>VWZG01003347.1:173665-192897 GCA_013396735.1 Grallaria varia | reverse complement strand
AGTGGCATTTGGGACAGCTGTGGGAGATGGATGGGATGGGATGGGATGGGATGGGATGGGATGGGGGGTAGTTGGGGCAGCAGGGTGGGTGGGACTGGCACAGTAGTTGCAGAGGGGACCGGACGATTGACTGGGTTGTAGGACTGGGGGAATCAGGGGGACATTCACAAAGGTCAGGGGGCAACTGGAGATACTGTAGGACATCTGAGGGAGCTGCGATGTGGGATTAGGGAGCCAGGAGAGCAGATGCAGAGGTCAGGAGAGCTGAGGGGCAGTTGGGGATGCCAGGGGCACTTAGGGGAGCTGGGGGCAGAAGGTTAGAGGCAATTGCTCCCTGGGCAGCCACAGTGGCCTCCAACACCTACATTGCTGTCTCAGTGCCAGCTCCTCTGTGGGGTCAGCACCCAGCGAGGGCCAAGGGGTGTCTCATCTCTGTCCCCAGGCCCCTTGTTTCACTCCTTGCTGCCTGCTGACTGCCACACTTCCCCTTACACCTTCTCTAGCAGCCCAGCGCTTGAGTGTAAACCAGGAGTATCTCTTACAAAGGAGCAGCAAGCCATTAAACAGAGTTACAATGCTGTGCAGCTGGGAAAGCACAGCCTCGGAGCATCAGTGCTGCTGCTTTACTGGATTATGCACGGGCTCAGACAGAAACCAGCCATTAGGGTGCTGGGAGGAGGTTGGAAATGGGGGGGACAGTGGGCAAACCCCCATAGAGCCGTAGTGTAGGCACTGATGCTGGTCCCCATCCCAGTGTGGATTTCAGTACCCAGACCCTCGTGTGTCTCCCTGCACCACCCACTCCCTGCCCAGCCATAGGCTGGATAGCAAAACCCTGTCTCAAGGTCATGACTTTCAAAACTCTTAAATTGTTTTGTCTCTAAGAAATATTTGAAGATGATAACCCTCACGAGTTCCATAAGTACACTGTGCTCTCCAATGGTGCCCAAATCCAGCACCTGCCATCCACTGTCACACTATCACCCCCATCCCAGCGAGAGACAGGTTTGGAAAAGGATGCACTGGAACAACAGCTCTTCCTTTGCTGCAGAGGCCACCGGATTGAGGCAAAGATTTGTTTATTCCTAGGAGAGCTGGCAGGCGCGTCCCAGTTGGATTTACTTGTGGGTTGGCTGAGCCCTGCCCGGCAGCAGCATCCCTGCCCTGCATGCGAAGGAGGGCTCTCAAAGGCAGTGCTTGAGTGGGGATCACGAGATTCTGAATGTGACAACCTCATTTTTCTCTTTTTTTAATTGTTTTTACCAAGTTTTTCTGGCAGCTGTATCAATGTGCCATTATGCTTTTGGATAATGAGGCAGCAATTGCAAGTAGCATATTAAAGACGGTGTTTTTTTCCGCTTTGTGTCTCTGTTTGGGGTGAGCGTGGGTCTCCGTGCCAGCCTTGCAGTGCATCCCCCCTCCTGTGTGCTAGTTTTGGTACTGGAGCACACAGGCAAAGCACCAGCGTGAACTTAGGCACGCAGTGGGGTGTTGCTCAAAGCCAGCAAATACTGCTGTCCTTACAGGAAAAATCACAGAATCCTAGAATGGTTTGGGTTGGAAAGGACCTTAAAGATCATCTAGTTCCTGCTGTAGGCAGGGACAAAATCCCCAGCTCGCCTCCCAGCAGTGCCAAGCATTGCTCTGCTGTGCTCCACAAACCCAACTGAGCCAAATAGGGGGAAAACTGTCTCAGTGACCTTTTTAAGCTGGTAAATCTGTAAATAGATGAAAATTTCAATTTCTCACAAATATGTATGATTTGAGCTGTAAGTATTACTTTACATCACTAATTATGGTATGGGTTTGGCACGTCTGCAACATGGTTAAATTACAGCTGCCACTTTGAATCGGCTGGCTCTGAAACTCTTACTATTGAAATCATGGCTTTTAGCACTCATTTCCCTTCATTTGAAAGGCTCATCATCTATAAAACAAAACTAAATCAAATTTATTTATTTTATAAATAAAAGAATAACACATAATGAAATTTATTTCCTTCTAAATGTACAGCAACCAGTCCTGAGTCCTGAGCAGAACTTGGGACAGGGGTCCTTCCCTCTCCCCACTTTTGTAAGGGGGAAAATCCCCTATAATCCTTGCTGAGCTCCCGGGTTTCACTGCTGAACAGCTGGGGGCTGCTTTGTGGTCAGGACCAGTGTGGCTGTATTTGAGGGATTATTCAGCTTGTTCACTAGAGTAGGGATCTTAAAACCCAACAAGAGATCCTCACCATCCTCCTTCCTGGATAGTCTGCACAGGCTTTGCAAGGCAATGCCATGTGGCCAGTGTTTACTCTTTTCTAGCTCCTGGGGGGAAAACAACGTTATATATGTAATATAATATATGCAATGTAATAACACATTCTCTTAATTTGATATAATATTTTAAAGCAGATATGATTTTATATACTGTGGTTTTTTATACTAAATATATATATTATATAACCAAACGTGTTGCTGGCTTTCTAGGCAGGTTGTGTGGAGAAACCGGCCATGACTCCACAACAGGTACAAGGATCATCATCCACCCGGAAGCTGTTTCTTGGCAAAGACTTCAAATCTAACTGAAATTTCTTGATGCCTTTATCTGCCTGGCAGGGGGACGCTGAGTAGCACTCACTCAGATATGGAGTTTGGAAAAATGTTGGCAAAAATAACTATCCCCAGCCTTTGAGGAGGGGATAATGTGGCTGAAGGGAGTGGGGAGGGACAAGCAATTGCACCTGTGCACTTAAATACTCCTTAAAATGAAGAATCAACCTGTCTACAGGGGCTTTTCTCTTTCCCCATTCCATGTTTGCTGCCCCAGCTGGAGCAGTAATTCTTCCTCCATCCCATGCATATTTCTGGGGTGGGAGATGCTTTTGAATGGGGATGGAAGGAGCTGTTGTGCCAGATCCTATCTGTACAGCTATGCTGCTCTCAGGGAGGCAGAATCTGGCACAGCAGCCGCATGAATCATTCCCAGGATAGGCAACAAGGATCTCTGGCTCTCAGGAGCCAGGCTATGAAGACATGAAGGAAAATATCACATCCTTTTATTTCACACCTTTATACCCAGGGAGTTGGTGTTTTCTTTGCAAGTTCAGGCAAGCTGTCTACTTGACATCCCAGGGGATTATTCATCCCCTCTACTCTTGGCTTCTAATTAGCAACTAAAGGGGAATAAAATAATTAAATATGCCCAAGGTAACGATACTTGGAAACTTTAGGTCACGTTTCAGCCAGGGAAGGCGGCAAGTAGTTGGAGCAGGTGAGTTTGAAGTCTGTGGGAACCTGGAAGACACAAAAGGGAAGGGAAGATGTAAGGGTAAAAGGAAAAAAAAAAAAAAAGAAAAAAAAAGGAAAAATAAGAAAGTCCAAATTGTACACTGTGAAAGTATCAGATTGGTGAGTTAAAACGATGCCTAACATTAATATGATGCTTAAAGCCTAAAGCCTGTCATGATGGTGCCAGCAGTGTTGGGCAAAGTGAGAGACACCTGGGGACCCCCTTTCCCAGGAGGGTGTGTAGGGATGCTTGGCAGCCCCTGACCCACCAGTTCTCTGTTCTCACAGATGGGGAACAAGGTAAATTCAAGCCCTTCTATTTCCCAGCCAAGGCTTAGTTGGTCTTCACCCCCTTCCTTCCCTTGGAGGCTGCAATTCAACTCTTGTTAGACCTCGAAGTAATTCCCATTAACATTTATGAGAATTTCATGATCAAAAGAGGAATCAGCCCTTTCATCTTCCAGACATGTCCAAACACACATCACCCATCGTCAAAAGCCTGTACTGCCAGGCGGGAGCTTGCACCTTGCGCTGGGGTCCCTCAGGATGCACACCCCAAAACCAGCAGGGGCTTTGCAGGGTCAGTTTACCCTCCTAGTCCCAGTTCATGGCATCAGTTCAGCATTTCTTCCTTTCCTTTCTCCCTAGAAGTCAATAATTAGCCAATCCCCACCCTCTCTGCCCTTTTTTCCAAGGGGAAAGTGATATTGATAGCTCCCTTCCAGATAAGAAATAGCGAATAAATGCCGAGCCCTTGCCCGGAGCCATAGGATGAGCCAGCAGCTGAGCCTGACTCCTAATCCTGGCCCTGGGAGTCCCAGCCCCGGCGCAGCCGGCTGGGTCACAAGGCGGCTCCCAAAGGGCCCACATCAAAGCGAGCTGCTGGGTTGTGAAAGCGTCGCAGTATTGCACGCCGTGCAATTCCTGCTTAATGGAAACCTGCCCGTCCCCTTCCCACTGCCAGCGGGCCCTCGCTGAAGGACCCTTCCTATGGCTACAGACAGCATGGGCCAGCAAAGTCCACCAAAGAGGGCATTTCCCCAGGAAAATGGGGACACACCATGTCTTTGCCAATGGCTGGTGGCTGGAGAAGCACTACCTGGGATATATTTTCCCAAAGCTGTGATCCAGGTTCAGGCAGGGAAGCACGCAGCTTCCCAGGAGGATGTGAGCAGGGAAATCAGGTGATGGGTTTAGCTAACGTCTGCCACAGAGAGGAGAACAAGTCTCTGCTCCCCGTTCTCAGTCTATACTGCCTGAGGTCACCCCACTGATCTGGTTTCACTCCCAAATGGTTTCCAAGGCTTTGCCTATGCACATGGGGAGCGGTTGTGAATGGCTTCCCAAGGCAGACAAGAGGTGATTCACCCTCTTCCTCCTCTGCCAAAGGGCTGGCAAGCGCTGGCAAAATAAAACTACGTCAGCACCTATTTCCCATATTTTAAACACTTGTTTATCATCAGCAAACAACAACCTGAGATTCCTGTCGGATCAAAGCCGAGCCTGCTTTCTAAGCATCTATCACTCCCATGGCTTCCTGCTGGCTTTCAGCACTTGGAGTGTGCTGGGTGTATGCTGGGTGCAAAAATAAGGACCCTTATTTTCTCTATTTGGATTTGAAAGGCTGGTCCCAGGTGGGTTATGGCTGGATGCACCCCTGGCAGCTCAGCACCAGCCAGCCGTGGCTCTCCTGCCCAGAGTCCAGCACAAAGAGGCAGCTGAAGCAGGCAAACCTGAGCTGTCCTCGCTGCTACTGCAGTGTCAGGGGCACCCCTGGGTGCCCTGCATCAGCACCCTGCCTGGAAAGCAATAGGCGATGGTGAGGGGCAGTGTAGCCCCAGGGACCGTGCCCCCATGCTGTGTCCACACCGTTTTTGTAGCCCCCAGCACCCTTGCCCACAGTCTATACCCACTGAGCTGTGATGCCTTGCCAGCAGAGCCCCCCAGCTGCCCGGGAATTTGTATCTGCGAAGGACAGGGAGCCAAACCCATCACTGCTCCAGGGAGGATAATGAGGCTGGAGTGAGTTCTTTGGGGAGATTAGTGCCATTAGTGCGGTGAGAGGGGGACCTGTAGTTATCTGCAGGGTCCCCTGAAGGTGATGTGCTGGGTGACTGCACCACAGGCAGGTGGAGGCTGATGCAGATCCATCACAGGCTTCTGCGCACCCATGGGCGACTAGAGCCACATGTTCTTCAGCAGGGAGCCAGGGCAGACCTGTGCCAGGTCACCTCCATGGGAGCTGGCTGCTGTCCTCCTCGCTTGCCTGGCACCAGTCTTGAGTGACTGCCAGTCACCGGCACCAGACATGGCACTGGCCAGCAATCAGCACTAGGCATCCCAGGTGTCAACAGGAACAGCCTCTGACACATTGTCCTGAAAGATGACAGCCTCCTCCTCTCCTTTCCAGGGAGTCCCATCCCTCACATGCCCATGGTGATGCTCAGCTGTCACTGTCCCACCTGTGAGCATCACCTCTGGCTCTGCCTGGAGCACTGGAGCTGACACTGACTCACCTCTGTTAATCTGCCTGGCAATCTCGGGGTGATTGCCACAAATATGCCTGGGGACAGAGCCGGGAATCCCACGCAGAGGACATGATTGCCAAGGGGTACAGCTCTGGCATGGCAAGGGCTGGTGAACAAATGCTGCGCAGGGATCTTGCCCATTTTGGTCAGCTCTGGGGAGCAGAGTCAGGCTCATTTAAATGATGGGGAACCCCCAGGCTCTCACAGCAAATGGAAGGCAGGGGCCAGAAGGCAAACTGAGGCTGGCAAGACCTTGTCACAGAGAGAATTTAAGCAGCAGGATGGTCCTCCTGGGATCCCGGCTCTGCAGCTTATCACCCCAATCACAGGTTACTTCTGGAGGTGGCCTGGCTGGTGCATGTCTGATTGACAATGCACTGCTCCAACCCTATCTCAAATTAATTACAGAATGGAGAATGAGCAATGCAAGAACTCCCAGAGCCCGGACCCCCTGTTCTGCATCACCTGGAAGTTACTTTGTTTCTTTGTGCAGGAGGGAAAGAAAGAAGGTAAAAAGGGCTGGGATCTGAGCTACAAATAGATAACTGAGAACTTTTCCTGCACCCCATCCTTTCATGGCAGAGATTATCCTGTTCCCTCAGTGTGGGCTTCACTTTCCTTCCCCCATAGTGGAGGAGAGGGACCACTTTGGAGGGGCCACCTGTACTGCATCCCTAGGCCACTACCAGCTGGGGACAGGGACAATCTTTGCATGAGTAGTCAAGGATGCCAGGTGGTGGGGGAGGACACAGCAGATGCCACAGTGGCATTGCTGTTCTCCATACATCCATCACAACATAGCAAGAAGCATTTTCCTGGGCATATTCCTGCACTGCAGAAGTGTTTGGCTGTTTACTTCAGGAGCAGAGTAAGTGCAGGACCCCAAGGAGATGTGCCCCCTCTGCCATGACCCAAACACAGCACCGAGGGCTGTAGTCAGCTTGGCAGGTGGCCACTTGCATATGTGTTCATCACATGTTTGTGTTTCCCTGCTCCCACAGGAGCAACTAACACCTTTGGCACGTGCCTGGCTCTTGGCACGGTCCCCTGCAATCACGTCCCAGTCCATCAGCAGCAGTGTGACACTCACACGACCTCACAGGGCTGGCATGCTGGGACAAAAACCAATCTGCTCCAGGGCGGCAGAGATCAGGAAGGGGCCCACCAGCTCTGCTTTCTTCAGGCTTTTCCATTCTGATTTCCCACACTGGCCTGGCAAGGCTTGAGGAGACGCTGAGTTGGGGCACTGGCAACGCTCCCCATCAGGTCACCCAACAAGCTCCTGACAAGCCCAGACAGCTGAGTGGTAAAAATACTCCCTGGGCCGTTGTTTCGGCTGGATTAGCATCAACAAACCACCTTAGCCAGGCACTACAGGCAAAAGTCCAGCTGAGATAAAAGCCCAAGGCAAAGGACTCTCCAAGCAGGGGGCAGCCAGGATGGGATACCACCAACACCAGGGAGCACACAGAAACCCCAGGGGTGAGGAGGATGGACACTCCATGGCTGGCAGTGCTTCCTGCACGTGGGGTAAACTGTCCTTACACCCAAAACCTCAGCAAACATCATTTTTTATTTCTCTTTTGTGCCTTCCACCCCAAACCTTCTCTGCTCTTTGGAGTGGGTGGGTAAAACCCGCTGGAGGAGTTGACCCGGGTGATGGCAGCTTGCCTGCCACCTTCCTCCCCTGCACACCTGGCTAATGGCGCACGGAAATTAATTTAGACGAGTGGGATGGGGCACCGCAGCCAGGAAGGAGACGGGGCCCCGAGGTGCCATGCACGGCGCCGAGAGGACGTGGGCGCAGCTGTCCTGGGGCACAGGGAGGGCATGGCAGGCTCCGGCCAGGCCAGTCCAGCTTGTTGCTGCTCCTGCTCGCAGGGCAGGTGTCAGAGCCACAGGACAGGGTCTTGGGCAGGGACTGCAGCCCTGTCACCTCGCTGTGCCAGCTCCTCATCACCCCACTGTGCCACCACCCCATCACCCCACCGAGCCACCTCCCCATGACCCCACTGAGCCACCTCTGAGAGGAGGGGACTGAAATTTCCCACCAGTGGCGGCACCCCTGGGATCAATATACCCCCCTGAGACATTTGGGGCTTGGCAGATTGATTTTGGTATCAATCAATCAATCAATCAATCGAGGGCTGGACTGTGGGGGGCTCCCTGGTTGCTCAGTGCCCAGCCCTTGGGAGCAGAGCAGCGCTCCCTAGGCAGGTGCCATCCTTGTGATGAGATCTGCCGTTCTCTGCACGCCCCCCAGGAATTCAGCAGAGGGGGGTGGTCGCCCCGCCAGCCCCCCCTGCCGCCGCAGCCCCCCGGGGAGGGGGGCGTGGGGGGCCGTGGGAGCCCCAGGTCCCGCTGGGCCGCCCGGGCAGTGAATCAGCAGCGCCCGGGGCAGGAGCCGCGCCGAGCCGTGCGCAGGCTGCAGGGGCGGGGGTTTTGCACTCGCTCTCGCCTGGCCAGCGATAAATAGGAGGCGGCTGCGAGTCCTGCCAAAGCCTCTTCCCGTTGCACAACAGCCGGCACCCAGCCCAGCCAGACATGGACTCCCAGGATTGCCCTTGCGCCACGGGTAAGGCCGCGCTTCGCTCCGTCCCCGGGGCAGCAGGAGCCCGAGCGTCCCGGCGGTAATACCGGCGCTCCCGCCCGCCGGCCTCCTACGATATTGCCGATGCTCTCTCTCTCATCCCGGCTGGGCCGGCTGCTAAAATCCTCTCCCAGCTTTGCGATGTCACACTGGGAGCCTCTCCTTGGGACGCGGGTGGGAATGCCCCGAGCTCCGTGCTGAGCAAGGCTGAGGCATCGGCGGACGCTCGGAGGGGCGGCAATGCCCTCCCCCGCGGATCACTGGGATACGGGAACTCCCTCCCGTCACCTCCTCTCAAATCCTTTTTCTCCTTTTCTTTATGTTTTAGGTGGCACCTGCACCTGCGGGGACAACTGCAAATGCAAAAACTGCAAATGCACGTCATGCAAAAAAGGTAAGAGGGTTCCCTGAGCCCCCAGTGGGGCAGAAGCACCCGGGGGGTTCACAATACATCCCTGGATGCGCTGAATCAAACCAGGCTCAGCCTTGCCAGAGCTGAGTTTATTCCTCACCTATTTCATTTCCCCCAAAGAAGTGCAGTGTGAATCCTAGCCCCTTGCCAGGCAATGCAAGCCACCCAGTGTCACCTAAACCCTCCCTGAGAGGGACTGGGGGGACCCGAGCGAGCCCTTCAGGGTTCCACAGCCTTCTGCTGCCTCTCCAGTGCTGACTCTGGCTGCACAAATGGCCTGGGTGATGCTGACAGGGAAGAAGATGCTGCTATAAGGGAAGGACACAGATACATAGGATGTTTCCAAACCAGTGAGACACCCCAGATTCCACCCTGAGACCCCCCAGGAATGTTCCTAACATATTTTTCTCTCTCCCACAGGCTGCTGCTCCTGCTGCCCGGCGGGATGTGCCAAGTGTGCACAGGGTTGTGTCTGTAAGGGCCCCTCTTCTGCCAAGTGCAGCTGCTGCAAATAGGGGACCCCTGGCTGCACATCTGGGGGTGATGCACATCTGGGGGGCTGAAGAAGAATAACCTTATTGTGTATGTTGGTTGTCTTTTTTTATATATGTGTTCAGATTTCTTTAGTGTTTGTCACTTTGACATGTAATAAGATACTTAAATAAAGTGATATGTATATAAAGGTCCATAAAGAGCTTGGCACTTCTGTTGGATGGGGCGGTTTCCCTGGGGAGTGGTAGGGCAGTGCGTGGGGGGTCATGGCAAAGAGCCTGCATCTTATTTTTGCTCCTTTCTTCCAGTCTTGGCTCTGCTCTCCCTACCAGCAGCCCTGACTCTTGTTTTAACACTTGCCCAACACAACAAGGGATTTTTTTTTTCCTCCACCCTGTTGTTACCCAAGGGCAAATCCCATGCTCTCTCCTCCACCAGAAATCCTCACGGCTAATGAGCATCTCATTATTACAAGCTTTCACTGTAATAACCACCCCAACCCTGCCCATTTCCAAGGGGAATGTTTCCGTAGCAGGTGGGGTGGTGGGCAAACAGGTTTAGTTTCCCTCACGGCAGTTTAGTTGAACTGGCTGGAAGAACCCACTGCTTATTCCCTCTGCCACCTCTGTCAGCCTGGCTGGGCACCTCTGGGGAGCACCAGGGGACCTGGCTCCCCACCACGGGGTGCAGTGTCCACAGTGGGGTGTGATCTCCACGATGGGTCCACTGCTTCAAACAGGGTGCAGCGTCCACAATGGAGTGTGATGCCCACACCAGGGTGTGATGCCCACTACGGTTTGCGATGCCCATACCAGGATAGAATGTCCACAGTGGGATGTGATGCCTGCAATGGGATCTGATGCCCATGCCGTGTGTGATGCTTGCCCTGCTCCAGCACAGCCAGGCTGCTGTCAGAACTCTGCACTCCAGGCACCGAGCACCACCGTGCTGCTTCCCAGGACATAGAAGGGGTCCTGCTTCTCCCCACACTCCCAAAACTCAGCCTTTCATGGCCTCCTTTTAGCTGCAAAACCTTTCCTGACCCATCCAGTCACCACTGCCAGGACTCAGACAGGGTTTTGGCACAGCCAGAAGCACAGCACCCCTGCCCACTGGCTGCCCCCTGTGCAAATCCCTAGGGGATACCCCTTTTCTCCAGGAAGGCTCCTAAAAAAAGGTGTCCCCTGAGATGCTGAGATGTCACCATCACCCCACACTTCTGATAGGTGTGAGCCCATTCCTGTGCCAGCTGAATGTAGGGCAAGGCAGGAATGCCACAGGCATGGAGCGTCACATTAAACTCCATTCCACAAAGAGCAGGGTTATCTTTATTCCTTCCAACCCAGAGAGATTTAAGTGCCAACCATGTAAAAATATCATTGGTGAGCCCACAACAGGGGTGAATGAGAGGTTGTTAATGGGATTTATCACCAAATGTGGTTTAACCAGCAGAGCTCACAGTATCAGTCCAGCTTTGCTCGTCCCCGTGGGTTTGCACTGGTCCTGCCCCATGGCTCTGCATTATGTCCATCTCTGTGCCCCACAACAGTGTAAAGGAAAGCAGGTGTCAGATGCTGCCCTCCTTGCAGGGGGAGTGAAGGGCAGACAGGGGTTCCAGCAGCCCAGCTCTGAGCCCTGTGCTGCTCAGCTGCAGCTCCACTGCTCACTTTATGGCTGCTGTAAAAGCAGAGTTGGACCTGGCACTCCTATTACAGCCTTGGGTTTAACTACTCCCTGCCCCAGGAAACTGGAATACTGGCAGTAACTCAGGAGACCCTCCCCAAGCTCTCCTCTCCCCACAGATATCCAGTATGTGCCCTGCACCCCAGCATTTCAGCAAGCCCGTGGCTTGGGGGATACATACTCATACCCTGTCCTGCTTGCGGGATGACCTCATTAGTCAGTGGAAATCCCCCGATTGGGAAACCAGGCATTTTCCAGGCTCTTTTGCCATCTTAGCTTCACACACAGTTCTTTGGGGATGCTGTGCCACCCCTTCCCGCTCACAGTGACGTGAACCTGGGACAAGGTGTCCCAGGATTCAGCACAGCCCCTCCATGTGTGGCATGCAGGATTCCTAGAAATCTGGGAACTCCCCTACTTTCCCTGCCAGCTTTGCCTCTGTGCACTCATCCCCCACCTTTGGTGTGGCCCCGCGTAGGGGTACACGATCCCATTTTGGATGGCCGGGAATGGCTCGGGGCAGGGAGGGGGAAAGGCAGCTCCTTCCCGCAGCGCAGCGCTGGGGGGTGTCCGGGAGGGAAGTGATTTCACAACCCGTGTTTACGTGCAGTTAAGACCACACGTGCTCGGTGATTCCACCTCTCCTCCTTCCCGCTCAGCCAGTGGCGTGTGCAACGCCTGCTGGCATCGCCTCGCTGCTGCCTGCAGACACTGCCAGGAAAAAACAACTCCGTGCTTTTGAAAACAAGCACGAGCCGTTCCCTAGCACAACCTCCCAGGGCCACTGACTCTCTCCTGGTCCCAGGGCCCACTGGCCCAGGCTCCACTCCACGGGGATAGACCCCATCCGCAGCACTGGCTCCAAGCCCGGTCTTGGCACATGTGCAACGCCACCACCAGGAGTAGCGGGTGCAGTGGGACAGCCTGGCCCTGGCCCAGCCGCTGTGTTCCATGCTGGATGTTGAACTGGCCACGGGCACGAGCGGGGTGGTGGAAGCCAGTTGGCACATAAAGACCATGAAAAAAACATCTGTGGAAAACCCACAGGGATGTAAAACTGTGATTCCCATCAGCAGCTGGCCAGCGATGCCGCACTCCCACACTGCATCCCCACGTTCACCCGAGGGCACAGCATGAAGCTGTGTCAGGGGAGGTTTAGGCTGGGTATTAGGAAGAGGTTCCTCACCCAGAAGGTGGTCGGGCACTGGCATAGGCTCCCCAGGGAAGTGGTCACAGCACCAAGCCTGACAGAGTTCAGTAAGTGTCTGGACAACACTCTCAGGCACATGGTGTGATTCTTGGTGGTGTCCTGTGCAGGATCAGGAGTTGGACTCAATGATCCTTGTGGGTCCTTTCCAAATCAGGATATTCTATGATTCACTCCTCCTGGGAGACCATTCAAGCACTTCGGCCCCACGAAGGCTGCCCAGGGCCATCCTGCTCTCCCGTGGGGCACTGGGACAGTCAGTCCCATCCCTGGGGTCAGCCCCATACATCCCATGCCCCCCTTTGGGATGGGGGGCACCGCCACGCCCCAGCACTGGGCACATGGGGCAGGGAGTATCACGGGGCTGTTCCAACCGTGCAGGACCCGGTGGCAGTGCCACGCTCGTGCTGTCACCCACACACCCTCGGGTCTCGGATGGCACACTCCGTCGGCTCGGTCCCCGGCAATGCGGCACCCTGCGGCAATGGGGGTGCGGGAGGGACCCTCCAGGTTCCCCGCAGCGGGCCGGGAGCGGAGAGGGGATGAGCAGGTCCGTGACCCGGGTGAGCACGGCACGGTGCCGGGGTGAGCAGAGCACGGGGTGAACACTGCCCCCGGTGAGCACGGCACGGCACGGCACGGGGTGAACACTGCCCCCGGTGAGCACGGCACGGCACGGCACGGGGTGAGCACGGCACGGGGTGAACACTGCCCCCGGTGAGCACGGCACGGCATGGCACGGGGTGAGCACGGCACGGGGTGAACACTGCCCCCGATGAGCACGGCATGGCACGGCACGGCACGGCACGGCACGTCCCCGGGGTGAGCACGGCCCGGCTCGGCACCGCCCCCGCTGAGCACGGCCCCGGGTGAGCACGGCACGGCCCCGGTGAGCACGGCCCCGCTGCACCGTGCGCAGCGCCAGCACCGCCCCGCGCCCTGCCCCATAAATACAGGGCTGCCGGAGCTGCTCCGCACCGCTGCCACCCCACCGGAGCCGCGAAAGCCGAGCCGAGACAAACTGAGCCGAGCCGAGCTATGGACCCCCAGGACTGCACATGTGCCGCCGGTAAGTGCCCCGTCCCGTCCCGACTCGCTCCCGGCTCGCTCCCCGCTCAGTCGCGCTCATTCTGCTGTCCCTCCCTCCCCAGGTGACTCCTGCTCCTGCGCCGGGTCCTGTAAGTGCAAGAACTGCCGCTGCCGGAGCTGCCGCAAGAGTGAGTGAGGGGCTCAGGGCGGGGGGCTGCCACTACCCTGTGGGACCCCAGTGGGCACCTCCCTGTTCCGTAGCGGGACCCCTCTTTGCCCTGGGGGACCCCAATGGGCACCTCCCCGCTCCATAGCGGGACCCCTGTTTGCCCTGGGGGACCCCAATGGGCACCTTCCCGCTCCATAGCGGGACCCCTCTTTGCCCTGGGGGACCCCAATGGGCACCTTCCCGCTCCATAGCGGGACCCCTCTTTGCCCTGGGGGACCCCAATGGGCACCTCCCCGCTCCATAGCGGGACCCCTCTTTGCCCTGGGGGACCCCAATGGGCACCTTCCCGCTCCATAGCGGGACCCCTCTTTGCCCTGGGGGACCCCAATGGGCACCTTCCCGCTCCATAGCGGGACCCCTCTTTGCCCTGTGGGACCCCAATGGGCACCTTCCTGCTCCATAGCGGGACCCCTCTTTGCCCTGTGGGACTCCCTGGGACCTCCCCCAGGGAATCCCTCCTTGTCCTGTAGGAGCCTATAGACACTTCCCTACCCGACAGGTGAACCCCTTCTTGCCTTGTCAGACGGCCATGGGGACTTCCCAACCCTTGCCCTGTAGGCAACCCCCTCTTGCCCTGTAGGACCCCCTATGGAGGTCCCACCATTCCTCCAGGGTGCGGCCACTGCCCTGTAAAACTCTCATGGGGTCCTTCCATCCTCCTCTGGCTCATGGAGACACCCTCAGCTCCTCCGTGGGGTGGGCTGCCCCTGCCCTGTAGGACCCTTATGGTGGCCTCCAATGCACTGGGCTCACAGCCCTGCTCCTGGAGAGGCGCTGTTTCCCATTCTCCCTCGGCTGCCCCAGCCCCGTGGGACCCCCATCTCTTCCACCCACTTCCTAACTCTTGTGTTCCCTTGTGTTCCCCGCAGGCTGTTGCTCCTGCTGCCCCGCGACCTGCAGCAACTGCGCCAAGGGCTGCGTGTGCAAGGAGCCGGCCAGCAGCAAGTGCAGCTGCTGCCACTGAGCCGCTCGTCTCTGCCTGTAAATAGCCGGCACGCTTCGGGGATGGGGGGTGGGGGAAACGGAGAAAGTTATTTTTTTTTTTTCCCATGTTTTGTATTTTCTGTACCAGTGGTGAAACTGGATGGAAATAAAGGAGTTTGCCTTGAGGTACGGGTGCTGCTGTCGGGCTGGGCTGGAGGCTGGGGATGGTTGCCGCTCATGACACCTGTGTGGGAATTGTTGCCGGAGTGTGGGGTGCTCACCAACTTCCCTATGGCCTTCTCTTAGTGGCCTCTGTGCCTCCCTGGGGCGGGGGGAAAGAGCTTGGGACACAGGGCATGGGACAGAGCTCATCCTGCATGTGGGGTGGCTCTGGGCATCCTCAAGGTGCTGGTCTCTGGTGAGGACAGGTAACGTGCCTAGGGGCTGGCAAGGAGGCAGTGGCAAGGAGGGCTCCAGCCCCCTCCAGGCCTTTCTTTGGCTTCGGGGCAGGTACCTCTGGACCACCCTGAGGCTTCCTCTGAGTGAAAAAGCTTGTGAAAGCAAATATGGTGGGTGGGAGCCTGGGGTGGGCTGGCAACACACCCACCCTGAGCTGTTAATGGAGAGCTCTTGGACAAATCCTAGGGGGGACAAACCTCCCTTTGTACAAGAGCTTGTGCTCTGCAAACCCCAATTTATTGCAGAGCAGATCCATTCCCAAAGGGAGACCTTCCCTGCAGCCCCCCTGTGCCACATACCTTCAGCTACAGGGCTTGGCTCTTCCTGCCCTGCACAAGAGTACCTTTTTTTCCCACCTTGCTTGGAGCTGTGATGACCTCCAGAGGGAGGAGGGCAGATAACCAGAGCCTGGATGAGGGGTGGCTGCTGGGAGGGAGGGCAATGGGAAGATGCATGGGATGCATTTTGCTTCTGAAAGTCTCTGCCAAGTGAGAGTCATTTTTCAAACACCAGCTTGCCCATACATGTGCCCTGGGTGTGCCCCACCATGGATGCAGGTTCCCAGCCCTGCTGCCTTCACTTCTTCTGTGCCTCGTGGGGCAGTGGGACAGCTCAGCCTGGCAGGGGTGCCTCCTCCAGCCCCTGGCGACAAGGCACCAGGGACAGTACCAACTTAAAAAACTGCAAAATTAGGCCTTTTGGTACCCATGTAGTTCTTTCTGCTAGGCTGGGTGGCACAAGGTGGCCTGCAAGGGTGGAGGATGTCAGCACCTAGGGGAGCTGCTCACCCCTTCCCTGAAAGTTTGTTCAGCTTCAGCACATGACTGGAGTGGGTGCCCAGCCTGCTTAGCACCCAGCCTTGCCAATGAGGAAACCAACACCCAACTCAGCACTCATTTGCCTTTTAAATGTGTTGCCTTACTATATTAGTGTATCTTTGCCTAAGCAGCCTCCCAGCACTGCCTGTTGCAACAGAGGCTTAGTGCTGGAGATGGGTTTAAAGGGTCTGCTCTGCCCTAAATGCATTTTAAAAACAATAAATCCCATGAGAAGATGCTTTGCTGGAAAGCAAGATTGGCTTGGCCCCTCTGCTGGAGCCCTGTGCAGCAGGGCAGTGACTCTGGGCACTGCAGCAGAGGGGCTGAGAGCTGAGCCCCCTGGGGCTGAGTGCCCAAATCCTGCCCCAGAAACAAAGCTGGGGTGAGGTTGGGGCTTCCCCTCACAGGAAGTGCCTCCGGCATCAACCGCTCCCTGTTCCCAGCAGCGTGCCAGGGTGAGACGTGGGCACACACCTTTGCAAACTGCTGCTGCCAGTCTCCCCTGCCTGCTCCTGGTTCTGCCTGCACATCCATCTGGCAGAGGTGGGGACCCCCAGCCACGGTGCCATTTCCAGCCTCCCCAGGAGGGCTTTGGGGTAAACAAAGCTGCAGGATCAGTGGAATGGGTGTAGGCATTCTGTGAGGCACTGGCCTGGGATGTACCCAGCACCTGGCTTTGCCTGTAGCTGCTCTCAGTGAGGTGACTGAGAGCTTTCTGATTAGCTCAGAAGTATTTTCTCTCTAAAGAAGAACTTTTTGATGAAGCAGGAACTCCTTTCAGCCTGCACACGACTGTGTACAGCAGGAGAGTGAAGGGAGCATTTGCTTGGTGCAAGAAGAGGCTGATGTGCATTATCCAGCCCCCTAAAGAAAAGCCCATGTCAGTTTGCAGAGGAAGTTTGAGGTGAGCATGCATCCCCCCCACAGCACCCGAGAGGAGCCAGGGGTCCTGGGTGCATCCTCATCCAGGCAGCCCTGCAAGCTGCATATGGGGCTACATTCAGTTCCCCTTTTTCTGCCTCTGCATGAGCCCCAGAGGGATGATGGATGTCCATGACCATGCTGACATACACCACGTGTGGGGACATGTCCCCTGTGCAGAGGAGGGATGCACTGTGTGCAGAGAGGAAGAGCACCCAGTGCACATGTGACAGGCATCCTGTGCCAAGGAGACACCATCCTGTAACAAGTGCTGTGTGCAGAGGGGACACGCACCCAGCACAGACAGCAAACACACCCTCTGTGTGCAGAGGTGACAGGCACGTGTGCACAAGGTAAGTACACCCTGTCTCCAGGAGACATGCACTCAAGCCAGAGGGAAAATGTGCTCAGTGTGGAAGTGGAATCATAGAGTCACAGAGTTGCTAAGGTTGGAAAAGCCTTTCTAAGGCACTAAGGTCAAGTGCAACCCTTACCCCAGCACTGCCAAGCCCATCACCAGGCCATGTCCCCAGGTGATATATCCATACATCTTTTAAATCCCTCCAGGGATTGTGGGTGACTCCACCACTTTCCTGGGCAGCCCTTTCCAGTTCTTGACAGCATTTTCAGTGAAGAAATATTTCCTAATATCCAATCTAAACCGCCCCTGGCACAGAAATGACAAACACCCTGTGCTCAGGGATGGGCACTCTGTATAGAGGGGACGGGCACCTGGTGTAGAGGGGACAGCACCCCGTGCACCCACTGCAGAAGGGACGGGCACCCACAGAGGGGACGGGCACCCACCGAGGGGACAGCACCCCGTGCACCCACTGCAGAAGGGACGGGCACCCACAGAGGGGACAGCACCCCGTGCCCTCCGTGCAGGGGGCTCGGGCGCCGCCGCATGGGGGGCCCCTCCCGCTCCCGGTGCCGCCGAGCCCTTCCACAGGGATCTGCTGCCACCTACCTGCCCGCAGCACCGCCGCCCGCTCATTTCCTGCTCCCTGCCTGTCCCCGCTTCCCTCGGTCCCTGCCTGTCCCTGTTCCCACCCGCTTCCTGCCTGTCCCCGCTTCCCTCGGTCACTGCCTGTCCCTGTTCCCACCCGGTCCCTGCCTGTCCCCACTTCCCTCGATGCCATCCTGTCCTTGCTGTCCAGGTCTCTGCCTGTGCCCTCTATCCTGTGCCCTCTCCCTGCCTGTCCCTGTTCCCATCCGGTCCCTGCCTGTGCCCTCTAGCCCAGATCCCTGTCCGTGGCCGCTCCCACACGGTCCCTGCCTGTGTCCTCTATCCCGGGTCCTTGCCTGTCCCTGTTCTCACACGGTCCCTGCCTGTCCTCTCTTCCCTCGATGCCATCCTGTCCTTGCTGTCCAGGTCTCTGCCTGTGCCCTCAGTCCCTGGTTCCTGCCTGTCCCTGTCCCCATCCTCTCCCTGCCTGTGCCCTCTCTCCTGTGCCCGCTCCCTGCCTGTCCCGGCCCCTCAGTGCGGCTGTTCCCCCATCCCGCCCCGGGGGCACCGGCACCGCTCACCGGGCAGACCAGCACCCTCCTCCTCCTCCCGCTGGAAAAGAGCAGCGGGAGCCTGGACGGGCTCAGGGAGAGGTGTGGTGGCACAGCCACCCTGCCAGGGCACCTGGACGGGATCAGGGAGAGGTGTGGTGGCACAGCCACCCTGCCAGGGCACCTGGACGGGCTCAGGGAGAGGTGTGGTGGCACAGCCACCCTGCCAGGGCACCTGGATGGGCTCAGGGAGAGGTGTGGTGGCACAGTCACCCTGCCAGGGCACCCATCCCATCGCGCCAGGACATCTGTCCCACCGAAACACTTTTATCCCACCAGGACACCCATCCCATCGGTGCATCCATTCCAGCAGGACATCCTGTCGGGGGCAAGCGCACACCTCGAACCTCCTGTCCCGAACGCTCCGGTGCCAGAGTGCCCTGCCCTTGGTAATTTTGGGATGAAGCCCCACGGCTGGTTTAACTGGGCAGGCTGAGGGCCAAGCCCAAACACAGCAAGACCCCAGAGCACGGAACAGCCCATGGAACACGGAAAACGTACTTTATATGTGCCAAGGCTCAGCATATAGTGCTAAATACACCAGAAATTGCTAAAACTACGGATTTACAAAGAACGTGGACTCCAGGGAGCCAGGCAGACACCCAGCATTGGGAAAAAAAAAAGATTTTTTGGTGGTGTCAGCCAGCTGCTGAACAAGCCATGACTGTCACAGTGCAGGGAGAGGGAGGTCAGGGAGGAACAACCACAAGTGTTTTATTTCACCGAATCACAGAACACGCTCAGTTTGAAGGGACCCATCAGAATCATCGAGTCCAACTTCTAGCCCCAGACAGGACACCCCAAGAATCCCACCACGTGCCTGAGAACGTTATCCAAAAGCTCCTCCTACTCTCCTTGCCTTGATGCTGCGACCACCTCCCTGGGGAGCCTGTTCAGTGCCTGCCCACCCGCTGGGTGAAGAACTTTTTCCCCATATCCAGCCTAAACTTCCACTGGCTCGGCCTCATGCCGTTTCCCCGAGCCCTGTCACTGGTCCCAAGAGCGAAGAGACCGGCGCTTTCTTTCCGTATTTCTCATTTATTTGGTGATGTCCCGGGAGGCGGCCTCGAACCCGCGGCTCCTGGAGGCTCCGCCCCCTTCCCCCCCC
>VWZG01003347.1:76611-173442 GCA_013396735.1 Grallaria varia | reverse complement strand
GGGCTCCCCCGGCAGTTCCCGCGTCTCTCCGCCCGCACAGACCTCAGGCGGCGCGGCCGGCTGTGGGTGCCCGGGGAGGGGTCTGTCCTTCCGAGCCGCTCTGTGCTGGTCGGCGGTGCCAAGCCCGGCTGTAGGTGCCGCGTTGCGGCTGCGGGCAGCTGAATCTCGTGGTTTGGGAAGGCTCCAGGAGCGCGGGGTTGCGTGTGCGTGTGGTGTCTCTGTTTCGGGTTCTGTGCGTAGGGGTCGTTCTTCACCGCGGTGGGGACCCTGCTTCGTTCCGAGGGAGTCGCAGAATGTTAAAGGGTTGGAAGGGACCCTGAAGAGCGTCTATTCCCAACCTGCTTCCCATGGGCAGGGACACCTCACTCTGGACCAGGTTGCTCAAGGCCTTGAACACTGTAACGCGTGGGGCAGCCACAGCCTCCCTTGGCAACCTGTTCCAGTGTCTCACCACTCTCACAGTAAAGAATTTCTTCCTAATATCCTACCTAAGTTTCTCTCTGTAATTTGTAACCGTTGCTCTTTGTCCTGTCACTACAATTCCTGACGAAAAGTCCTTCTGCAGCATCCCCGCAGGCCCCCTTCAGTTACTGGGGGGGTTGCTGTGGCATTATCAGTATCTGATCAGCAACTGCTGTGGAATGTCAGGTGCCATCTGTGTTCCAACATTATTGTAACCCGGAATCTATGAGGGTTTGAATTAAAGTCCAGGTGCACAGAAGGGCTGCTTCTCTTCTCCTGCATTGGGTCATGTTGTTTTATGGACAGTAGTTACGGAATAGCGAGCTAAGGTGGGCGTGACAAAGAAATGCCCATTCCTGGGCCCTTCACTGCTGTTCACTTATGTTGTATCTTTAAAAGGTTTCCTCCTCCTTGGGAAAACTCACAAATAGAAAAAGCTTAAAATTGCTTGGAGAACGTACATGATTCTCTCATCTAAATTCACGATGTTTCTGTAGTGCTGATATGGCAGGAAATTTGGTGAGAGGGCAGGATATTGGCTTTCCTTTAAGGACTTTCAAATAGTAAACCAAATGCTCTATTTAATGAGGGTCAGTTTGCCACCCTGTGGAAGTTACGGCCCTGCTGGGTTGGGTGAGAGTCAGGTGCTTAAAATAAGGTACTAAGTGTTTGGAAAAGAGGGTGAGTGGTAAGATGGAAAGCTGCCAGCTGAGTCAGTTACTCAGGACAGTGGGGACCTGAGACCACTTGAGGAACTTATTGCAGATGAAAGTGTTGACAAATATGTGATATTTGCAGGAATCACTTGAAGTGCCTGCTCTTCAGTTCCAGGTCGAATAGCAAACAGTGTAGAGAAGAGTCATGTGCTCGTTTCTCCTTTCTCATAGTGCAAGAGGAAATAACTGAATGTTATTGCCTTTAAAACTTTGAAAAATACCCATTTTTGTTCAACATACATACTGTAAGGGCTCTTTGGGGCCATAAAAAGATTGGACTTTTGCATGTCTACCTACAGATGAGATGAAGAAGAAAAGATGCAGGACTGAAAGTCTTTATGGGAGGCAGAGGAGCATTGATTAAATGGTAATAGAAAAAACAATAGGTTTGGAAGGTTGTTGTGGGGCCTATTCAGGATTTTCCCACATCAGCCTTTTGTTGCAAGGGAAACAGGCCAGATGGGGTACCAAATACAGCTTGGAGCTTTTAGGTATTTGTTTGTAAGCTGGCCTATCCTGATTTCGTCTGGTTTTAAAGTAACTAGGGTATGGAAGTGTTCCCTCTGTTACATTTGTTTAAACATTTATCATTGTGCTCTACAGACTAGAGGGTGAAAGATATTTGGGTTGTACCTGGTCACTTTCACTTGTGGAACATGGAAAACAGGGCAGGAAGAGACCTCAAGAGTTGACCCCAATGGTTGCTCCTGGTGCTGGTGAGGGGTCAGTAGGTATCCACCCTTTCTGCTTTGGACCTGTCCTATTCTTAAAGAGCCCCAGTATCAGAGTGCCTGCATCCTTAGAGGACAGCTGATTTCACTGTCTAATGTGAAAATCCTAGAAATGTAATTGTGTTTTCCTTTAAAAATGGTCAAAAATGTGACCTGCTCTTTGATTTCTCTCTCTGCCTTTCTCGATCGGTTCCCCTGTCTCTAACACAGTGATTACGTTGCTGACTTCCTCTCTGAGATGTCTGGATGTCTGCTGCTGCTGCCAAGTGCCCTGCAAGAGCAGGGTATTATTGCTGCTGCTCATGCAGAATTCTCCAGACCTGCAAAATGGACCTTTTATTTATTCATTTTTAGCTTAGTAGACAGAAGCTTCTGCATTCTCTGTGGCAGCCCAGGCTCAGAGCCTGTTGAAAAAGCACTTTAGCCTCAGATCTTGGCTGTAGCAAGTAGAGAGTTGCTGGCTTTCTCTTACAACTGCACTCTTCTGTCTTCCTTCCACAAGAAGCAGATTCTGACTCATCAGACTGGGTCCCTTGAGCACTTTGAGGTGGGAGCCTCTGTGAGAGGCCAACACTGGATTTCTTCCTCTTCGTTTCCTATTTTGAAGAATCTTTCTGCAACTTGAGGAACTCTTGGTCCATTAACTATTCTGAATGTAGTGGGTGAGGGTTTCCTTCTCCCCTGTGACATTTCCATCCTTTCTTTTTCCCAAAGCGCTGGAAAAATCTGAAGTTTTTACTCTGTTTCTCAAAGTTAATTAATTAGATGACATAAATTGTGTCAGTATGTGAAGTGCAATAGATACTTCCACATGCATTGAAGTATTTCGCCTTTGTGTCTTTCTGAATCTAGTACAGTAAAATGTTTATCATGGCTATATTTGGAGTAGAATGGGTACAGCATTCTTCCTTAGATAGCATTGTAGTGCTCCTAAGGAGTTTTTAGCATTTTCTAGGTAGTAAATCACCAATTATAATCAGTCTGAATAGACTTAAGAAACCTGTCATCTTTTCTGTTTTATTTTTGGCTTAAATTCAGTCAACTTGCAATTGTAGTGCTTATGTGTGGTTTTAAATGTTGGGGAAACATTAAACTGAGGTTTAATGGAATCATAGTCTAATGCAGCAGCTTCTATTGAGAAGTCATCAAAGTTGTTTTACAGAAGAGCCTTTTCAGTCCTGGCTTTTAGCCCAAGGTCGATCTAGTTTCACCGATGTTGATTTAATTTCTGACATATTTTCTTTCCCTTTGGTGTCAGTTGTTGCTCCTTCCCCAGCCAGACATGAAAATCTGCCATCGCTCTGCTTGTTACTGTGGTAGCAGTTTCCATCTTGCACAGCAGCCTGAAGAGTCAGACTGCAGTCTTTTGAATGCAGTAAATTCTGTCAGGGTGGAGACAAAGTTGTTCGTGCTGTTGCGAATATACGAATATTCAGTCTAAATATTTGAATTCTGTCACTTAGAAAAAGCTGTTTAGTGTTGGCTAAGTTTTGAATTGTCACTTCCAGTGCTTGGTTATAATCACAGGTATTTTGACTGGCATGGAAGTAACTAGTTTATTCTGTATTTGCTGAATTGAGTTCAGTCTCATGGAGTTGTTCCAATTGTCCTATACAGGCAAATTTACAGGACAGACCTTACATGGTATTGACATTGTGTCTGCTGCTAAAAAGTGTGGGTTTGGGAGCAGTTCTGTAGCACTGATTCTTCATGCTTTTGGTTTCAGTGCTCTAAGAAGTCAGTGCTTCTTACACTCTTGGCTTTTTGTCTTGGTAATGAAAAGAGGAAGTGGACCAGATCAGATCAAATCAAACTGATGTCTGTGTTGTTCTCGCAGTCACTGCTCCCAGAGGATCTGATCAGTTCATAACTGTGCAGAGTGTGGCTGTTCTGGTCAGTGTCTGCCAACAGAGGCTGTTCCTGGCAGGGGTGCACCTGAGTTATCGCAAGTAAACCCTGGAAGGATGTTCTGTACTGCATTGCAGGGCATGAAACTGCTTATTTCCACCCTCCTCCTCCCTGTTCCGCTCCATCTCGGTGGCACGCTAATCTGTTCAAACAAATCCGCTCTTTGCTATCTCATCTGATTTAGAAGTCAGTGCAAATACAATCACTGCCTCTCCCAGCAGCTCCCAGCTTTCCAGAAGTGTGTGGGGAGTGCTTGTGAAATTCTCCATTCCTGGATGCTGGCTGTTGGGGTTTGTCCTGGCACCCAGGCAGGAGGGCTTGGTTTCTCTCTGACTGCATATGTCTGGATGAATCATCATGCAGTGCGTTTAAATCATTTGTCCAGACAGAGGAAAGCACTGCTACTGGTAGTTGTACTTGGGAATGGTGTTGAGACTGAGAACGTGAGGACTGTTCAAATTGTAATGTAAAATTGCTTTGGTATGGTTGAGGGGTACCAAGAATTACTTGAATTGCAAGCTATTGTTGGTTATTAAAAATCTGTTTTCTTCTTGGCGGGTTCCCTTGAACCAGATATTCTCCATTGATTTTACTTTGGAGCTGGAGTCAATGCTTGAGATCTGGTTCATCTTATTTCATCTCAAGCCCTCTGGTTTTGAGTGCACATGCTGTGAGAGAGACTGTACTGGAGATTTCCATCTCTGTAGCGCCATCGGCACCACAGATTCCCATGACCTTCAGTGGCTTTGCAGAGGTCCCTGGTGCTCATCAGGTGTAGCTGTTTCAGCTGCAAATCATAATTTGGTGTGTGAAGTTGAGGGTTTGGGTTTCACATTTCATTAATGTGGACAGAGTTGTGGCTACAGGTCGTTCTCCACAGTGCTGCCAAACATGTATGCTTTTTTCCTTTCTGTAACAACCACAGACTCCATTCTGAATTTAGAACTGTGCGATGCATTAATGCCCTGGTCTGTTACAGCCCTTGCCTTATGCTTCATAGTTTATTTAACTGTTCTCTCATGGGGTCTGTGCAAGGAATTCTCACACTGGTAAAACTTTCTGCAGACATGAAAATTAGACACAGGTCTTCTACATTGTAACAACATGTACTTATTCCTTTTGACTGGGGCTTAATGACATATGGAATAACACATTTTAATAGCTAGTTATGGCTGTCTATGGGCATCTACAGGTCTTACCTCTTGTTTGTATATGTTTTGAGCTCTCATGTATTCCTATCATGCCTATGTATGCATCTCTGTTTATAATACATAAAAATACAGAATCATAGAGTAGGAAGGGACTTATAAGGATCATGGAGTCCAACTCTCCAAGCTTTTTATCTATGTGCATATGCAAGTAGTTTATAGCTGAATTAACATCAAGTTCTCCACAGGGCTTTTCTGTTTTCACCCTCCTTTGTGTTAAGGCAATATATGAACTGTCATATGGCATCTGCATCCCGGTTCTGACAAGTCCATAGATCGTGGTCCTGCAAGGGAAAGCTCTGTGAGATCACTTGAAAGGATTTCCTTGATGTTTATTGCTTGGGGAGGATGGACAGAGAATCCAGTTCTAGATCATCTGCTCTTGTTGATCTGTCTGTGACCCCCCAAGTGTGGAAATGGTTTATAGCTGAGCAAGAATTTCCTCTCTCTCTCTCTGAAGTGTGTCTGGAGCGAACCCTGCAGCAGAGATGGACACGGAAGGCTTTGGGGAGCTGCTCCAGCAGGCAGAACAGCTGGCAGCTGAGACAGAAGGGATCTCCGAGCTCCCGCGCGTGGAACGGAACCTGCCGGAGATCCAGCAGGCCGGGGAGCGCCTGCGTTCCCGCACTCTGACCCGCACGTCCCAGGAGACAGCAGATGTAAAGGCGTAAGTATGGAGCGCTGACTCTGGAAACTCTGCACAGAGAGTGGAAGCTGCCTGCCTGTTTGGTTTCTAAGGTGTGGGGAGTCTGGCCAGGAGGACATGCCTGGGAGAAATACAATGACTGCAAAGCTCAAAGCTGGTACTTAGTTGGTGTGCAATTTTTTTTGTGTGTTTTTTTGTTTTGGTTTTTTTTTCCCTCCCACCTTTCTCGTACTTCCAAAAAACAATAGAGTAACAGAAGGATTTATTTGAGGAGCTACTGTTCTTGATTTCTGGCACTAAAGCCAAAAAGCTCTGTACCTTGTTCTGGCTGCTGCTGAAGATGTTTACCAACATGGTGTACATTTTTTCTGAAGGACTTGGCAGCTCTGCAGCACTGCAGTGGAACGGCAGAAAGCGTTCAGCAGGGCTGAGGTGGTTGGATGGGCACCTAGGGCTGTTTTAAGTTTGGGTTTGTGCAGCTTTTACGACAGGGCTGGGAGCACTGTCTGTACGTGGCTAGGCTGCTGACCTAGAGACTGGCAATGAGTCTGGTTTTAGAGTTCTGTCTGTTCAATACTAATTTTGTATCTGTACAATTTCTTCCTTATAGGTCTGTTCTTCTTGGGTCTAGAGGGCTTGATATATCTCACATTTCTCAGCGACTTGAGAGTCTAAGTGCAGTCACTACATTTGAGCCTCTTGAACCTGTGAAGGACACTGACATCCAGGTAGGGGCATTTGTGACATGTGAATTACACTGCCCTTGTCACTGCCATTTCTGTGTTGTGGTTCAACAAGGTCTCTGGGGAGATAGTCTTGCTTTCTGTTTAATTTACTGACTAGATGAAGTGCAGAGGAGAGGTGCTGCTTTTGGTGAGGAAAGGTGTTTGAGTTAGCCATCAGAAGCAGCATTAAGTATCAAGATCAGCAGAAGTACTTTAAGATCCAAATTTCTGCTGAATTCAAGAGGAGCTACATACACTTTTAGTGCCTTTGTGGACCTTTCCGTGTTGGTTTTGCAAGCCTAAATTGCCCAAATATGCCTCTCCCTCATAATTTTGGGACCTGTTTTAATGTCTGATTGCAAAAACATGTGTGGAACCACTTGGCAATATTGAGATGCTGGAATGGGGGCATTTAAGTCAACAAGCAAAAGAGGTGAGTATAGTGCTTTTCTTTGACTGTATCTCAGATGTCATAACCTTGTCTTGGTGGCAGACTGAATTTGCCATGTTGCATATGCTTTACCAGGTGATTTAATCTTGTACATTTTCCTGTAGATTGTCTCCCTGTATGTCTTAGAAATTCATGTGACCCGTCTGTTTTTGCTTTCTGTTCATCGCCTGCCCTTGTAGAATATCTCATGATGAAATCCACAGTATTCATTACTCAGTTAAGAGCTGGTAATAGAATTGAAATTGTGGGTTGCATTGAAGGTAGCATTCTGAATTACTGGTCAATCATTTTGAAGTTTGTCTTCTCTCCTTACTGGCAGATGGCTAAATTAGGACGGTCAAAAGAGTTGTAAACTCTTCTTTCTATTTTTGCAAAAGTAGTATGCTCTAAACTACTTAACATCAGGAGGGAAAGGGAGGCATGTGAAATTACTCCATTTTATCTAATGTGTGTTTTATTTTAGCATTTGGTGCCATCCATTTTGGGTGGATGGGCCCTTAGTTTAATCTGATTCTAGAGTTAGGAGCTCTGTGGTCTCCTGTCTTCAGGAAAACTTATTTAATCCCAGTTCTCCAAGGCCTCTCTTTCTCCAAAAATTACTGTGCTCTGGATACTTTATCTGCTGCCTGATCATAGAATGAGAGCTCTAAACTGCTGGCATTGTTCACTTTCTGTCTTTTCTCCCTTTTTTCCTTTGTTCCAATTCCTGATGTTGTTGTATTTCTAATTGGTGATGTTAAACTTTGTACATGTCTTCCTTGACCTCATTCTGTCTAGATTTTGTTTTCAAGAACTCTTGCCTCTTTTTTTTCTTTTTCTTTTTTTAAGGGTTTACTACTGTTGCTCATTCTTCTTTGATTTCTGGTGTTTTTCCTTTCTGCTTTAGGAGGAATCTTATTGTAGATTCTCAAGCCCAGAAGCAGTAGAGCACTTGACTCTTTGGATCTGAGATTTGTGGCATATAAGAAAATAGATAGGACTGCATAATAATCACATTTCATATTATTACTGGTTACTTAACTAAAATGTGAAGGTTTTCGTTTTTAATTGTACCAGATCTCAAGACCTAATTTGTTATGGTGATTCTGCTATGTTCTTATAGTGATCTCAGTGTTTTCTCATCTCCAGTATATTTTTTTAATCATCCTTGTCAATATTTGAATGTATCTTCCTGTTCAGGAAAAGCTCCAAATTTAGCATAAAGCCACTGGTTAATTGTAAATCAATGTGTTTAAATGGCCAAATCAGCCAATGAGATCCAGCCCTTTCTTTAGGAAAACAGCTTAAAGGTACAAATGAGAAACAGGATTAGAATCAATCATTTAAATCAAAGTTCCCTGTTTGCTCTTTTGAGTCATGATTAACACTGGTGGTTTAATCAGTGATCAGTTTAAAAACTCATCTCTGCGGCCTAATATTTGTGTGCTNGGAGCTCTGTGGTCTCCTGTCTTCAGGAAAACTTATTTAATCCCAGTTCTCCAAGGCCTCTCTTTCTCCAAAAATTACTGTGCTCTGGATACTTTATCTGCTGCCTGATCATAGAATGAGAGCTCTAAACTGCTGGCATTGTTCACTTTCTGTCTTTTCTCCCTTTTTTCCTTTGTTCCAGTTCCTGATGTTGTTGTATTTCTAATTGGTGATGTTAAACTTTGTACATGTCTTCCTTGACCTCATTCTGTCTAGATTTTGTTTTCAAGAACTCTTGCCTCTTTTTTTTCTTTTTCTTTTTTTAAGGGTTTACTACTGTTGCTCATTCTTCTTTGATTTCTGGTGTTTTTCCTTTCTGCTTTAGGAGGAATCTTATTGTAGATTCTCAAGCCCAGAAGCAGTAGAGCACTTGACTCTTTGGATCTGAGAATTGTGGCATATAAGAAAATAGATAGGACTGCATAATAATCACATTTCATATTATTACTGGTTACTTAACTAAAATGTGAAGGTTTTCGTTTTTAATTGTACCAGATCTCAAGACCTAATTTGTTATGGTGATTCTGCTATGTTCTTATAGTGATCTCAGTGTTTTCTCATCTCCAGTATATTTTTTTAATCATCCTTGTCAATATTTGAATGTATCTTCCTGTTCAGGAAAAGCTCCAAATTTAGCATAAAGCCACTGGTTAATTGTAAATCAATGTGTTTAAATGGCCAAATCAGACAATGAGATCCAGCCCTTTCTTTAGGAAAACAGCTTAAAGGTACAAATGAGAAACAGGATTAGAATCAATCATTTAAATCAAAGTTCCCTGTTTGCTCTTTTGAGTCATGATTAACACTGGTGGTTTAATCAGTGATCAGTTTAAAAACTCATCTCTTAGGCCTAATATTTGTGTGCTTGGAATCTTAAAATTTTTTTTTTTGCAGGCCATGTGCAGAGAATGTTCATAGCTAATTAGCTAAAAGTGATTTGCAGTGGGAAGCATGGCAAGGGACTCCATTTTAGATCTTCTTGCAGGCACATGATTGAAGTGTGAGTTCTAAATGTTTTGTCCCTGCTTGTTTTTGCAGTTAATGGGTGCAATGATTTTTATGTTGTCTCGCATCCTCTGTTCTGTCTGAGGATATTTGCAGTCACATCTCAAGCTGTCTGGCTGCTGTCAACAGTGGTCTGTTACCTGAAAGTTAATTGCTTCAAATATGGACAAGTCTTTGCGCTCATCTGTAGATTCTGGTGTGCAGTCCTCAACCCCTGATGCCTTAGCTAAAGATGTTACAAAGTTTCTTTCTATGTTACTTTTTTTAATACCCTGTTCCTAGATAATGAGTATCACAAGGCTCCTTCAGACATGTGTTTGGTTTTGGCTGGGTGTTGCCAGATGTATCCCTTTGCACTGAATAAAGTCCCTCCGCTGTAAGTTGCTCCCATTGTATCTGGAAGGCGGAGTGAAAAGTGGTTAAGAGGGATATGGTTTATTTCTTTACAGGACTGTGCTGTTCCTCTGCTGTTGCTCAGTATTTACACACACATGTCAGTTGGTTTTAATTCTATGGATTGGCAGGGTCTGTTCTGTTCTGCTCAGAGCCCTCAGCCTGCACTTTCCAGCATAACCATTACTCTTTTTAACCAGCAAAAACTTCTTCATAAATATTTAATGAATTTGGTTCACCCTTTATCATCAATGTTGTAGGCTCAGCTGTCCTTTCTCACTCCTGTCTTTTCCTGATGCTCAACGTACATACTCACAACTCTGTGTAGTTTGGAGCAATTTTATTTAGCATTAAATCCTATCTGAAACTTAATTGTCGTTTGTGGAGTCTTAAACACTAATTATTCTTTTGTATGTGGTCCCTCTTAGATGTCTCTCAAGCTTCAGTTTGAGCAGGTAGTGTTATCAATTCATAAATACAGCATCATTTGATTAAGAGACTGAAACTTTTTTGAGGTAAGCACCTGAAACTGCAGGTCCATGTGGAGCAGTGGTGAGCCTGCATTGGTGCAGCCTCTGTGCACCACAGCACAGGAGAAGGTGGTGAATATGGGCACTTGTGGCAGAGGCTTAATGCTTAGCCTTTGCTGGCTGTTGCACTTATGTGAAAGCTACAAATATGATTAAATCTTTTTATTGTGTGAATTTTCACATTCTCCTGGCTTTTAAATTCTATCAAAGCTCCTACATCATGAAGATACTTGGTAAGACTTCCTGACATGTGCTCCCACATCAGTGCTTTGCCTCTACTGATTTCTCTGGCACTTTGCTTGTGCTTCTCCTGCATTCTGACCTAAAGTATTTATTTATTGTCTCTGTTCCTTCTTCCGTTGCGGTCTGTTCTAGAAGCCTCTGGGAGGGCAGCGCAGAGAGAGAAACAGGCTGGAATCTAATCTCTCAAATGAACACAATCAGCACTACAGAAGGACAATGCCAGGAAACACCCTGTTTCTTACACAGAGAGTAAAACACAGCAAGAAAAAATCGGAGGGGAGCATCCTAAGGCATGAAGTCCCAGGATGCTGATGCAAGACATTCAGAAAATGCTAAGAGAATTTAGGAATTCACCTTAATACAAGTCTCAGCTTGGGTTAACAAGCAGGAGGGGCTTTCTGTACAGAGCCTCTTTAAATGGTACACTATAGTGCTGACTAAAAAGTGCACCAAATTGCAGCTCAATTAATTATCTGAATTATTTATCAGTTGTAAAATGTAGATTGCTTGCACATAAAAGGGTTGTGAGTCCAGGAAATGTCTCCCACTAGAGCAGTAGGCCGGGAAGATTATGTAAAAGATTCTAGGCTTGCCATTGAATTATAGGAATTTGTATTTTTCCTCTCTCATTTCAAAGTTTGTGCTCTTAAATTGCATGCAGCACAACAAACTCTTCTTGCAGTAAATTCAGTTTATAATAATTCTTATGGCAGGAATTTATACAGATAAAAATTTTTCTATATTGCCAAAATGCCCCACTTTGGAAAAATATTTTCAAAATTGGTTGTGTTAGTCAAATGATTTTTGATATCATATTTAGCACATATTTATGTGCTTGTGTCTTTCAGTTTGTTTCTTTGTGTCTTTTAAAAATCCCAGGTGAGGGTTAATCATGAAAGTCTGTATCCCAAAGACAGGATATGTACATCTAAACGTAATAATGACATTCTGTTCAGAAAAGGTATTTTTTCACACTTCCAGAGATGCAAATGATGATGTCCTCCCCTACTGATCACTGTCCTAGCAGACCCTCTCTCAGGTTGCAGTAGTGGCAGCCAGAGGAGAAATTATTCCAGGAGGTTGGAAAGGCTGTGCTGTTGTCCCATGTGAGGTGGAACCTGGGCCCTGCACTTGTGTTGTTTGGTTTACGTGTGAAGGTCAGAGAGAGGTTTGGTGCTGCTCTGTCAAACTGATTTGGGTACCTGGTAGGGATTAGTTGCAGGGTCAAGGCCTGATTCAGACCTGCTAAGGTAGTTTGGCTGCTTACTGTACATGTTGTGCTTTACTGTGTGCTGTGTGTTTTGAATGTGTTACATTGGCTCGATAATAGATTTTGACCCCTTCTATGCTTGTTTTGAAATGTCTAAGCCCAGAGTCATGGTGGTAAATGCAAGAAATGGGTTTGCTCTCATTTTTCAGGCTTGGTCCAGCCCTGTGCAGATTTGTGAAATGAATGCTAAACGTGGACATGAGCTCTCCTTGCGTGCATTGCTCAGCTGCTTAGGTGAAGCTCATCTGTTTGTGGCAAAGGCCTGGCTCCATTGCACTGAAGGGAAGTTTTGTTGAATTGTCTAATCTGTACAGCAGTTTCACCCTGACCTTCTGATCTAGGCTGAAGTGAAGTGAAAAGTCGCGTAGTAGGGTTTGGTTTTGATTTCTGGGTGTGGATGTTCAGAGTATTGACTGAGTAACTCTCTGGAGGTCCAGATACAGAAATAAGAGCTTTTATCTAAATGAGGGCAGAGGGTTAGGCTGAAATCCATCCAAGTGGCAATGGAGGCAGACTGACATTAAGCATCTGGGACATTTTCAAGCTTTTCAAAATATATATATTATCGTATATATATATTTTTTTTTTTTTATTATATATTGTATATTTTTTTATTATATATCGTATACAGTTGCTGTATCAAAGGTAGCTTTGACTTCTGCTTTAGTGTTGGTAGGATCTGTGTCCCATGATGCTCATCCCAGCACTGTATGTTCTGTTTGTGTCTATGTAAGCATATGACTTGTAATTTAAAAACTCCTGCTCTGACATTGGGTACTGAAATGGTGCATTTTTCAACAACTGAGCTCTTATGGCTGCTTTATATTGCCATTTGTGATATATTTTGTGGTATCTGCTAGAATAATACCAAAGCTTGTGGTAATCTACTGGAGGGTAACTAAAATCAGAGTTTATAAATGGAAATGCTGACACAACCTTAAAGGGGCAGCCTCAAGTGCTTTTAACCATCCATTGTTTGCATTAGCTTAGCCTGAAAATGCATTTTTCCTTTTGCAGATTTTGTCCTTTCTCATTTGCCAAACATTGATTTCTCCCCCCGCCCCCAAGTCCTTCAGTTCTAATGGAGCTTGAAATTAAGGTGGCTTTATTTTTCTGTCGCTTCCTTGTTCACCCAAATCGATGATGCCAGCACAGCTGTGGGGACCTTTTAACCATTGCAGAGCCACCGTGGTGAATGCAAGGGGACAACCCTCGACCTTCGCTTTTTAGGGTTGGTTTCTTTGTGTTGCTGCAGTCTGAATGAAAAATATTATTTGCAGGCATAGTTGTGAATTCTTCAAAAGCTGTAGGACTCCTGGGCTCCAAAAATACCTCCCTGTAGAGGTTCTCAGAAGTAATTTTTTTGTCCGTCTGCTACTAGTGTGTGCTCGTGTCAAACCCTGCTGTCTTTGTTGCCTAGGTTGTCTCACTGCTTGCATTCAGGATTTGAGCCTTAATGTACACATTTAGGCATGTAAATCAAGAATATGAATATCCTGGTAAGTAAATGTGGCCAGAGGCATTTTTAACACAGTTGAAGAAAGCGGTGATGGGGAATTAAATGGCCTTATTAACCTTAAAAACAAACATACACACCCCCAAAAAACCCAAGCTGCGGCCCATTTAATGTTGACTACTCTGGCATTTCATTAGTTGACCACCAGATTACAGTCACTCAATAAATGCTGTGATATTGAATTGTTTAAAATTTATTTTCTTTGCTGGGTTGCATGCTAATTGGAGTAATTGTATTGTGATCTTCCAGTTCTTTATGGTTCTGATCATGGATTGCTAACCCTAAGGTAGTTGGGAACAGGGAGAAAAGACATGATCTGCCTTTCTCTGTCATTGTGTATAAACAAGAGGGTATGAAAGGGATACTTCAAAACTTTATGCTAATGCAAGGTCATGAGATGGAAAATTGGGAACTCTTGTTCTAGTAGCTGTGTTTATTGATCTATTTAATTTCAACTATGTCCTGGCACATTTCATGTTTCCTGTCTGCTTAATCCAGATATGTTCTTTGCATCTCAAGTAGATACAACTGTAGACTTTTAATAAATGTCTTAATTTCCCCTCCCCTCCTCCTTTTGCTGTGCAGCTCTGCCCTTGGATGAAAATTGTTCCCATTCCTAATTGAATGTCAACTCCTACCTCGGTGAAGGAGCAAATGCAGTATAAAAGGCAGTTTGGACATCACATATGCAAAAAGTGTCTCCTGTGCTGAGGTGTAAATATCTCTGCTTCTCTTGGTAGCATTGCAGAATCCTTTAGTACTGAAACTCCAGAGCAAACCTGGATGTGATAATCTGAGTTAGAATTTCACCAAGACCCTGCTGGTAACAATGTTACTATTGCAAGAAGTACAGTGGCATCATTAATGACTTTCAGGATCTGTGTTCCATGTTACCAGGAGGATGGCACTTCTGGCAAGGTTGTACCTCTTAGTGTCACTCTGTCCCATTAATTTAGTGCACTCTGAGTCTTGTATTGACTACTGAGCCTGACAGTGTGTGCTCAGCGTGTGCAAATGAACTTGGGATTGGTGTTTTCATGGTGCTGGGAAGATTTAGTAGAATGGTTTAATCTTTGTGGTCATACAGAATGGTGAGAAGAAACAACACTGAGATGCAAATTCTTGCAACCTGGCAAATTACTCCCTCCATGTATCATGTGTTAGAGCACTCATTGGATTAAAGAAATAGTTTTATTTATTTGAAGCTCAAATGTCGCTTTTGCAAAGCACAAAACCTGGGTTTTTTTGTCAAATTTTGAAACCATTAGAAGTAAAGTGTAGACCTTATAGGAAAGGATTTCCAGGACCTTGATTATAGCTCTGAAATAAAAAATCTGCAGGGCTGTGCCAGAATTTCACAGTGGAATTGATTATACACAAAAGTGAGCCAAGTCCATCTATGTTGCATTTAAGGGGAAAAAAGTTGTGAAAAATTAATAAGAAGGTAAATGAGGTTTCTAAAATATGAACAGCATTTTTTATAGTAGGAGCATAAGATCACAGTTTGGAGGTTTTCTTTTTTTATTTTTTATGTATTTATTTTTAAAGCAATCCAGTTTTCTCAGCAGACCTTGGTATGTCCTTCTAGTGCCTCTGTGGAAACTGGAAATGGAAACTCTTGGCTTTGGGAAATCCTGCTCGTAGCCATTCCGATGTCTTGTTGCAGGGGCTTTTCACAGATGGCAGAAGCTTTCAGTCCCAGCATTGCAATGGGTTACTGGATTTAAGCGACAGGTTTGGGGTTGAAAAATGAACATTTACCTAATTACGTCAGTATGGGTTTTCAGCTCTTCTGGAAAAGAGAACATTTCCCAACTGCAATAGGGAAAAAAGAATTTTGTTGTTCAGCAAACTTGTCTGAAATGAGACAGAGGGGCTTGGAGCTGACCTGTAAGAGACATGGACCTTTCTCCAGAGCTTTTGCAGGGTTTTTTGCTAGTCTTTATTACATGAGCATTGTCTTGACCATCTTTCTCAACTAATCCCTCATGGTGCTGTGAGCTGTACAGAACAAATCCCTCCTCCACAAGGGAAATCTGTAAAGTGAGCAGGCGCTGAACTCCTGTGGTCACAAACAGCATCAAACCCTGGACACTTTCTTTTCAGCGAGGCAGTTCATCAAATTTATTAGGAAAACCAGCAGCTGCTGCAGCTCTCGACTCCCTCCCCTCCTTTCAAGCTCCCCTAATTTACTCAGGCCACTTGAAAGTGTACTCCACTGATGAATTCCACTGGGCTTTATTACCAAACCATTTGCGTAATTTAGCAGTCTGGGAAAGGCCACAGGTACATTGTTGTGCATGGCCTCCTCTCCGCTGTAGTAATTAGTCAGTTTGACTCCACATCCAAAATCTTAATTCTAGGCATTATCAAGCTTTGGTTTAAAATAGTCACTAACTAAGAAGTGTGTCAACTGTTTATCAATGCTTGGGCATCAAACTGAGATGTACTTAAGCTTCCCCATGCAAAACAGCAGCCTGAAAATTTGGCAGTTTGCAGAAGAAATGTTTGGGCTGTGTGTATGGATGTTTTTCAACTTTCTTTTTGAAGTCAAAATGAGTTCTTATTCCTGCCAAGATATGCTCCTGAAAGAAAGTTGCAGCCTTTTGAGGTAGAACTAAGGATACATGTATTTGCTTCAATCATTTAGATTTTTGGCATAACTTCTGTTCTTGCTGCCTCCTTTTTTTTTTCCTTTCCTATCCTTTATTTCTCATATTTTTTCCTGTCTCATTTTTTTCCCCCTTACTTCTGTCATGTTTATTCCCTTTGCTTTTCTGCTCTGGATTCATCTATTACCTCCTCCCCACTTTTTACTCAGGTTTCTGCTTTGGCAGTATTTTGGGTGCAAAAGAGTTATTTGCTTACCTTGACCTAAATCATTAAACTCCTGTTTAAACAAAAAGCAGTTATTGCGAAATGTCTCACTGGTTTTCTGTGCATGTGAAAATGACTGAAAGAAGCTTAGGGAGATGATTTGGAAATTTTCGATACCATTCCATTATTTGTATCTCAGCAAGCGTGCAAGATGCATGATGCTTCCTCCAGAAGCTCCAAAATGCTTGTCCAACATTTTGAGCCACAGTTACCAGATTATTTTTTAACTTAATTGGAACAGCATGCTTAATTGTTGCTTGGTAAAAAAGGCTTGAGAAGGTTGGAGAGATTTAGCTTTAAAATAACTTTATAGAGGAATGAAAGAGCATGTTGCCAACTGTTGTGACTGCAATGGAAGTCTCTGTGGACTGTGCTTTTCAAGCATCAACTGGATTATGTGCGATCTTTGTGCTTGCTGTGGGCTGCAGGTGAAAAAAGGGAGAGAGGTTTTCTGACTTGTGGTATTTTTGAGTGAGCAAAGGGAAGGCTTGCCAGTGTTACACAAGTGCTGTTCAAAGGCTGGTGAGTGAGGAAAGATGGCAGTAGACACCTCTGCTTAATTTCAGTTTCAGCAGCTTTATTAAACCTTTTTGAATGCTTCAGTTGGCCATCCTAGGCTTGATACAGGATTAGCTGAAACTATATCTGTCATAGCTGATTTCTTAGACTTGCATTTGGGACAGATCAGCTTGGTTGCCTTTACATTCCTGTTGTCAGCACCGGATAATTTGGAGGAAAAACACTGACAAAGATGGTCATGGGGATTATCTGCTTGCTTTATTAGGCATCACCTTGTTCCCTAGTGGTTAGAGACTGGTTATCCCAGAAACATGAGGAATAATAATTGTTTCCTCAATTTTAGTGTTAAACTCAGCTCTAGATACTGTCAATATCCATATACGTACTGAGTCAGTTTTTAATCCCATTATACTTTTGGCTTTGCTGTCTTTCTGGGATAGTAAGTTCCACAAGTTCCACAATCCAATTACAGATTGTGTTAAAATTTATTTCTTTTTATTGGTTTTGAGCTTGGCTTCATTTAAACAGACATAGTTTCCTTTTTGTTCAGACCCTTTTGAACTGGATTTCTGCATCTGCCCTTTCTGGAACACTGATTTCACAGACTTTAAAAGTACCAGCTCTTATTTGGTTCCTTTTTTAATGTTATTCATCCCAAAAGTTCCCACCTCATGTTGCATGCTTTTGTTAATTCCCCAAATCTGCCCTGCAGTTTCTCTTTTGAGAGTGACTGTCCAGCTTAGATGGTGTTCTTGATAACACCACCTTGTTGTTTAGTTTTTCTGATAATGATGTTCAGTGTAGCCAAACTCTGTGTGAAAGGCAGAAGTAATCTGTGAAGGATTTGATTTTAATCTCGGGTAAGTGGGAGTGCACAGGTGGGGATACCATACAGTATCATGACAAATCCTTATCTCTAAATGTGTTTGCAAGCCAGTAGGATTCTTTGGGCCAGATTCTAATGTATGAGAAAAGACATTTCTGAAGACAAGTGGGGGAGGAAATGAAGAGGGGGAAAAAAACAAACCACATTTCAAATAGATGAGTGGGAACTTGCATGTTATCTCCAGATCGTTGGAGAAATAATAGATTTTGCCTGCTATGGTTACCATATAGTAACTCTGAAACATTCATTTTTTCTTTCCTCTCCTGCCCCAGTGCTTGTACTAGAAAAGGCATGTTTACTTTGTCTGTTAAGTAAATACTAAAACTTGAAGGCTTTAATAAATCTGAAATAAGCACTAATGCAGCAGTCAAAAGACTCACCATTCTCTTGACTAAATGAGACCATGACCATCTTTAGGTCCTAGTGAAAGCTAAATGCTGGAACCGGGATGCAAAGATCTCTGTCACTGTGGAATTACACACTTGAAGCCTGTACTCTGGTTTGATTTGTTTTTTTCACAGAGCTGACCCTGCAATATTTGTTTTAGTTCTTACCTGTCTTGGTTTAATTTTTCCAAGGTTAAAAATGACTTATCCAGAAAATTTGCAGCTCATTGCTAATGGTAAGAAGCTTGATTACTCAATAGATACGCTGAATCAATATCACTTCTTGATTTTGTTTTGCTGTTTGACTTGAGGTTAATGTTTTGGCTTCATATTTGCTGGTAGGAGCTGAACAATTCCCATCAGTTAGTAGCATGACATCTTTGGCTAAGAGTTGCTCAGGTACATCCCTTATCCCTGTTAATCACTGTAGCAGCATTAACTTCTTTTCTTCTTTCCTTTGGGTTGTATTTGCTCTGACAGGTCTCCCCAGCACATATGGTGTGTTACGCCGTGTCCCTCGGAGGCTTTCAGAGGGCAGCTGGACACCTCTCGCCCTTCCTGCCTCTGGTGTACGGCAGGTCCCGTGAGTCAGCAGGACAGTCCTCTGTGTGAAAAGAATCTGAGGCTTGTTTTGAAGGCTGGGTGGTTCTTGCTGATGTTTAGGGGTGCTGGATTTGGAGAGGAAATGTTATGTGTGAGTCTGTCTTATCCTCAGGAATGCCAGAAATGGGATGCCTATTGCAAAGCATCAGCAGGAAAGAGAAGCAAGTCTTGCTCTTCAGTCAGAAGTTATCACTGTAATAAATACCCAGAGCTAAGCTTTGAGAAATAACATTCTTTTGCAGCAGAATAGCAGAACAGATCTCCTTCCCTCCGGGGCTCGAATCCGCAGTGTGTCTTAAAGGGCAGGATTTAGTTGTTTGTTTCAATAGACCTGTCTTCTTTGGGTTGCAGGATTGCTCTCTGTCTTACAGAATTTCTTCCTCAAACTCTTCTGCATGCATTGCCTCTGAGGAAGTGCCTGTAACATTTTCTCTCTGAGATGAAATACTAATTTCCAGCCAATATATTATGTATTAGCAATGCATCCTGGCAACAAATGTTGCTTGAAACCACATATTCAGAGAGGAAGGTGGGAAGCGCAATTCCAAGACTCATGTTGTTGCAGAGACAGCTCAGCAGAACGTGTTGCCTGTGGGAAGTGCCCCTGTGGATCCAGCGAAGGTTCATCTTGCCATCTCAGGGGAGTTTCTAAATGCATTGATTTTATGCAGACCTCCAAGGTGGATCCTTTGCCTTCAGCACTGCTGGTGGATGTCATGTGTAGGAGAGAACACGCCTTGGCACTGGGATTTGCAAGTGCAGTGTTTATCTTGTGGCAAGAGTGGTGGATGGTTATGGCCATCCAGAAAAAAACAGAGGTTTTTTTCTGATACTTTACATGAACTTTAAAATGGACATTTTGAAACTGGAAAGAGTTGGATGCTGAAGGGGAAGGATGACCACCACTTGTAATGGCAATGGCTTTTACTGACACTCTTATATGCTGATTAATTGACTTTAAGCAGGTTATACAAGCAAAGCTTGATGTTGCACTGTAGGTGGTGGAAGAGTTACAGTCTGGTTGTCCCTGTCACTGCAGAGCGTAGAGGGCTGGGCGGGCTCTGCCTTTGCATTAGTGAAGGTCTTTCTAGTGTCATTGGCAATGGTTTGGTGATTTCATCCTTTTCCCAACTGAAGTTCCAGAAAGATGAATTGAAAACTGTCATGACCAGGATCCTGTGCATCTCTGCCTTATGGAAAATGCATGCAGTAGACAATGAAATTGAATTGCTGTCACGTGTGACTAAAGAAAAGGGCTTTTTGTTTCTTTCACAATTTATTTTTCAGCAAGTGCTGTTTGGTTGTTTGTTTGGTTTTTTTTTTTGGTAAGCCGAATGTGTCATTAATGCACTTCCTTGAGAAGCTGAGGAGTTCTGTCCAATACATGAATTTCTGGTGTCAGTGTGTGTCGGTAGAATCTCAGCATTTAAGCATAACTCCTGAGCTTATTGATGTATTTTACTCAAGTGTTTTACATCTTGAAACAACCCTTTGCTACAGTTACTGCACTGGATCATTGGCCTTGCTGTGTAGTATTGACTAATTATCTTAAAAAAATGAACTTACAGCTTCCAGAGCAAATCAGGAGTGACACTGTCAGGACCATGAGTGGGAACCTCTTCCTCCAAGAGAGAGGCCTCCACGTGGCCTCACAGCGATGCTCTTTAGTGTGAGCCTGATGGCCCTGAGAAGTACCAGCTTGGAGAGGCTGAAGTACTGGCCTTTCTAGTACCATTGGTGAAATCAGTCCAGTGTGTTAATGAATGTAACTTTCACTGATGGGCACTGCTTCACAGACTAAATCTTGTTTACTCCGACTGACAGTCTCACAGCTGATTCCTTTGGCCTCTTCCAGGGCCATCACGAGTGTCAATGATTGAAGTGCAGCACTACCTTTTGAAGGGTTTGTATGAATTCAGTGCCTTTTGATACATCGTGGTACATTCCATCAGAGTAATCTTACCTGTGGGATCAGCAGAGCTTCCTTTTGCACTAATGCCAAAGATTTAGTAAATTGTTATTTCTGATAGCCCTGCAGAAATAAAACAGAAAGAGCTGTCTTTTGTTCCTTAAATTTTTGGTATGATTTGGATCTGATCTTAATCTCTGAAGAACACGCACAGGTGCTACTAGAGGCCTCTTCTGAACAAGATATTGCTGCCATGTCAAATTTCTGTGGTTGGTAGTTAAATGTATTTATAACAAAAAAGTTAGTTTTTCTTGGAATGTGTTATCGAAATATCTTTTTAAAGTGTTTTTACTTTCAAGAGAAACTTCTGCTGTTTTGAAGCACTGGCAGGGTCAGGATATAGAAGCACAGGGAAATAAAGGCTGAAATAGGAACAGGTTCATGCAAATCAGTATAGAGTATAACTGTGGAGATCTTGTGACTGGAATCGCCAGCAGAGCTGCAGTTCAGTGTATTGAATTGTTAGAGTGTGCAGCCAGGTGGGTTATTGGCAGTGCACATCTGCATGGCTTCTCCCTCCAGCTACAGCAGCTTCCTCTTCATTGAATGTCACACAGTTCAAAAGCAGGGGCTGGGCAGCACAGCACAGGTAGTGACTAACAACAGGGAAGTGATGCCCTGTGAGCTCACAGTCATAATTTGTATTAATGACTGGAATGGTATTTTTTCTATGTCAAGCTAAGACAGTTAAGAGGTTCGATTGCACATGGAATATTGAAACACATTTGTTACTTGACTTTGACTTCTTGAGATCTATATTCAGATCTAGACAAATGTGTGTCCTTCATAGCTCAGAAGTGTCTAATGACAAATTGCATCTTATGTTCTTTTTTAGCACGCTTTGTGAGAACAACTAAAATGGAAGCCAAGCATTTAGTTTTTGAAGCCAGAGGCTGTGAGATGTGAAAATGGAGAGTGTTCTGGAGTTTTGGTTTTTGGTTTTTTATTTGGGTTTTTCAGGGGAATGGAGGGCAGATTTAGAGCAAGAGCTCATAAAGAGCCAAGGATATAGGATTTCAGCACTTGAGATTTATCCATTTGTACTTGCTGACTGAAAGCAGCACATTCCAAACAAACAAGCAAGCTGCTGTCAGAGGTGCTGTGCATGAACAGGGAATGTTGTTTTTTATTTCAGAGATTGTGCAGGACAGAAGGAAGAAGGGAATGTCTGTTACAAACTTTGAAAACAAGCAGCTGAAATACGTTCCAAGAGTATTTTGGAGCAGGAATGCCAGTTTAAATATTTATGTAGTGTTTTATTGTACTGATTCAAATATTGAATAGCACCTGACCCTTGAATTTTTGGATCCTTGCCTTACTGGCACCCCCTGATGTGTATATTTACTTAGAAAATGGCCTTCTGTGGCAGCTGCTTTTCATTGCAGGAAATTGGGAAAGCTGGATTTTGATCCAATTTTTGTCATGATTTTCATGCTTGACTTTGAGTTCAAGAAATGCTTTCCTATGCATCATTTTCTTCAGCTGAGAAATAAAAGTTGTGTTTACCCCTGGCCCTCACAAGACTGGGTGATTCTGTAGTGGAAGCTTATGTGGATGTTTTCCTCTTCACAATTTTCTCAGACCTTTTTATTGTTTAGTCCTGATCAGTATTTGACAGCATTTAACTGGCCTCCGACTTCCCTTCCTCAGTATACCAGACGTTGTGAAAAGTAAGATTGTTTCTCTCCATCAGTAGTTTTGCGGGTTTTCTGGTTCTGTGCTGAGCAGGCAGTTCTTGGCTGCTCCTGTGCTGCACTGACTGTGAGCAGAGCTCCTTTCCCCACCTGAAACAGGAACTGGAGCTGTGCTACAAACACCTGTCCACTGGCAGGGCAGCTCTGCTGAAACCACCCTTTAATCCTTAAGACATTTGCAGTGGCTGTCACCGATCTGGACTGGAGATCTTCAGCTTCTCTGGGCTGAAATTGTGTAAAGACTGCTATGAGTTGCTGCCCTGAGCTGGAATTCTGGCCATGCAAAAACCCTTTAGGCTGGCAGTTGATAAACTTCGGTCAATACAGCTACTGCCACTGCCAATATAATCGGTCTATGCGGCATTATTTTGTAGCGTGGTAACTCTCACTTGAGATGGATTATTTAGGATGTGCCTGATGTAGAAAGAGCGAGATGAAGTAGCAAGAAGTAGTGATGAGAAGTCTGGCCCAGCCTATTGCTGGGCGCATACCCAGCTCCTGAGCTTGGATCACGCACCAACAAACTGCTCGGTGGTCTGCGAGGACTGGGGTGTTTCTGCCCCTTGGCTGCCAGACTTGCAGCGTTGGCTCCTTTTGCAGAGCTCAGCCTCAAGAAAGATGCAGATGCCCTGACTTGAAAATATCAGCAAAAAGGCTTTCCAAATTCCCAGCCGTGCTCTGTGCTTGTTTATAGCAGAAACCCCAGGGATGTAAGATGGTTTTAGCAAATAAATGTAAGGGATCTGTGGAGGGATTTCTGAAACAATCATTCTCTGTTTCCCTCTGTGTATTTGCAGACTCAGAGAAGAAAACGGAGAATTTGGTTGGCTTGTTTACCCAAGCTATTACACTGGCTTAGCTGTTCCATGATGAAGTTCCATTTCAGTACTGAGCTTACTAGGCTGTGAAGATAAAAATGATCAGTTTGGTTGGTTTTGTCCTCCTGTTTTTACATTCAGGTTTCACAGGGTTGGATCAATGTCTGCCACCATTTCTTCCTGAAAAACAGACCTACCTTGAACCTTTCCAAGCCTCCAAAGACTATTGGTTTGTGGTTTTTTGCGCTCTTAAGAAATACAGTGGTGGCTCAGCATTATGGCCATGATTTTGAATGGGAAGCCAGAGTTAACTAAATTTAAAACATTTGTTCCATGGCAGAGCAATATTGCCTCATACTCGTGCTTTCCAGAGACTGTCCAAATCTTGTAGTCTGCAGAGCTTGCCTTTGGCTTCATTGGATCAAACTGATAGGATATGTTGACAGGGATTGTGCAGGACTGATGTTGTACAGGCATTTAAAATCTATGAATTGGATTAAAACCCAAATGTTAATATGGTTTGATGGGATTCTTTTTTTGTTTTCTTTTGACTGAGATGCTTTTTGGAGATAAAGTTGGAACCAGCTCCTAATCTGTAGTTGCTTGGGGCTTAGCTCTTTGAGGTGTCTTTGCTGTTCTTACCTATTGACCTGCTTGATTAATTTTGTGTCTGAACTTCTGGCCTTTTTTTATTCCTGACTTTCTACCCGGTCAGTACACAGTTGAAAACCAAAAATTTGTGCAGTTCAGTTCTAGACTTTAGGATAAATGCTTTTGGTGGCTGTGAAATAGTATGTGCTTCATTTCTTGCTTCAAGACTCTTATTTTGTTTATTTAGAGCTTAGCTTGGCAAAGAAGGACAAGGCCAGATGCAGCTATAAAGGGTGCATTGTATTTTTACTGCCATACTGAAGTATTGATTGTTGACTTATTGGTAGACTTAATGCACAACCATTTCCTTAGTTTGTGTTTGAATGTCCATTAAAATGTTGGCTTGATGCCAGAATGTTGAAATCCTGCATTTATAATATAATTTGTCTATCCAAAAGTACTAATGTGGTTTGGATTTAAAAAAAAAAAGATAAATAGGCAAGTCTTGATTTTCCTTGTTTTGTGTTTGTTAACCTTCACATGCTGACATGAACCTCTGAAGGAGGAGATACTGAAAATAAGATGTAGGGAGGCAGGCAGAAATCCTGATGTTTTCACCTTTCATCTTTGAGATACCCAGCACTTGCTGAGCTGCTGAAAGACATTTGGGGATGCAGAATAATATTATTGACTCTTATTTTATTCATTTAAACCTAGTCATTGGGGTTTTTTCTAGAGGAAGGTTTTCCATTTGTATAGCTTCACAGGTGTGTTGTATGTTAGTGGCACTGCCCATACAAACAGACCTGTTGTGGTCATCGTGTAATGCTTCTCAGAAGTGACACGGGGCGTGCTGTCCCCTCGCTGCGGCACCGTCGGTGGTCAGTGCTCAGCTCCTGTTTGGTTTCATGGTCCATATTCCCTTGGTCCCCTCTGCTCGAGTCTTGGGCCGTGGTGCTGTTGGGGCAGCTTTCTAGCTTGTCCAAAAGACCACACCAGGTTCTGAGAGATGGGTTTGGAAGGCCTGATGTTGTTTCTCTTGCGCAGGAACAGTCTTGTAAAGAGCAGCTGTCCTGATTATGGTGGTGGCTTTCTGGTATTGATAAGGTAGACAGGGAGTAACATTGAATTGCTGGGAATCATTTACCCCTGCAGCAAGCCAGCAGTTACCCAAAGCCCTTCTGTTCTAATTGCTGTCTGGAATGGGTACCCAGTGCTCCTTCAGAAGCCATCTCTCCCTTTTATAGAAACACAGACCTTCACAAAACAGAGAAGATTTAGCTTGTTTTGCATTATGCATGTCTCTGGTTTTGGATGGTGGCATGAACACACCTGTGGTGGAAAATGACATTTTCGGCTATCTGGTTCTGCCAGGTAGTTTTGCTGTTTGTTACAACCTGCTATGAAGAACTATAACTGTACAAAGCCCAGGTACTTCACTGCAGCTAGAAGTAAGTCCTGGAAGTGAAGGGAGACCAAAACAGCTTTCTGCTCTCCCAAATGTGAGGGGAAACACTTGACAAAAGGTGAGGATCCAAGAGTTTGCCCTCTGGCTACTGTCCTGAGAGTTATTTAATCTCTCAGTTATACTTGTAGCCAAGACTTGCTGCAGTTCCTTTCCTGGGATTTCAGCTTTCCATTAAATAATAAGATTTTGTAAGGTCGGATTATTGCCAGTTAGAGTCAACCATTTTAAAAGAAATTAGTAAGATACTTTTGCCAAAAAAAGAGAGATGGTTTTCTCTCACTGGGAAGTAGTAGCAATTGCTCCATTTCTGAGCAAATACCAGTGTGAGGGGTGTAATTACTGAGATGAGGATTGTGCTGGTATTTGTGTTAAAATTGACTTCTGCCATGGAATATTTTGGGCTCACTGTTTCTTTCCCCATTGATCTGAGCTTCTCCATTCCCATGTTTCAGTAGTTTGCTAGATCTGATTGTTCTGTGCAGAGGTGGTTGTTGTCATTGTTCACTGTATTTCCAAAATGTACAAAGATGCTGGAGAAAAACTTTCAGAATATTTTTTTCTTATGCAGTTCTCATCCATTCAGCTGCTGTGGTTGATCCGTTTAATTTTATGGTGATTTTTCAAAATCTTGAGTTTAGGTGACAAATGATGACGCAACTTGGAAATTAGTTTCTTCTCTTTCATACCAAGGAAACAAAGACTTTAACAAGCTACTTTGGGTTTTCAGCTCATCCTTGTGTGAAGTACAACACAATTTCTAAGCATTTGTACTCCTTTCCATGGACTCTTGTATGGTGTGATGCCAGCTTACCTGACTTAATCAGAGTTTAGCGTTAAAAGGTAAAAGAGAAAGGATGTTGCCATATAACAATTTAATTAACGCTATGGCAACAAGTATTTATAGACTTTAAATAATTGTGATGCCAATTTAAGTTGCGCTGTTCCTCTTTTTCAGATACTAGCAATTGCAAGAGATGATAAACTCCCTCTCTCCAGGAGGGTGAATTAATAGGTGTCCCAGAAGGCCTGGAAGGGCAGGATTTGATTGTATTCCTCAAATGCGGAACACCTAAGGCTCTCAAATTAGATAGCAAAGAAAAGCTGTTGAAAGTACACATGGACTTGCAAGAAAGACCCTTGCTGATAATGGAGAACCCTAGGGAAAATGCATTTTGGGTAGTATTAAACTTCAGCAGCTGGACGATCTTGTTTGGAACAAATATTAATGAAAATTTTCGCTAAAAAGGAAGTCAAATTTATTTTTTTTAATCTTTGCCTCCAGCATGTCCTTCCTTTCAATAAATACACCGAGGAATTAATATTATTTGCAGGACCCTAGTTCAGTCATAATATGTAAATAGCATGTTACATCATAATTGAGTAGAAACTAATATTTTTATATAAAAGCATGCATTGATGTGTGTAATCGTGGCTGTGCTATTGAAACTGCCGGTCCATAAGGAAGTATTTGCTTAATTAAAAGTAGATGGAGAGTGGTTGACCCAAACTCCCCAGTAAATACATCTGCAGTCTGTGCCCAATAATGGTGAGAAGGATAATGCTTCACTGAAGGTCTCGGGTTTACAGCATGGTGTGGTGTTAGAACTGCAATTCCCTGTGAAGATAGAGGGCAAACACCTAAGCTGTGCTTGATGAACAAAGTTAAAGCAGCTGCATTACTGGATTTTCCTCCTGAGTGCTAAACATTGTGCATTTACTGCTTTTCATTAGTGAAATGTATGTTTTGGAATCCTGTCTGCCCTCTTTATGTGTCTTTTGGAAGGATGTTCTGCAGTAAGGCCTCTCATAATGTACACGGCGAGCCTGCAGTGCTGCTGGATCTCATGGGATAATCGGAGTGTCTTCTGATCATTGTGGGGAAAAAGGATAAATGATATTTGGTGGGTCTGTTTTTCGTTAACATTAACATGTAAGTGGTATGACATTAATGAATGAGCAAAGTAATTTCACAGGAAAATTCTCTGACAAAATAATGCCCGAAACTTGCAATGTGATCTTGCTGTGCTAAGTGGATGTTGTTTAGTGCAGTATCTGGTGATGCGCACGCCAAGGCAGAGTGTCATAACCAGAAGAAAGAATTTACCCATTTCAAGCCAATGGAGCAGTGCAGCTGTCACATTTCTACAGAGACTGTGGGGACAGGCACTTGGGTGCCCACCTAAGCCCTGGCTGTTTCTCTGAGGCTGGACAGAAAGTAAATTCTACTTTGCTTTCTGCAGTGAACTTGGAATACGGACTCTTGTGTAGCAGGAGCTCAAGGAGGATTAACAACGCATTTTTGTTTACACCACTAATCAGTCTTTAGATGCTTTAGTCTTGGCCACTACTGATCTAGTGCATGTTTGAACTAATGACCTCTATTTGAAAGTCACTTTGTCCTTTTAATAGTTTTCTGAGTCAGCCTCTGTCCCTTCCTGAGGGTCTCTCTATCTATACACTTGAAATGGTTGTTCTTTTTTTTGGTGAAAGACTAATCCCCGTTTTGTATGGCTATGCACATTGCATTGAGTGAAACATCCATGTATCCCCTCACTTGCCTGGAATGAGTCCTTGCTTTTTTTCTAATCTAACACTTTGGGCCTCAGTTTCCGTGGGCTTCTGTTACCTTCAGTTTTGGAGGTTTAGATGGACAAACTGGGAGAAGGTGATGGCAAGGGTCTCATCCTCTGTAACCTGTTGTTTCCCATCTCTACCAAATTTATGTTCTTGAGTTTGACCTTACTCCAGGCATTTGCTTTTACCAGAAACACCTGCCTGACCACAGCTAGCTGACTTTGACATGTAGCATTGCCAGTCTTTCATCATCTTGGTTGAGCTCTAAAATTTGATCCCTCCCAGTTCTTTTCCTCCTAGCTCTACCCATTCTCTAGCTATCTCAGTCCTCATCGCTGTCTTAGCAAAGAATTACAGGGTGATAACTTGGAAGCAAGGGTGACATAAGTACTTTTCAACATCAAAAGGGCAGAGATACACAGATGGAGAATCATTGGGAAAGGTGAAAGGCAAAAGAGTACGAAAGATATAATTACTGACTTCAGTCTTCTAGTTTTGATATCTAGGTGAAACCTCTGTAGCTTTAAGATGTGGTGCATTTTGGGAGGGATTTAAGATCAGGATAAGCTGCTTATACCTTTGTTGTCCTTTTTAGTCAAACTCAACAGATGGACACTTGTATTTCCTCAGCTGGAAGTTGTATCTGCAGTATTGTTTAATGTAAGATGACAAGGCACGGAGACTCAGGCAGAGAAATGAAGTGATAAGACTCCAAATGACTTAATTTGGTACCCAAAGGACAAATTTTTGTTGTCTTCCAATCATGTCACTCCTACATGGAAATGTTACTGGGAGGAGACCTGAAGCTTTTAATGTACAACTTCTAATCATTCTGCTGATGACGATGATATTAAACAATTAACCAAGCAGACCTGGCCATGGCCAGCACATGCTCTGTGTGAGCCAGGGCTGGAGGGATCCACCTTACCAGTTGCTGGCTGTTCTGTGATCCCCTTGAACACTGTGTTTCCACTCCTCCAGGAAAGGGAGAAGAGAACAAACAACGTGTGACAGATGTTAGTCATGTCACTTAATGCAGGACTGGAAGGCACTTGGATATTAATGTAATGAGCGCAGTATAAAGACCTGACTAGAGTAGACCTGACTTCTAATTAAGCCCACCAAGATGCCAATACTGATTTCAGTTGCACTTTCGCTATGAGAAATACAAGGATGGTTTGACAAGGGAGCTATGCACTGCTGTGGTTCATTTTAACCAGTGTGCTCATGGGTTTCATTTCCCATGCTGGCCAGCAGTTCTAGTGCCACTTTCTTCAGAGCTCGCAGCTGTAATTAAAGGAAAAGCACAAATTTAGCTTCTCCACTAAGGAAAACCCAATAAAATGCTGTCTTCACCTTGCTTTTTCACTCCTAATTTTGGAACTGTCTGGCATCCCATCTCAAGCAAACATCCCTGTGCACCTTGGGACTTGGATTGAGCAGGTCTTCTTAGGTCCATCACTAGTGTTTGTTGTCTCTTGGTGCCTTGTGGTTTAGTAAGGGGAGCTGTCAGGATTCCTTTGGAGAGCTGAGCAAGTTGTTCTTCCTGAATTTTGGGATGCTGCTGGAGGCCCACAGATTACATCCAGCTCGAAGGGTGATCCCCATGCCTTTTGGAGGGAGGCTGGGGATGCCCTTTTGGGCAGCAGTTATTGTTGTAAGAGGTGAATGCACCTATCTTCATCTGTCCACTGTTGGTGACCAGGCTGGGAGCCAGAGCTACTTCCATGTGTGTGTGCCCAGGCACACCCTGGGCTGGGAACATCTGCTACGTGATGTAATGTGGGAAAGAACGGTTCTGAGTCTGCAGGCAAGTTTGTACAATTGCGTGGATTGAATTCCTGTGGAAATTAAGAATATGAACTTGATTGTGCCTATGCCACTCTTCTTCCAGTGATGCAAGCCCACGTATAATTGCTGTAATAAAGGGGGCAATGCAGAGCTTTTTCTCAGATCCTTCACAGCTGATAATATAACCCTGAAGAAACAAAGGTAAAAACACAGAATTGCTTCTGCTTTCATACATGTTGATGTGCGTTCCTGTGTGGTGCCTTTTGGGCTTTGTGTGATGCGGAATTTGGGGACATTTTGTGAGAAGCAGGAGCACTGATAATTGCATTTTGGTTAATCATCGCAGAAGGCTCACGATTGCTCCTAGCTGATGCTTTGTGGCTTCCGCCAGAGTTAATAATTCATTGCTGGACTGTGTCAAAGCATGCTCTTAAGTCAGGTTCCTCCGTGGATTGCCAGCATCAGTAGAAGTCAGAAGAGATGAAAGATGGGCTTAGTGTTTGACAGCCATTAACTTGGTGTGGGCCTCAAGGCAGCGTGAAGTGAACCTCCTCATCCTGTGCTTTCCTCTGTTTGGGAATGTGAGGGATGTGGGAATTCAGCTTCCTGTGAAGCTGTGTTAAGAAATGCTGTAGCTAAACAGAAGAATGCTGAAGTGAAGGTGTGGATATCAGTGACCATATGGTTCTGGTTTAATAGGCTGGGGGTCGAGAGGATTTGCTTGCCACGATGCTGAGGTGACAGTTTTATGAAAGAGTTATTTTACTACAGAGTGGAGTTGCTTTCCAGCGCACAGTGCCAAACCTCCCAGGGAGAGCGTGCTTTTACCACCGAGAGTGGAATTTGGTCATGTTGGTGCTTACAGTCATCTGCACGAGAGATTGACATGCAGGGTTGGTACATAAAAAAAGGGGGTTAGCAATCTGAATTAAAAATTAACACATTCTCTGCATAATTACAGACTTACAGCAGCTAATGCTGTACAAAAGAGGGCTTTCCAGACAGACCTTAATGGCCCCAAAGCAGAGCCATCACTTCTTTCCACCCCGTCCTTTTAAATTAGCATTGGCATGTTTAAAACACTCCTCAAATTCTGCTGCAAAATAGCTGTTTGGCTTCTAGTTGTGAGTTTTGGTGGGGTGTTTTTTTTTTTTAAAGGTGATTATTCTTTTCAATGCTAAAGATGGAAAGTGGTTTGCATATTCATGGCACATTGTAATTTTGAAAATAATCTCCTAGTGGATATTTAACAATGGCTTTGGGTAAATGGACACTTGTTGCGCTTTGTTTAAACGATTACATCTCAATTATCGCTTGATGGTGAGAGCATGGGTAATACCCTTGGTTCTTTGTTAAACAGGCTCTAATTAAAACTGGTTCCTGCACTTGCCTCTTGGATAAATATGGATGTGAGGTAGTTCAGTGACACTTTGTCAAATTGCCGAATTGAGTGCAAGTTCCCTATTCATCCTGACAAATGATACCACTAATTGGGGTGTGGATGGCAGGAACAGCACTGCCAGTGTTGGTGCTAATCCTCTCTGCTTGCTAGTCATGTCCCCATCTCTCCCCAGCCTGGGACCATCACTCTTCTAATTTTACAGGGTTTGTGTTTCTCTTCCCCCTGCATCCGCCTGGTCACACAAAGCACCGCTCCTCAGTCGGTGCTCTCAGGGGTGTTTCCCACTCACTGTCTTTATATCCTGCCTCTTGTTTGGTGCAAATTTGGTTCCGGAAAGTTGTATTGAAACTCAGGTCTCCTTTGAGCTGTGTAATAAGCCAGCAACTCTGTCTGAGCGTGCTGGTGGCTTTTTCTCTGCAAGAGGATGGCTCTTTGTAATGATGGTACTGGATGTTACTGAAGCTGGTCACTTCCCAGTGGTAATTTTTGCTTTTACTCTGGATGGCTCATATTTTCTTACTCTGTGGAAGTTAGCCCTTTGCCACAAAGCCCAAATTCCCTGCTAAATAGGCCAAGTAGCATCAAAATGCACTCAACCCACCTGACTTTTTGCTCTGCACTGTTTGTGTGTGAATATAACTGTACTGATGTGAAAGCAGCCTGGATTTTTTTTCCTTTTCCCTTCACCACAACCTGCTTGGATGGAACTCCTGAACTCTGGCCCTTTTTTCTGCATCCCTTTGAAGGGGGAGGATGAGTGTGCAGAGCTGAAGGCTGAGGCAGCATGCTGGGTGTGACAGCCCTGCTTTTGGAGAGAGACCTTGCCTGTCATTAATGCTGGATAATCACCCTGCCAGCCTCGCAGAGGGCAGCAGTGAATGCTTTAAGATGCTCTCCAGACCCAGTATGACAGTGCAGTATTTGCTGCTGCTACAGTGCTGGATTAAGCAGAGAAGAAAAGATTTTTGGGAAGGAGCTGCCTGTCACTGTTACAGTTTGCTGCCAGTGATGTCTCTCAGTTTTGCTGGCTAATGCTCACCAACGCTGGCTGGCATTGAAGCTGTGGGACTTCAAAAAGGAGCTAATACAGATGTAGGGATGCTGTTCCTATTCTTCCCCTTATCCCTGTCCAGTGCAAGACTGAAAGAAAAGGAGAAGGCAGCAGTGATGGCAGACTACTAGCATGGTTTATGGTTTGGGTTGTTTTAAGGTAGGGGTGTTTGCGTGTCTTGATTTTTGCAGTCATGGTAGAAGGAATCTCCTTCACTCCAGAGATGCAGCTGTACCTGACAAGACAGGTGATCATTGTAGTCACCCAGGGATGGAGTGAGGGAATGATCCTCACCCAGAGAAGGTTATTCTTATTCCAACCACTTCTACATTCTCCTTGCATCATCATTCTCGTAGAGATGTGATGCTTTCTTCTCTGAAGGAAGGCTCTTACAGTTTTCCTGAGCTGTGGCCCAGCAGCCCTGAACAGTAGTTTTCCCCCTTCTCCTCCCACAGTCACATCCGAGTGCAGAAGTGATTGATGCGTGAGCTGACTGAACGCTCCACTAAATTGATTGCCAGTGAAAAACAGATACAGTTCCGACATCTTAGCTGGGTTACCACTCAGAGCTGTTTACATTAACAGCCATTTGGGGTGAGGAGTTTCTGTTCATATCCCTCAAAGCTGTTGCTTTAAGAAATCCATAGGTAAGGGATCAGTGCTGTGCTGAGCTGCACTGGGAAGGCTTTCTGTGCCTATGCAATATGTAAACCAAAATACAGATATATTTGATTGTGCTGATCCGTAATGTGTAGTTCTGCAGTTGAGAGTAGCTTCTGCAGTAACATTGTGGCCAGAAAATAACAGAGAATGTCTGTTGATAAAAGATGATGTTGATCATCTTTAAAGTTGTGGCTGGGAGCTCTAGATGGGTGGTTGTGCTCCTGAAATTTCTGTCAAGGCTGCAGGCTGTCCTAAAGAGCTGACTGTTTCTCCGGGTACCTTTACCTGTTTCAAGGTTTGGCTAGAAAACAAAAGCTCTTTGTGTCCTCTGTGCCCCTGGCTCTGCACCACTGGTGGGTTATCCAAATTAGAGGTAAGTAGTGGGAGAAGCCATCCAAAACCCGAGCAGTGTGTGTGAGGTGAGTGGCAGGTTACCGAGGGGAGCACGGCAGCAGGGATGGTGCCAGGCATGGATGCTCAAAAATGCAGGAGGAATGCCAGAGTTAAATTATCCCTGCAAATGCATTACCCTTCTTCTCCCAAAAGGGCCTTTGCCTGCAATATGGGGTGTAGCTGGTCTCGATCAATAGTTTTCCCTGCAGTGCAACTGACTGCAGGTTTCTGCTAAGAACGTCAGATTTGGACCTGTCTTCTCCACTCACGAGGCGCCTGGTTGGAGCATTCCCATATTCAGTACAATGTTCATTTGGTCACAAGCAGGGAGGGTTTGCTCCCTGCAGTGGTTTGAGGGAAGTCACCCACAGGATCAAGTTTGCTAGTTTCAGGGCCAAAATACATTGTATTTAAGGGATCACTCTGCCGCTTGTGAAACCCTGACTTGTGCAAAGTACACAGTGATGGCTTTGGGGTAGGTGAGGCTGAGCCACAGAGCACCTTCTGCAGACATAACCCTGTTAATGGGAGTTGCTCTCAAACTGGAATACAATGTTAATTCAGAGGCTCATTTTTTTCCTCTCTATAAAATATCCTGCACCGTATTTACTGGTACTTCATGTCCAACAGATACTCTTGCAGTGCTATTTTAATTAAAACAGAAGTGGAAATAATGAATTAGTGGTATTGATGGTGATTCTGCAGATACCTTGATGTTCATGCACAGTAAAACACTCTCCTGAAGGCTTTTTGTCTTTCATTAAATTATACGTAGACATCCCAAGTCTGGATTTTTTTGTGTACGTGTGTTTGCAAATACAAGACAGTGCACTTTGTGAGCAGAATTACTGAACTGTGAAATGCAGTACTGTTGCAGCAGGGCTGTTGTTCTGGAATTTAAGAAGAACTGAATTTGGGAGCGTCACCAGCAGTTTGCAGATGGGAGCTGGTTTGGCACCATGGGTTAAATGTGCACTTGGGACTTGTGGTAGTAACTTCCTGATAGTCTTAGACACACATTTTATGGAGCACTTCTCCGTGGTTTTACACTTTGCATATTAGCAGATGCATTCCTTTTTTCTTTGGTGCTTCTAATTTTTTTTTCTTTAAGATGGGGTGGTCTGTTTCTCGATTTTTCTGTGGCTTTCTGCACTGTAATGATGACACCATCACCTGACTGCTGGAATACACTGGCCTGACTTTAATCATCGGGTGACTGGCTCTTAGCATGGTTTCATCTCTGCTGTTTTACATCTCCTCTTGTAATTGCACGATTGCTTGCAGCATTGTTTTTCTATTGGTGACAGTGAAAGGCACACGCTGGTATTTATTTAACCTTATACTTTTTCATTTGATGTTTGACGTGTAGGTGAAGAAGTGGTACTTTACAAATAAAATCCTTGTTATTTGAATGTAAGCAGCATATTTTCACCCCTCCTGTGCAATCATTTTATTTTCACCCCTCATGTGCAATCATTTGTAAGACAAGGTTGTATATACACACATTCATAAGTATGGTGTGGAGGAAGAAGTAGGCTGAGCCTGTATGAATAACAGGGCTGCATTTGTTTAGTGCTGACAGTTTCATTGATGTATATATACTTACAGTTAAATAACCTGTTCAAAGCTATGAAAAAGAGCAATGTTTAATGTAAATGGGATCTCAGTCTTTTAACTGCTGAATAACCAAACCCAGCAAAACAATAGAGAATCAAAGCTCCCCTTTAAAGAACATCAACACCAATTAATATGCAGGAAAATTATCTGCCTGTACAAGTTGTACCAACAGCTCTGCAGGTCTAAAATGGCAGAAGCTTTCTGTTGCTGTATAAAAATCAAACTACCACTTATTTCAGCCTCATGGTATGTGCAAATTCATGCAGCTCAGTTAAGGGAATAGCTTCACAACTGGTGTTACAATCTGTGGCTGGAGTGCTGCATCACAATGCAGCAAATGCATTTTCCACATTAACCAAACATGACAGCTGAAACGATTATTAACCATGCAATATGTCGGAAGTCATCAAAAATTCACATCAGAGTAATTGCAGTGGCTCGGGGAAAAAAAAATAGTAGCATCTCTCTCCTCTTGCCTTCCTGCTGCCTCACCCCCTCCTAATTCCTACATGGTACAGTCCGTTAACAATAAAATATCCTTCTGTAACCTATAAACTGTTACTCCCATCAGTTACTGGTTTCAGACTGATGCTTTCCCTAGAATTTGAATAAAGCACCACTGGAAAAAAAATATAGATGCTTTACAGGCAGTGGTGTTCAGCTGAGGAAAGCAGCTGCTTTCTTATTGTCTTGCTGGACTCTTGACTGTCTCAGCCATTTCAGGACTTGCAGGTTTGATTTATATATATATGTATTTTTTTTTTTTTTAAGATGAGAAAACTTGAACATTAATAGAGATAGATACAGCTGTGTAAGCCTTTATACCAGGCAATTGAAGTGTGGCAGTTACAGCTAGCATTAACAGGTTTGTAACTCCTCAGTACTGAGTTCTACAGGTAGGAATGTCTGTCTTTTAAAATATATAGAATGAAGGTATAAAGCTTGCTTTGACGAGAGAGAGTTTTCCTTCAGGTCTCTTCTGTGGCGGTTTTTCTTTGTGCTGTTGCTGCAGGCTGTTTAAATTTGTAGGTGAGTAATTAAAGAGGACAGGTGGGTAGTTTTGGAGAAAGGGTCCTTTGCTCTCAGAAAAGAAACCTGAAGGTCTATGCCTTTACCTTCCAATGTTCTTCGCTAGAGCAGCTGTTGGGTGGGGCAGTCCAGAGTCTGCTTTGGGTTTCATTTGTGTTGCCTTTTTAAAGACCGTCTTGCCATTGCTGACTTTGCTTTTCATTTAAGCAGAAATACAGTAGCATAACTTTCTGAATGCCTTTATTCCTGTTTTCTCTTCCCTAGGCTTTGAAAAGTCTAGGGAAGTACTTTAAACAAAAAATAAAGATGCTACTTGATTATATGGGGGGTTTTCCCCCTCTTGGTTTTCATTGTCGTGCAAAGATACTGGTCCACTCTGTTTCCCCTATTCTTACAGATGCACTTATGATTTATTTAGAAGACATGCTGAACTTTCTTTAATTTTATTTTGAAGTAAGATTTTCAAATGTGGGATGAAAATAAGAAAATATTTCTACTCTTACAAAGTAAATGAAGACACTTGGACATTTGCTTTTTTTGTTATTTTTTGTGACTGAGGTGGTGAAGTATATCTGCTTAGTCAACTGGAGTTTGCAGCCTAGATCCCACTTCCCTTTCAAGTGAATAGGATACGTTATGAAAGGAGTTAAGCCAGTAAAATCATAGTCAAGGGAAGCAGTCAGGGAATTAACATTTATATAAATGTGGTGGCCGTGACTAGCTGGGTGGGTGGCAGCTGATTTAGTGCTCTCAGATCTGAGGACTCAGAGGCTGCATGCAGACTGGGAGTTCTGCCTGCCTTTGGTATGGGGACAAAAGTAGAGGGTGGGTTGCTTTTTCTCCTTTCCTTTCAGTACTATTTTTCTACATGGAATAAAGCAGTTTGATACAACGTGCTGTGCCAGGACAGCACCTGCGTTCTTGCAGCAGAGGGTGTTCTGCCTCCTATGGGGCTCCCTCCCCAGATATTAAGGTGCCTGTGTGCCATGTTCTGCACTCTTCCTATTGTCAACTGAGAAATGCTCGGAAGGGGGGACAGAACAATGGCATAGCATGGCCAAAAAGTTGCCTCTCTTCAGCCAGATTACCTGTGCAAAGGGGAGTCTTGCCACAAGAGCAGCTCAGCAAGAAATCAAGTAAAAGACAATGAAATGTGTGGTTTGCATGTGTAAAAAGATGGAGGAAGCCATCCCATCACCACTGACCCTGGATGGGAGACAGCTCGGTTATCCTTGCAGTTGGTACAGTGTGGCACATTATTTTCCTTTGTCTGAAGTGGGTGGGAGACAGAGTTCAACTAAGCTCCGTAAATTAATGTATGGAAAAATGACCGAGCCACTGTAATGAATAATTAGCCGTAGGTCTCTTATGGCAGGGTGTTCCGTGATATCTGTTGGCAGCATCTGGGCTTGACATTTCATTTACATTAAAGTCCGAAAGCTTGTGTGCCTTGTTAATGCAAGACGCAAATAAAGGCATGCACTGCTAGACAGTTCCTTAGCCAGGGTGGAGTACAGCCGGAGGAGAAAAATGGAAACCTATTGTCTCTGGTGTATCCTCAGCACACCAGTCTCATGCCCCAAGTCTGGAAAGTTTAAACCTTAGGTTTATTGCACAATGGGAGAAATAAGCTGAAAAAGGTTAAACTATTTGTTATAACGTATCATTTATTGCAGCTGAGAATTTTAATACCTGCTTTTCTCTCTGAGCTTTATAATGTCTAACATTTTTAAGTATACATTCTATAATTATTACGGGCATATTCCAGACTTCTGTTTCTTAGTTTAATGATCTGTAATTAATAATTCATAGGTAATTTAAATAATTAACTTTGTGAAATGTATCAGTAATGTAGTAAGGAAATACCATTTCTAAAGACCACAGCATGTTTAAATTGAGGATTTAAAGATATTGTGACATGTATGAACTCCAAATTGCTTGCTTTCACTGTCTGTAAAATATTTATCTTTATTCCAAGGGACCGGCTATCTTGTTGAAAATAGCTATTAGGTGAACAAAGTAGCCGTGATTTATTTCCAAATATTGAAAAAGAATAGACTAGCTAATTTGGTCTTATTTTTTTAACCCTGGTGGATGATTTTGCCAAGTCATCTCTTATTGTTTAAGAGGTCTGAACTTTGAATTTGCACATTTTCTTGACATGCCAGTTTGTATTTAAGAAAAAAAATAATCTTTTATTCTTCACTCTACAGTGCATGTAATCTTGGATCTTTCTTTGCAGTGTTAGTCACTGTTAGTGAAATAAAGTAAATTTAACTTGGGGAAGGTTTTCTTTCCCCGCGTTGGTTTTTTCAGAGAGACTTCAAATTGCGACAGAAAGGGAAACCCCTTTGTGGAGGTGCAGCCCTGGGGGAAGCCCCCCATGCTGGGTTCAGGCTTTGCATCGTGGCGTGACTTGGTTGTCGCAGTCCGAGCGCTGAGAGGACTCTGACGGCTGAGCCAGGCGTTGTCCCTCCGAGTCGGGGTCTGCTCGCCGCGTGCGTCGCGCTCGCTCGGAAACCCAGATGGAGCCTGCAAGATGTTCCTTGTGGCTTTTCTTTTTACTGAAGCAGAAAGAAAACTGGTGCTCCTGCGGAATGTTCAGGAAGGGGGTACACAGGCTTTCAGCCGTGGGATGGGGGCACAGCAGGCAAAATCCTTCTGGTTGAGGCAGCCTGAGAACAGGGAGCGTGTCAGGCTCGGCACTGCCAGGCTCTCTACCTGCATCCCCGGGAGGTAAAGAGAACAGATTTTTTCATTACTATTTTTTTTTTTACGTACAGTTTCAGACTAACTTGAAGGCATTTAACTGTTTTTACACGTCTGAGCTTGCGAAGGAAGAGATGTGCAAGTATCAATCATGTTTTGTTTTCCAAAAAATCCTCAGAGCATCCCTGTTTCCCGCGAGCTGCAAGACTACACGCTCCCAGTCAGACAGGAGGATAAAGCACTTAACAGGGTTGGGGGAGACAGAAGGACTGCACTAAAATTTTCAGGAGTGGGTTAGAGGAGGGGCTGGGTGTTAATGAGTAGCAGGTTTGTTTAATAATTTACCCCTCTTGCTAACGATCCATCAGAAATGTGGCATTTCAGGAGGGGAGACACTTCATGCACTGATAGGGATGCGGTTCGGCTTTCGAACGTGATCCCAAGGAAACGGATTTTGTGCTACCAGGTTGAGTGGGTCATTGTGACTGCCTGTATGTCAATGCTAATGTACAATTAGTCCAGCAGCAGACGCTGCGAGCTTGTCAGTGCCTTCCTTCTGCCTTTTGCTCTTCTTTTCAAATTACTCCCTTATTAGCTAGTGTTTTCCGTGGGGTTCATTGGGAAGGCTACCCTGCAACAGGGCTGGACGCTCCTCTTTCCTCAGTTTTATCAATTTTTTCCGTGGTGCTGAGGGATTTCCAGTGGCTGGTTTCTCAGCTGACACCATCTCAGGAGGCTCCTCAGCAGCTCTCGGTGCAGTGCATTGAGGTGTGGTCTGCAGTGGCGACTCTGCTTCGTCCCTGCCGCCCGTGCGAGGACGTGACACAGGCAGAAATTCAACACAGAGGTTTTATTTGTCACTGTGTTGGTTGGGCTCGGCTTCCTCTCAGAAGGGGAGACGGCGCAGCTACTTCTCGAGGAAATGTGGAGTGACCATGATGCTAAAATGGCAGCGAAAGAAATGAGAAAATGGCGTCATCAGTGAAATTAGTTTTGAGGGCGTCCTGCCTGATCTGAGGGTGTTCTCAGCAAGAGGTATTACATTACAGTCTTAGTTAGCACCGCACAATGAAGATAAAGATATTTGGTCATTTAACTCTAGTTTATTTCACAGTATTCCCTTAAAAAGGCTGACACCAGAGAGGCTGATATAAGAGCTTATTCTGGTAGATGATGAGAAATGATCTTTGTTTGCGTGCTGTATTTTCAATAGGGGATTGGATTGTGGATCTCAAGTCCATTGGAATTACCTCATAATTTAATTCAGTTAAAAAAAAAAGTCAAAAAAAGAGGCAAAACCCTGAGTTTTGCTTGGATTGTGGATCTCTTGATATGTTTGTGATTTTTGTAGGGTTGTGTTTTTTAATCGCGGTGCTATTGCAAGGACTTGTATAGTGCAGGGGAGAGACTGCAGCCGCTTGTCAATGCGCTGAGCAAAGCTCCTCACTAAGGTCATCCCCCTGCTTTTAAAAGTGTTGAGGAAAACAGGTAGCCATGCGTTTGGAAACAGGATGAATGAGCTCAGATTTCAGGTTGTGTGGTCCGCTCGCTCTGTGCTGATGCCGGTGCTGATGGTGAAATGCCAGTGCCAAAGGAGATGGTCTTCCCATGGGTCCTCCTGCTGGTCCTGCTGACCTGATCTGTGTGGAGATCAAGAAGTTGTATTCCAAGGGAGGTAGTGTTGTGTTCTCTTGTCTTTGTGATGCTTGGTTTGCTTTATCTTCATTAAGACAAACCAAAACACCATCTAAGATGCTTTCGGGGATGATGTACCAGTGTTAGTTAGCCAGCTGAACAAGCTCCTTCTGGTAGCTCTTGAGCAACATTACCTACTGCCATAGTTGCCTGGCAAGAGGGTGTCCACTTTCTAGTTCAGATATACTTTTATTGCTCTTCCTTCTGTTCTTTGCATGACCTCTAAGCAGGTTAGAGCGATTTAAGGCTCTATATTTTGCAGGTATCTCCTTGGTGCTTTTTAGCTCAGTAGGACTTGGGATTCTTGTTAGACCACTCCCAGTTGTATCGTAGGGAGAAAGAAAATGAGAACATGCCTGGGGAGAAAGAGAGGATCACTAGAGAAGGCAGCACTGTTGCTTACACTACTTTTATGTTGCATTAACAATTGCTGTCGAAAATTATCTGTACAGCAGAAGCTGATACTTGTATGCTAAAAAGAATCTAATTCTGAGCAACTTTGCTGTAAAATTTTAGATTAAAAAAGGTGTTATCTTAGTTTTATGCCATTAAAATGTTTGTGACTTTGAAAAAAGCCTACTGAATTCTCTTCTAAGAGCATTCCCATGCACTGTGCAGCCCAACATGACACAGCAACGATTTGTAGAGCCTGAGAATGAGAGACTGATCTGTGTAATTGAAGGTGTTTTGATTTCACTCTGATGGAGAGGAAAGACAAAAGAAATAGTATGGATTTTTACTAATATTTTAATAATATGGTACACTGTGTAAGTAATATATAAATTATACATATCATAATGGTTTATGTATTGTGGTGTTTTTTTTAGAACAGTGTCCTACTTGTTTTAATCGTCGCGCTTGGATTTTTTTGAATCTTCCAAATCTGACATATTTTGTAAAATTTTAAAATACACAGGCACACTGCAATGAATTTCCGTGTTGTGTTAGAAGTTAAGCTGCTTGTAAGTACAGTTTTAAGCTAAATACTGAAATCTCATAGTGCATGAAAGCCTGAACTTGCTGAGCATCCTACATTGAATTAGAAGAAACTAAAATTGAGCCGAGTCATGTTTTGTGCCAACAGTGCTGATCTCTGTTTATATGCAGAAAAAGCAGTGCCACGTAGAGAGTTCAGTTTTTGGGGCTGCTCTGTGCCTGGCACAATATTCCAACAGGAAATCTGAGCAGTGGTATTTTTCTGGACATTTCCAGTGTTGTAAAGCTGTGCTCCCTGTATGTTTCATGGTAAGTGTTGCTTCAGTTCGGTACAGACACCTTGCGCTCTCCTTGACGGGCACATGCTGCCGACGTGTTTCGGAGGACTGCGGCTGGGCGTGGGCTGTGCTGGTGCCTCGCAGTGCTGGGGATGGTTTGGTGTTACCCCTTGGTTTGGTGTTAGCCCTCTGTGCTTAATGGATGGTGTCCTGGCAGATGAGAGAGCTAAGAGGTGTTTGTATTTCTTCCCTCTGAGCCTGTATGTCTAAGGAACACGTTTCCAGTCTTCGCTTGCCAGATCCAAACAGGCCCAGCAAGAGTCAAAGAGCATGCACCATCTGCCCCTGCTTCTGTTAGAGCTGATCTGTGATTTCCTGAGGAGTGCTTTTTTTGGCAGTTTGAGTTTTTCCTGTCACGGCTACAAGGAATTGTGGTATTTATCCAACACAGTAAAATCCAGTGTTCCTAGATACGGTCTGAAGATGACTGTGAAAACTACATGAGTTTCACAGATCAAACAGTCTAAAACAGTCAAATAATACTAAAAAGTGTACTAGATTTTTGAATTGCTGGCACTAACCTGCAGCAGAGAGCACTTTGTAAATATTTGCCTAAGGCTCACTCTGCAACACAGATTAAAGGCTGTGTTCAAGCCTGGGCACTACATCAATGGCATGCCAGTGGTAGGGCAGGGAAGCCCTATTGCTGCCTCAGGTTTTGTCTCTGGCAAAGGGTGCTGCTGTGCATCCTCCACAGTGCACGCAGCCCATGGAAGGGCCTTGTGTGCCAATAGAGGAGCCCCTGTCCATCCTGCACCGTGTGCGCCGCCCACTGAGCTCCATCGCTGCGTGCATCCATTCCTGCTGCTGCTGGGGTGAGGCCCAGGTTGCTGCTTCCCCATCATGAAAGGAGACAGTAATGCAGCTCTGCAAAATTCGATTTTGCTGGAGCAGAAAGCCGCTTAAAAAAACCCAGAAGTAATCTTTATAATTGTTGCTAGTCATGCAATGGAGCAGAGCAATGGTCGTGCTTTGTGTATTTCAGTGACTTGCTGCAACTGGAGTGCTGTCTGCTTGCAGGGTGGGGAAGAACTCTCCTAACTTGGCTCTCAAACAAATTGAACATGAGTGTTGGCTACAAGTGTGGAGCACAGTCACAGTGCTTGGGGGATGTGGTTCAACACCTCTGTGATGGCAGGTAGCAGAGCAGCAAATCTTCCCCAAACCCAGTGTTTGACTGTATTAGCAGGATTTTGTGTTCGAGCTACTGCTTACATGTTTTTACTTCTTCCACTTCAACATGGCTGTTGCTCTGAAAGTCTATCATGCAATAACCAGATCTTGGGTCTTAGCAAACTGTAAAGCCTTCTGGTTTTTCCCTGTTTCTTCTCCTGTTCAGTCAACAGTGGATTAAAAGTGTGGCAGGATTTCCCATTCTAAGCACGATGGTAAGGAAGCTGAGAAATGCAGGTTGTAGTTTGACAAGTGCAGCTGTCTTAGGCTAGGGAAACTTTGTACTGCTAAATCCTTAACAATGCCTACAGCTATGGGATGAGCCTCATCAGACCATCCTTTCCAGTGAACCTCTGTATCTTTGTACAATTCTTTGTCTCTCATGCAGCTTTGAAGTGATAGTGACTGAACCCTTCCTTGAGTCCTCTTCTTCTCTGAGGATTCTGCATTCAGGTTCTCAGTCTGTTTTGGCCCTGTAGTAGTTTTGACATTTGAAGTTTCTCCATGGAGAAAGCCAATTTCACAAATGCCCTTGGTTGATTGTACTTGGTAGCTGATCTTTGGGCAGCTGCCTTGCTGCTTTGAAGGACATATTATTGCACTGGCCAAGATTTGTAGTGAAGCTGCTTATCTGCATGGCTTTAGCAAAAACTGGTATTTTCTGCAAAACAAATCTTGAGAACACCTGTGGAAGCTTACAAGAGGCACTGATGTCATGCTTGCAAAGGTAGAGTGAATAGAGAAAAGTACTACCTATGCTACAGTGACATGTCCCCATCCTCAGGAATACAATAGTTGGCCACCCCGTGGCTTATGGGTCCTTTGGCCAATCTATTTAAAGCCAGCCAGCAAGCACTGATGCGTGTGTCAGCACAAACAATAATTTGAATAAATAAAGCAATAGTACATAATAAGGTCTGTTATTATGGCAGTGGGTTCCAGGTAATTTTGCTTCATTTTCTGTTTCCAAGGAAGAGCATGACCAGGAGGGCTGTGCCAGGGTGCACCACTTCAGGAGTGTGCTCAGACATGCCCATGTTTGTGGTAGCATTGTATTTAACACATTTTTCTTAAAATTGCTAGTTAAGATAATAAATTCAGGTGCTTCTCTTGGAGCTACTGTGCCCAAACCATTGCTGAAGAGTGATTTTTGTTAACCATCCCTGCTGGATTCACTGGATCTACTGGAAATCCAGCACTTGGAAATATTTTAATCAAAGAGCAATTGACTTGAAATGGTCCCAGATTGTTCATTTAATTTTCTTCTTTCTTTCCCTGCCAGTGAAAAAGTAACCATTGCTGTCAACATCCAAGGCCTCAGTGTACTATTTGGCAACATTCACTTTCTCTTGACAGCTTGAATACTGAGATCAAGTATTAAAAGTATGGCCTGGCTGATGAAAGTAATTAAGAGACTTCTCTCAGCCAGCAGAGTTTACTAACCTCATTTACTGCAGTAAATGGAAGAGATTTTCAGTCTCCTCTCAAAAAAAGACCGTGGGTGCATGTGTGTGTGCCCTTTCATACAGATAATGAATTGCTGGAACACTTTCTTGCTGGAATTCAGGCTGGAGCAAGGCAGGTGCTGGTTCCTGTCAAATCAGTCTATGTCAGTGGTTGTCTGAGATGAGAAATAACAGTGGAACAAAGAGGGAGATGAGAACAGGGCACAGGTGACTGGGGGCACACAGACACCTGCCCTTCCACTAATGGGACCTTGTCTACAAACCATCCTCAAGCAAGGCAGAGTGGCGCTGGATTTCAGCAGAAAGGGAAAAGTGTGAGAGGGTGAGGCTGGAATTCAAGCTATAAGAGCTCCAAGAGGATCTGCAGCATGCTTGGGAAGGATGCTGAGAGTCAGTAGACATGTAAGTGTAAGCAAGACTAACTGAAAAACAGGAACCTGAAGGCGGGAGGGTGAGTGTATTTCTGTGCCTGTATCCCTGTTTTGCAAACACCATCGCATCGGATATTGTACAAATGGTGTGTGGGAAACAGTCAGCAGTGAGTTTTGTCGAGAACTGGGGATGGAAAAGACTTGTGCTCCTTCCCTTCCAAACTAAACACAGGAAGAAGAATGTGTGGGAGTCCCACAGTAACCCAGAGGAAAATCAAAAGCCACTCGCTAAAGCAGGGCAGAGCGGTGTGACACCAGGGCTCTGTGAGCTTTTTACATAAACCTGCATTTAATTTCCGGAAAATCCAGGCTGCGTTGGGATCCCTGCAATGGCAGAGCTTGTGCACGGGGAGCTGCAAGGTGAGCTTTTCACCTCTGAGGCTTTAGCAATGCTCATGTTGGCTGTTCCTGTCTTTGTCATCTGCCGCTGTGAAATGGCCTTTTGTCGTCTGACAGTAACCTCTGTTCTCCTCCTGCTTTCCTCATCGGATGCCACGTGCAGTCTCGTTGCTCCCTGTACAGTCGGTAGCATCTCCTCTGGCAGGGCAGGTCCTGTGATATGGGTCGGGTACTCCCTGTGCGTGCTGAGCGCTGTCCCACTGCATCCTTGGTACAGTCTGCGAGTGTTCCTGCCAAAGTCAAACCTCGCCTCTGGGGCTGCAGGAAGCTTTTAGCGCAGAGGTAACTGGTGAGCACAACCTGCGCTGTTCACAGCCCAGGCTTCGTAAGAGATGCGTGAACCCGTAAAGTTGTGGCCCAGGATTTTTGAGGACCAAAATTCTCTAATGTAGAGCACCCATCTTCTTGCTCATCCTTGTTCCAGAGCTCTGCTTTTTCGTATAGCAGAGGTACATTTGTGTGCATTTATGTATGTCCATGAAATCTCCAAGTCCAATGACCAAAGTGTAGTGCACCACTAGGTGGCAATACGATAAATCCAGGAAATCCAGCACCAGACACCCCTCGCTTTCATAATGTGTGAAATTCTGGCTACCAAAGCCTGGAGTGACACCCCCAGGAGCTCTTGTTTGGCCTAACTAAGCAGTCTCATGAGCAGTAACTGGAGCTCCAGCGTCAGTTGCTGAAACTCTCTCTTCTGAGGTTTAACAATTAGCCTGTAATTAACTGAAGCAGCAATTGTCATGCTACAGTCATAATGTTTAGCAGAAGACATAGGGCAACCTTTTTAAAATGTTCCTCTCCTCGGTGAGGCACTACTGATATTATTTGGTATGTGCGAGGACTTTCCTTCGCTAAAGGAGTAGTTTTGGGGATTGAAAAAGACAATTATAATCCTCTAATTGGCATTCAGTGTAATGTAATCCCTTAAATGGACCTAGTGAACTCTCTGGGAGCCAGGCGGTTTCATTAAGATACTCAGCCTGTATTTACTGACATCAAGGGAAGTTCAAGCACATCTTAAATGACTCTGTCAATTACCATCATTGCTGTGTACATTTCTAGGCAGGTGCCCGCTCAGCTCGGGGCACTCATCCCTCCAAGGACAGAGGGGTATACCAAGGGCAATAAAGGATGGACTCGTATCTCTTGGGGCTTTCAGGTGTCCAGGAGTCACAGAATGAGCAGGGAGCCAGGCATCCAGGACCTCTGCAAGCTCACACCCTCCCCTGCATCCAGACAGCTGTAGGTCTGGGTGTTGGAGGTGAGGCTGGTTTTGCCTGTACTTTTAACAGCGTTGTTAGAATGCGGCTGTTCTCTGCAGCGTCGGATCCCCACCATCAGAAACGCAGCTGTCTCTGCTGCTTGTACATTGGTGTGTGCTTTGAAGGTCTAGAAGCACTGCTTGTTATAGTTCCAGATAATGTTTTTCCACTTTAGGTTGGAGGTGGGGAAGTAAAGGGGGGGAAAAAAAAACCCCAACAAACTTTTTGCCCTCCCAGAGTCCTTCCACCCGTGCAGATGTGGACAAGCCTTACAAAGCACGTCTCCATCCCTCCCCACCTCTCCTGCACAGAGCCAGGGTTGGGTGTTGGCCCAGTTAGGTGACTGCGGCAGCCCTTGTCTCAGTGACAGCTGCTGTAATAGTTGGTCCCCAGACGTGTGCAAGGATCTGGATTTAGCTTCCCTTTCTCAGATTGTGAGTGATTTCTCTGCGGGCATTGTCTAAAAATAAAGCAGGACATGGCTGGTGAAATGAAGAGCAGGCTGGGTAGAAGTGACCGCTCTCTTCCCTATGTAATCCAAGGGCTGTTTCTGGGGATCCACATTGCATGTCTGTCTCGAAGGATGGCAGTTTCTCCCTCTGATGTACAGAAAGGGGTCACATTCCTATTTCCAGCTGAAGGGGGTCGCAGCCTGTCCCATGTATCTCAAATGCTTGTTCTACATATTTCAGAAGGAAAGGGTGCAATGCCCTTTATTTCCCATGCTGGTGCTGGGCTGCAGGAAGGCAGGCAGAACATGGATGCAGCAATTTCTTGCTAGATTTCTTCAGTTTGGGGAGATTTTAAATGCTACTCACTGCCCAGAGCTAAGTAGCAGTCTGTGATATGTGATACCTGTGGTTGTATGTATTGATGCTGCAGGGCTGTTCCAAGACCTACCATAAATATATTTTTCAAATGGCCCAAATCTCCCTGTGGCAGCACAGGGATTCTTTTCAGGAACATGGGGAGAATGAAGGACACGAAAACCTCCTGATTCTGGAAACATTCAGTCAGTCACTGCTGCAGTGGTGTATTCTCTTTATAAAAGCATAGTGTGGTCCATTGAGTTCCCACTCTAGGTTTGTTAACAGCTTTTGGTTTTAGAGCTATGGAATGAGTGTACAGGCTTTTAAGGTATTAGCACTTAATGGGGTTGATCATTTATAGTTGATTACTTCAGAGGGAGACAAAGGCTTCTTTTTCTTTTTTATGATCTGAATAATGATTAAGTTGAAGTGTGGGAGTACAAATCAACTTCGTTTGTTTAATTGGTGATGTAATAGTGAAAATGCAAAATAAAGATATTCAAGTTAAGGTGTGATAAACATATCCTGATTGTTGCCTCTGTGTGTTACTGCAGTTTACCCTGTAGCTACTTGTTTAAATTTAAAACTATTTTATACTTCCTAGTATAGGTCATGGAAGTAAACTTGGGGATAAGGAACTAACAGGTTATCTAAATCATTCTGTTCACATACACCTGACCTCTTTGAGATTTACTGATATACTGAAAATTAAAAATGCAATTCTTTTTTACCCACTCCAGCTGTATGCATGGAGAAGGGCTGTGTGGTAAACTTTTTCTCTATGCTTTCCAACTGTTTAGTTATTTCCATCTTTCCTCAACTGACTGTTTTTAAGGCTCTTCTTCACAGTTCCCATCGGTCCTCCAAGAGCTCCACTTCTGCCTGAAGCTGCCAAGTCAAAGCCTCTTTTATTTTTTTCAGCATACTCAAGTCCAACAATCTTATCTTGGCTTATCGCTCCTACCAGCTTTCATCCCAGCTCCCTCAAATGGAGAGCAAGAGGAAGCAGATGCTGGGGCACAGAGATAAAAGAGAATAGAAGCAGGACATTTCACTGGGATTTAATGCATATTAAAAGCGGGGATTAATGCATTTTCGTTTTCACATTGCTCTGTATGGGCGTCTTACTGTACCTCTGGTGAAGTAAAGTGACCTTTAACTTCTCGAGAGTGGGCTGGGGAGAGAGCTCTGAGCACTTCTCAGAGCTGAAAGAGCTGAGTACTACAATATGTATCTGATGTTAGTGCAAGGCTGATTTCCCTGGCTGAAGTTCTGTTTCTCCTTTTCTCCAGGGATTCCTGAAGAATGAAAAAGATAATGCATTGCTGTCTGCCATTGAAGAGTCCAGGAGGAGGGTAAGTTGGAAGAAAGCACTATTTTTCCTTAAAACAAAAACAGAAGAGCTTTGTGAAGTCCAGTTTTCTTTCCTTGAAATGAACCACTATGTAGTCTGTAAGCAAAAGACAGAGTTAGCCTTCCCCTGTTCATCTCCTGTCTTTTCACCGCCAGACAAGTAGTTGTTTTGAAGAATCATCTGAGCTGCAACTTGTTTTCTGATGTGAAATTAATCTGATCCTGTTTCTGAATCTGTTTATGCTTTTGGTATCTGTCATGTTCTGGGGCAATGATTTTCACAATTGAATTATGCATTGTGGAAAAACGCTTCCTGTTGTTCATCTTAAAACTATGTCTTGGAAATGTCATTCCATGTTTCCTAGTGCTTATGTTACAATTGTTTCCCACCATATACACTTGGGGCATCAGGTTTAGAACTGAGCCTGTTCCTTCCAAATGATAAGAAATAGTACTTAAGCATTATTAAATTATTTTAATTACGTATAATTATATTGAAATTATTGAAGCATATTTAAAATCCTGTTGAAATTATTATAGTGATGGTGAGGGTAAGACCTATATCCTACCAGGAAAGTATGAAGTGAATTTATATAACAAAACAAAGGAACACAAATCTTATGCTCCAGTTGCACGCCTGCACTCTAATTAAATGTTTGCCAAATGTCACTGCCTCTTATCAATTCATTTATTCTGAGGAATGTTCTGCTCATTAATTGGCAATATCCTAACATTGGGCTGCAAAGAGATGAGAAACTTAGCCAACCAAGACATTTAGTTGTGCCCATTGCTGCACAGAGCTATATGAAAGGGAAAGAAGTGGAAGACACAATATAGCTTATTCTCTACTTTGAATTAGTGGAGATATTTCCTGTCCCAGTATATCTGAGGCTGTTCGTCTTACCCCAACAATAACAGGAAAGGTAGTGAGGCATCTTCTCTATCTGAATTCTATTGCCAAAATAAGGATTATTGAGGGAAAAGCTGTTTCCTTCCATGTGCTCCCCCGGTGAATCTGAAGACGATGTAGTACATCAGCTGTTTGCAAGGTAAAAGGATGGGGTTTTTCTTGGGGTATGATTTTCCTATGTGCTTTCCTGAGTTACATTCCTGACAAGAGAGACTCTCTTATTCTTTGGCACTGGTTAATTTTCCCTTAATACTTCTGATTTTTATTTTATCCTATTTCCCATTTAAAAGAAAAACACTGGTAAAGACCTGGAAATGAATTATGAGCAATAACACACATCTCTGTTAAGGATGCAGTGAGTCAGACCTTTGTAGCCTCTGGGGAGGTGAAAAGCTTGTTGTCATTAGAGAAGATAAGTCTCAACAAGCCACACGGATCAGTGGTGACCTGGATTTTGTGTGTGCGCTTCTAAGTTAAAGGAGCAAGTCTATTGATTTCCAGCCTGCTCAGATTTGTGTATTGCAGTACCATGGAAGAGACACAGATTCCCTGTTTTACCAGCTGGGGGTACATGAGAGTTGTCTTACAACACACACCTACTTTCTGAATCCCTCTGTACCTGAACAGGAAGCCTATTGAAATAATATGCAGCACATTATTAGCTCTTGAGGGCTGACCTGGTTGATTTATGTAGTTGCTATTTTCTCTTTCGTTTTTGGGCTTGTCTATTAATAGCAGAACTAGGCTGGTGGGTGTTTCTGTATGTTCCTTAGCACTTGTTCTTCACCAACAGACTTTTGCTATGGCTGAGGAGTATCACCGAGAATCAATGCTGGTGGAATGGGAACAGGTGAAACAAAGGATTCTTCATTCTCTGCTTGCATCAGGGGAAGATGCTCTCGATTTCACTCAGGAAAATGAGGTAACTGTCCTTCTAAACACTGTGCAGTCATGCACAGCACTGTACGCAGCTGGCATTCCAGCACTGCTGAAACCACCTCTGGATATTCTGCAGCTGCAACACTATGAAAATGAGCAGTATCAAATCTGTTTAATTCCAGACTGGCTGTGACTAGCAGAATGCATTGTCTAGCAAAATTTCAAACCTTTTTTGTTGTCTCTGTTGACTGATGGGTACAAGCAGTGGAGCTCCTACAGCTGAAGCTGTTTTAAGCAACATATGTGCAAGCTGGAAATTGTCACACAAACACATATTAGGTCAGGATACCCAGGGGACAGAGAACACATTGGGGAGCATCACCTTCAGGAAACCTTTGCAATGCTAGTGAGACCAAAGAATTTCTCAGGTGCAATTGTGCTTACACATTGGTCTTAGAGTGTCTCTTTTCCTTATCACTGTGTGCTAGCCAGGATTTATGGATTTTCTTAGGAGACTGATAAAGTTTTTCAGGGTTTTTGGCAGAACCAAATGAATAATTAAAAAAAAAAAAAAGCTTTCCTTTTTGTCTTGCTGACTCATGCAGAGCAGATTAGAGGTTTGTGCTGCTAAGACCTCTAGTGTTCATCAGTTCCAAGTTAATCCAGTAGTGACCAAATCCTTTGGGCAAGACTAACCCCATGTTTAACATGAAAAGATACTGACTAGCATCTTAAAACATTCCTTATCTTCTGTCACAACTTAAAACGTTAGTTTATTCTGTTTATGAAAATGCTCCAGTTAAGTGAATAGAGTGAAGCAGAGTTATGTGCAGAGTTGTGGGAACTCCACCCCTTTGAGCTGGAAGCATCAGACAGCAGCTGAGATCCCTGGAGCACAAAGTTACATCACAGCCTCTGCACAGTGCTCCTTGGAAGTGCTCACCTTGACAGGAGGGGTGATAGGGAGTGGGGGAATTCAAGTTGCTGTGCTTTCAGGCCAGGAAACAGACCCATTTTTTATAGGTATGTTCTCCACCCATGAAAATGAATTCTTGTTCGTTGGAATGACTTATAGACCTACAAGTATGTTAAAATAAAAAGTAGCCCTTGGTGCTAAGGGAGTATGACCTGCATAGGGATTTGGAAATAATTAAAGTTGTTAATGAAATGTCCCTTTCTGATTACTGTTCTTTTAAATATAGGTTAATCTCAGTTAGCATACATCTTTTTATAGAGGCTGTCTTCCCCAGAAAGTATTTCACTGATACTTTGCTGTGACTTCTTAAAGGTTGTCCAGCTTTCCAATATTAGAAATGCTAAATAGTGCAGACAGATTTCATTTAAAGCAAGGAACAGCTACCCTATTATTTTAGGCTGTGAGTCTGAAGACTTGGCAGCTACACCGATGGCTTCTAACATCTTTGATTGTAACCTACTCTGAACAGGTAAAGGACCTTTTCTGATGTTTGTGTCAAATGGATGCTACATCCAGTCCATGTCACTCAAGATGCCAAGCATCAAATTGGCTGGAGGGAGGAGGGGAAGAAACCCACCTCCTGATGTTTTTCATGAATGAGTTTAAAGACATAATGTGCACCATCACTTAGTAATACTCCACTCTCTGTTTCAAAGCACTCATAGTATCGGTACATCATTTCAAGAGCATTTAAAATCCTTGATATATTCTAGTCTTAGCCTCAAGAAGTCAAAGGTCTGAGAGGTTTGAAGTGCATCTACTGTGTTAAAAGCCTGTTATCTAACCTCCCCACAGCAGGTTGTTCTTCTAAAGCCTTGTTCCAGTCAAATAAGTTTTTTGTGCGTGTGTGACACAAACAGACACAGCCTGTAGAATATAGTAGAGGTTTAATTGATATCCTCTGGAGATGGAGAATCAACTGAAAAGGCACAGATCCAAACGCAGCAGGGGGCCGGTCTGCCTGCGAGCCAATTCTCAAGCTTTGGGCAAGCTAATTCGGGCAGAGTGAAATACCAATACATTATTCATGGAAATCAGACCAATTAACAGGCAAAGCTCACAATTCAAAGAACCAAGTGCAGGATTTGCCATTAGGGTTTTCTCCCCCTTGTCCTCCAGCCTGCCCTCCTTCCCATAAGGGAAAACCAGAGCTGGTGAAAAGGTGCATCTTGAGTGGGAAAAGGGAGGAAGACCTGAGGTTTATTTTTCAAGGTATCAAACACCTGTGCTTCCAAGGTGTTCATTATGAGTCCTGTGCCACTGGAAGCCGAGGCATTTCTTTTGTCCTTTTATTTCAAGTTTTATTTTTTCCCCCCTTGCCCCAAGCTCTTCCACTCCTGCTGTGAAGCAACACACTCCTGCAGTGACAAAGTGACACTGGTGCTCTTGGTTTCTGTTCTGCCTCTCTATATTGTGTCTTCATGTCCCTTGAATCTCAAGGACTACAAGGTGCTTTCCACTCCACCACAGTGTATTTTGATGGGACTTCTCCAGCTTGGGCTCCTGCCTAGTTATTCATTGCATCTACTGGCCAAGCCATTTGGAGTGCTGACAAAATGTCTGCCCAGACTTCTGCTGAGGAATGTGCATATGCATATGAGGGTGATGAATAATGCATCTTTACATGCACGAGGTTTGGTGTGCAAGTGAGGCTGAACGCTTGGCTGAGTACAAATGAAGGGAGGACTCCTTTGGAAACCAGCATCGTTAGGCTAAGTGAATTTAAAATATAAAAATGTGATGGCAGTGCAGCGTAACTGCAGCTTTCAGAAATGGATAATAGTCAGAATAAATATTAAGGTTCTGAAGAATGTTTTGGAAGGACCTGAATTTCAGGGCAGGGAAAAGCAAAGGTGTTTCAGAAAAACAGCACGAGCCATTTAAGCAATATCAGACTAGAGATGCAGAATGGGGGGGGGTGGTGTGCACTTGTGCTTCCACAGTCCTTTGTGCATTCCCCACTTTCCTGTTTTTCCTTTTGCTGCTTCAGTTAAACTGGAAAACCTGACTTGAAACACGATTCTTCTCGTGTGCTCCTAGCTGCTGTTTTCAGCACAACTGTCATTATTTTTTCCTTGCTTGAAAACTTGGTATGTTCTGCCTTGCCAGCAAAGGATGTTCTCCCCCTTCCTCACCCCCTGCCCTTAGTCTGTACGGGGTGCCTCTTACATCCTTCTGCAGAAGGATTGCCTGCACAGCTCTCCATTTCTGCAGTTCAGTGGCAAGAGTGGAAGTGGCCTTCCCCATGCTGACTCACTGCTTCAGTTTTCCTTTTGAACTTTCTTTTCAGCGCAGCCATGACATAGTTCAGTGAGCTAGTGCTTTCTAAAAGTGTTAATAATTCAAAGATGAAGCCAGAATGCATGTGTGAGATGGGAAAAAAAATGAAAAAGGAAATACGTTTGCTTCCATGGCTCTTTTTTCGTAGGAAAGGAAAACATAAAAAAATCAGGACAAATTCTGGAGTCCCTGAATTTTATTTTTTTCCTGGAGTGCCAAGTCAGTAGCGGGCATTTAAAGAATTTAATTTCAATGTGGCAGTTCTCAGCTGTGGGAGATTGTTAACAAGTGATCCTCAAAGCATAATGGTTAGGGTAAAATGAAAATTGGAGAAGAGAAAGGAAAAGACAAACCCCAGAGCATTTATTTCTTAGTTTCAGGCATGCACTTTTGAATTCAGAGGCTTACCTGTGGGTTTTAGCCTGGCAGTCACACACCACTCTGGAGTGGCAGCCACGTGGGTGCTCTTTGGTGCTGCAAAGCAGAAAAAGGAACCAGATTCACAAAACAAAGCCCCAGTTCTTATGTGTCTGGTGCTTGGGTACAGGTTGAAAAGTGACACTAAGTCACTCTGTGCTATTCTTCACTTGCTTAAGGAGATGAAACCTCATCAGTAATTAATGACAGTGTCCATAATTTAACATTACTTTAAATAACTCTGCATTTTATCTGGCATGGCATAGGGGAAGGCTGCAAAGCGCTATTTCTGCCATCGTGTCTGTTTCCCAGGAAACCTGCTTTAACAGCTTCTTTGTTCTTGAGAACAAAGAATTTGTCGGTTTTTAGGTGGGTTTAAAGGAATTTGTGTCAGATCATTTGGCACTGAAAGAAAAAATGCAAATGCTTCTGAATATCAGTATCCATTAAGAGGGACTGTGAAGAATATTTTTAGTGTAAGTTCAATTGCAAAAAGTAAAAGTGGGATTTCTTTTGGGGTTTTGTAAGGCTTTTTTATATAGCCTGAGGTCTAAATGCACCTGCCTGATTTTGTAATCACGTTGGATTTTATTTAAATAGCATTATTAGTGAGTAATTAATGCAGTAATAAGCTCATTCCAGCAACTTTAGAGTTGTCCAGGTTTGTCTTTGGTACCTTCATTCATTTATAATTCATTCTGTTAGGGACAAACACAACTGAGTATTTTTTATTCTGTAATTATTTATTGTATGCTGCACAGTAAGGCAGTAATCACAGATAGCACAAAGCTCTTAAAATTTTTTGATAGAGGTCAATGTCCTTATCTTCACGTATAAAATCCTGGCTAATCCAGAAGAGCTTCTTGGCCATTGCAGTTGTCATTGTATTTGTTTCTAAACTTTAAATTGTGAAAACTTACCTGATCAAAACTTCTGGACTACCACAGTGAGTAGCCATTGTCTTGGCAAGAACACATTTTGTGTCTTTGCTCATGAGAGAGGTCTTACACAGTAGAAAATATTCTAGGTTAAACTAATATAAAAATGAAATTAATTTGGGAATGACTGAGAAACTGTTCAGTGCAAAACTGATCAGTAAGATGTCTGGAAGTTCATATGTTTGTATTACTTAATTTTCAAGTTGGGATACAGTTCCCAATGTAAGAAACACCAAAAAAGTGAGATTCTTTTGAAGAACCTGCCAGCATTTCATCCTCATTTGAAATAAGAAACTGAATGATGGCACCATCTGGAGAAATGCTACCCATTTCTGGATCTCTTCCTGAAATCCGTGCAAGCCAGGTCATGGCAGGAACATTGCTGCAGCCTGACAGGTGTCAGCAAAGCTGAACTCTACAGCTGATTAAACTGGAAGTGAAAACAGTAATTTTTTCATTGCATTTGGGCTTTATGTTGTTTGTACAGGTAGCAAGTTGATCACATTTAAGTGATCTCTTCCAGGAAGACTTGGCCATTTCCTTAAGCAATACCTGGAGGTGATCCTGTCTGCACAATAAAGTACTGACCTTCTGGGTGACTGATATGAGAAGAAGTAAAAGCTCTTTGACAGTTTTGCTAAAGTGCAGTGGAACAACTAATAAGGATGTGCAGCAAGTTGTAAAATGACTTTGGTAAAAAGCCTGATTTTAAAATTCTGCAGGTGTGCCTGTTCTTTCTTGGAAAAAGTTACTGATTCCAGTTTAGATGAATATTGATGGACTAGAGTTGTATGGTAACAAACCTGAAAACCTGCTTGCTCTTCTGAAAGCTTGTCTGTTCCTCTTTTCTTGCCCCAGCTATGTCAGTTGGCTTCATAATAAATATTATGCTTCTGTACTGAGCTTGTCTTGCTTTTATCTTCAGACCAGCATAGCTTATGAAACAGCTGATATTAAAGGACTGCTTGCCTCAAAGAGATCTGTCTTTAAAATGATTGCACTTTATTTTTCCAAATCAAGTCTTGCAATGCTGATGTTGAAATGAAGAATTACATTTTTTTAGGAAGCAGGAAATATCAAACCGTATTGCATACTTAATTGGAAGTATTCTTTTCTCCAGAGGAACCTTTGTGTGCAGTGGTGGCTGTACTAAGAACATACCTGTGCTTTCTAGTGAACATACACAAGAATAGCATTATGCAAAATTAGACTTTTATGGCATGTTGTCTTTTGAGTTTTATAAGAGTATGAATTTTCCATGCCATGATTCCATCAGATTTCCCTGCTCTACACCCAAAATATCTCAAGCCTGGCATAGTCTGTATGGGTAAAAAGACTATTTTTTCAGGTCAGGATGTTGCCAGCATACTTTTCTTGCAGCAGACCAGCAGTGGGGCATTTTTCAGCACATGATTTAGTGCTGCAGTCCTGTTTTATGTCTGTGTCATGGTGCTGGGTCAAAACTGGAGAATCAGATCTGCTAGACTGGATCCCTTTGAGCTGGTCCATTGCATTCCATGTACGTGCTGTGATGGACTGGATGCTTCACAGCAAGACCCTGACATGACAAGCGCCCTTTCAAGAAACAAAACCAAAGAATTAAAATTACAAGATGCTACCAAGAGACTCTGATGTCCTAATTCTAAAGAGCTAATGGTTGGTTTGTGCACTGAGTAAGGAGGATTTCTGTCACTTTAGAAAGTTGAAGCTATATTGGGCAGATAATGGGGTATTGCAGTGAGACTGCATTTTTCTATGTAGATAGTTCAAACCCCTGTTCTTAGTTCTGTCAGGAACACGTTTTTGCTGTTGTTCTTTAGGAGCAGATATATTGTTAAAGTGCATTGTGGTAATTCTATACTTTATTCCTCCCTATATCCTTCTCTTTAACCAGCCCAGCTATGTCGGTGAGGTGGGTCCCCCAGGTCGCAGCTCTTTGGACAGTGTGGAGATGGCATATGCTCGTCAGGTGAGTGGAAATGAAAAAGCAGAGTTAAACATTGTGTTCCATGGGGAGAGGGGGAAAATAAAGATCTGAGCACAGTGTGTAAGAAGGTATGGTAAGTAAAACATGAAAATATCTGCCTGGAGATAAAATGCAATTGGCAAATACATAAACCTTGCATGATCTTTTACAAGTGTACTCACCTGTTTGCTATAGGATTGTTTTTGTCAAAAAGAGATCGTGAACGTCATATATGACTGTAGAAAGCATTTATGCTTATAAAGTAAGCTGAAATTCTTTTAACTTTTCAAAAACAGTAGGTATTTTTTAGGATTTGTGTCAAGGCATAATTGTATGCAAATGAAGGCTTTATAATCTCACGTGTGGAAGATCACTTTTCTCGTGTGTATGTGTGTAGGAGAAAACATGCTGAAGTCTTAATCCTTATGTTTGTCAAATTGTATCCTATTTTAATGGCATTGCTTATGAGAAGCTTTAGTGCATCAGCTGTGAATTGCTATGCCTGGTAGCATTAGACTCCCTCGGAAAATTTTCATGGAAAACTGTTAAACCTTTCTTTACATAACCAATTTATTACTTTTGTTATTCGAGATTATCTGTTTACCAGCACTGTTGGGAACAAAATGAAAGAAAGGGACTTGATTTTTTCAAAATGGAATATATGAAACAACGTAGACAAAATGCTGCCTAATTTGCACACAATTAGTGTTATTGTGTGTGTTGGCTCAGTCTGTGCTGAGGCAGAGAGAGCAGCTCGTGCATCTGTTTTCCTACATCCGCATTCCTTGGTGGTAACTGGGAAGAAAGAAATTGCAAAAGGTTCATGGGTGTGCTGATGAAGTGTCCATTTGATTAATTTAGTTTGTATCTGCTGCAATACACCTGCAGTAAGGGGCTTCCTCACAGCATGATTGTGTCTGTACTTTGAGGCCATCACTGTTATCCCTGCTGGTTCTTGAATATGGGAAGCCCAACCTCTCCAGCAGTGCTGGCTCTGGGGTAGCTGGGGAGTCACCGTGGCAGGTGGACACTTGTCCTGTGCACAGGCTGCTGTGATGTGCCCTGGCAATGTGCTGGTTGTGGCCAGGCTTCTGCTACCAGAACCCTCGGTGCAGTCCCTGAGTGCTCCTGACAAGCCCCCTGGAGAAGTTGGCCTGGCTGAGCTCTGCTCAACGTCACCTGCTTGCGTGCAGAAATACCTGGGTGTCAGCAGCCTGCCTGGCGTTAGGAGGAGTGAGGAGACCCAGGGATCAGGCAGTCTGTGCTGCTGTGGTTTATCAGCAGCCATGAAATGTGTCTTAATTTCACTGATGTGATTAATTGTTCTTCATGGACAGTTCAAACTGTTTCGCAGGAACACGGTGACGTCCATGGACATGATTTCACTGATGCTGCATTCTGGTTGCAATCCTGAGCTCTGCATCTTATTTGCATGCTGGGCATGTTGAAGTAGTGCATGACAAAGGGAGTTAAAGTACGATGGCATTGCCTTTCTAGCACTGAGAATGATTGTTTTCAGACATAGGAGGCAGTCTTTAGGCTGAGAGTAGAATAAATAAGAGTAGGTGAAGGTAAATTAAGATCACAAGTTAAATCAAAACAACGGGGTGTGTGTATATGTTTAAGGGTAGGTTTTGAAGGGCCAGCTTTTGTTTATTTTCCTGTCTCAGATTTCCCTGAATACTGCCACAAAACCAGCAAAATCCTCTTTTTTTTATGTCAGCAGGTAGAAGGCTACTATGCAGGGGAATATCACAGACATCTAGTTGTCAGGTCACTTTTGAATCTTTGTCCTTGAACAATTAGCTGCAATTAGTCCAACAGGTGCAGTGCTTTGCCATGCAGAACCCCTGAGCAGCTGGGCTGCTGCCTCGCTTCAGGCAGGCCTGGGGCTTGGGGGTGTAGTGGAAGCTGGGTGAGACTGATGATGATTCCTCTACCATTCCATTGGATTAGAAGTGGTTAATGTGGGAGGGAAGCAGAGGGACTTGCTGGGGGCACTGCTTTTGAAGCCTGGTTCTGATTTTGCTGCTGTGGCTGGGGAGGGGACGGGGCATAATATGCGTTGTTAAACTTGCTTACTTTTGTTATGTTTCAGATTTATATTTATAATGAGAAGATTGTGAATGGACATCTGCAGCCTAACCTGGTGGACCTTTGTGCTGCTACTGCAGGACTGGATGATAAGGTACTGCCAGTGAGTTAACATAAGGAAATGCATTTAATCTGTTTTCAGCTGTGATTAACAGCCTGCTGACATCAGGGGGAAAAATACTGATATTGCCAAAAAAAATTGCGTGGCTCCACAGAAAACACAGAGCCAGTGCTGGAATTTTCTCTAATACAGCAGGGCCCACCTGCAACGGAGTTGGTCATGGTGAAAATTTCTTAACACAGTGAGGAAGAAAAGACCCTGGTGTTCCATCAAAAGTGATGAGCTGTTGGAAGAAAAAATTGCTTTAAATTTTAAATAGATTCTGTTGTGTTGGGCTTTCAAAATGTGGTCTCTTGATATCCTTTGAAAGTATTTAGTTGTAGGGGAAGGGTTTTCAATCAGACTCGGGTAGAGCTGAAATAGACTCCCATAGCAAAGCATAAAGCCCCTAGGATTGACTTCAAACCAATGATCTGCCTACTTCTCTTTTTTTCCCTATTCTTTTAATGGTGTTGCCTTGATCCACCCCAAAATCAAAACAAATGCACAGACTTGGCCACCTTTGAGAAATGCCTGGAGGAGAATACTGCACGAGGGTCAAGCCATGGAAAGACTTTGCAAATGGGGAGAGCAAAGAGCTATTCTGAAAATGCTTCAGTTGGATCTGAATTACAGATGTGCATCTTTGCTCCGAACAGCTCTGTTTGTTTTGCAAGGTGAATTTCAATGTTCTTGCTGTTTTGAAGCACGAAGATCAAAGAGCTGCCCTTGCCCAAGTGAACAGAGCTGTTAGTTCTCAGTATTTTGCCTTTTCAGCAGAGATGCCCTAGTCCTGTAGACAACTGATATGATCTCGTCCTTGTGAATAAGTACACCTGGATGGTTTTCAACCTTTATTTATAGCTGAGCCTTTGTCCAAGTGATCAGTGTCCTTTTGATGCTTCTTATCAGAGCTGATCATACAGCTTTCCAATGACATCCAGACCCAATGCTTACATGGAAATCTGATGGTGCTGTGATATTTATTGAGTGGAAAGTGTGAACTGAAAATGAGCAAGAGGCCAAACACAAGTACCCAGCCTAGTTTTGGAAACAATTGTTATTTCTGGGTGACAATTGCAGGTACAATGTTTATAGCCATCTTTGTGTGCAAGAATGATGCAGAAAAGCCTGTGAAATTTGAATTCTGCAGGACAGAAGCAGCTTACCTTCATGACTGCACCCAGTATCTCCAGTACAAATCCAAAATGACATTACTCTTGTGGTTTTATGCTTTTCTCAAGCATCAAAACACCACGTAGCTCAAAACAGTGTTGCTTGTTCATTCTGTACTAATTGCTGACTAATGTCTTGTTTATAGAACATCTCAGAGATGTGGGCCATGGTGAAACAAATGACTGATGTTAGCCTGGTTCCTGCCAGTGATGCCCTGAAAGTGCGGACCAACATGGAGGTGCGCATGGAGTTTGTGAGGCACGCCCTGAACTACCTGGAGCAAAGGTAAGGGGAATGCTCTGGGCAGCACAATTAACAGCGTTCCCTAATAATAAGCCTGAATGTCTTTGTGATGTGCAAATTAAGAAGTTAGTGATCTTATGCTGCTCACAGCAGTGTCTGTTACCTGTTTTTTTTATTGTGCAGGACTTAGAGCAGCCACTTGAATATAGAAATGTTTGAGTTTGAGAGTGATCATATTAAAAAGGCCTTGAATCCATGGGGAGGTTGTTTAGAAGATGCAAAGACTTCTTATTCATTCTTCCATGTTGCTTATAAATATTCTGTATCTGCACAGTGATATGTAAAGATTTTTCTCCTGTGGAAAGGGATCTATTTCCCTTCTGCAAAAAAAAGTGTCTTTTCTGTATTTTCACTTTCTGGTTGCTGATCACTGTCAGCAGCTTGTGAGGACAGCACTGAGGTCAAACCTGGTGCAATGAGTCAAGTTCTGATCTCGTGTCCTTTCTACACTGAAAATGTGAAGAGGCTGAAGCTGAGACATGTAGCAGTGATTTTCACACTGTAGAAAGTGGTTTGCTCTGTGTATCATCAGCAAGTGTCATGGGCACCTCAGTTCCTTGACCAGAAAAGCACTTGGAGAATTGCAGGCGGTGGAGCTGCCCCAAGGTGAGTCCCTGGATGGCCGTGTTGCCCGTTCTCTGCAGTGTGGATGTTGCAGTGCCTCTCATCTGGGAGTGGTGAGGTGATGCCAGCAGGCTCCATCAAGCCCATGCCGACAAGAGCTGCAGTGTAGTATGTGGGCATGTGTTAAGGGCTCAGATCTGCCATCAGAGCACGGCAAGTGCTCTGCTCAGTTACAGCACTCTGGGAAGAGGGACTTTCACCTCCTGGCACAGCCTCTTCTTTTTTTCATAGGGCAGGGAAGAGACAAGCACAGTGTTTAACTGTTCTTTAGTGATGGAATTGAGAGTTAAAGCATTAGGATGGAAAGTCTTTTTGCCAATTACGCAGTTGAGCCTTAATGCAGTACTATGAAAACCGAGTAAGAGGAACTTCATAATAGAGGGTTGAATCTGGAGCAGTCCACCACGGCCTCCAAACATGATGTCTCTTGAGACTACTGGATACAAGGATCTTCCTAAATTGACAGAAATTTTTGCCTCATTTTGTTGGAATGGTAATGTTTGAACATCGAGGTAATTTGCTAATGGTGTTTTTGTAGCAGATATATTTCAGTCTGTTCATATTTGGTTTGCTTGTGTTGTTTCTCAGTTACAAAAATTACACCTTTGTGACAGTCTTTGGAAACCTGCACCAGGCTCAGCTGGGTGGAGTCCCAGGGACCTACCAACTAGTCCGCAGCTTCTTGAACATCAAACTCCCTGCATCTGTCCCTGGTCTCCAGGTACATCCATCACTTTCAGTGACCTAGCTAGAATAATAACACAGCTCTGTTTGCTCCAGTACAAATGGGATACTAGTGCAGCCTCTGGTGGCTTTTCTGTTGTTTTCACTGCTTTTAGGGTAGCAGGCTCTTGCTCCTTCTCTAGAATTTTTCATTAGGAAGATGAAAGGTAGTAGACAAAATCACCCTGAGTTCAGAGCTAGTCACTAAACATGGGGCATGCTCAGTAGTTTGAGTTTTAAATTCTAGAAATTATGGTTTCTTCCAGTGGTCATCTTAGAGATCAACAAACAAGTATTAAAATACATTACAATGGTTCAAAAAAGCAGTGACTTAATCTCCTGTTTTGCTTTTTCTCTCTTTTTATGCTTTTTGTAAGATGATGACACCAGTTTTTGATGACTAAATGTGTAATTAATTCATCTAAATTGAGCCTGAGCCTTTTATTTAGGAATCTGAATAAAACTCTGCTTACCTGGATGTAGTAGAAAGTGCATAGATGTGCATCTACAAAATTAACAGGCAGACTGGGCTGAAAAATTAACTTTAAAAATTAAATGAAGAAATAATAAATTACAACATTGGAGAGCACACAGCTAAGTGTAGCTGTCTTTTTCTTACCTGCTGAGATCTGTGATTAGCTTGGTATCTTTGTTGCGGTAGAAATGTTTTTTAATTTTAATGTTAGTGTTTTAATGTATCTGATCTAATACAAATCCCGGGGGGGAAGAATATCATATGGTAGGTCTGGAATTGTCAGAACCCCACTCATGTCTGAAATCTGGGAAAACAGAAAGGAGTCACACCCTTCACTGCTAAGATGTGCAGAGCTTTCACAGGACTTAACCCTCATGACCTCTGGCTTCTGTAACACAAATAGAATTGTTTACCAAAATCTGAGTGTGGGTATAAAGGCAGGAATAATGAATGAAGCAAAGGAAAATTAAAAAAATTAAGTGTTTCCTACTTTCTTTCCAGGATGGTGAGGTGGAGGGCCATCCTGTGTGGGCACTGATTTACTATTGCATGCGCTGTGGAGATTTGACTGCAGCCATGCATGTGGTGAAACGGGCACAGCACCAGCTGGGAGAGTTTAAAACCTGGTTCCAGGAGTACATGCACAGTAAAGACAGAAGGTAATTGGGTACTAGGAACGATCTTTGTGACGGGTGGGAATTGCTGTGGAGTAGTGAAATAATCAGTGGCTTAGAAGAAATAAAAGAAGCTCAGGTCTCTTCTGGTGGTGATGTCTGCCTGGTGTTTGTTTGTATTACCTACCTAAATTACATGTAAGAAGTTTGCATATTTTAATTTGTAGCTTTGAAGTCTAGAAATCTCAATAGAGAAAGAATTGATTGAAAAAATGCAAAAATTTACATTTCAAAAATAATACATTATGGTATAGCTTTGTTTTTTTGCAGAAGGATATGCCCTGTGTAACAGTGGGGTTCTACATGCAATAGATCAGATTTAATCTGCTGTCACAAACCCCATTTCTTTTTATTTCCCTTGTTGCTTATTTTAGCTGAATTTCCTTTGGGGAACATTTTTCCTACACCTGTTTTCACAAGAATGCCATGCAGGAAAAGCAAGCAGTATTTTTAGGCCTTTAGAGACATTCACACTCATGTCTTTCTTGTGCTTATTCTCCTCTTCCAGTCTTTGCTGTCCGTCACTGGACAGAGGCCACTGGCCAAACTGCTGCTGGTGTGGTTGCAGGCAGTTGAGTTAGTGCATCTTAAGGTGTGCTCTGAACTCCACAGTGGTTTTGTTTTCTGTCTTTCCACTTGCAATGAGTTTCAGACAAGTGCACAGTCTGCTATTGCACTATAGCTGTGCTGCCTTCAGAGAATGGCACTGTGTTAAGCTACTGCCTAAAGTTTAGGGAAACTGGAGGGCCCAGGTAAGTGCCAGGCCAGGAACCTGTAACATCCCACCTCAGCCTATGACAATTTCACTGGTATGGGAGAAGCCAGCCCTCATTCTGCAATATATGTTTGGGTACTTCAGGTATGAAAATGTGAGCGAGAACATACTGGTTTGCATGTCTTTAAAACAAAACAAACAAAAAACCAAACGTAACATAAAACCAAACTAGACATAACCAAGTTAATAAAATAAACTGAAAGAAAAAAATTAAAGGGCCATTTAGCCAGTAGTGTATGCCATGTTATTTTTCTATAAATTAGCTTGTTTTGTCACATATTTAGGAATGCTTATTGTATCAAGATTGTTGCAGAAACCTTAGTGAAGGTACTGTCATTGTTTTCGTTGCAAACACTTTAATGAGATACAATATAATTGACTTATTTTGTGTTTATACAGCTGTGGAAAGGTGTTCTGCCTACAGATTTGACAAACAATTGTCTAGAACATTTACAGGTTCATTTCTGTAAAATTCTCTACAAAAGGGTACAAGAAAAACAATGACAAAGAACATTATGACAGTAGTTAATAACCAGGATGAAAATGTCTCTCCTAAAAGATTTCATGGTACAATGACCTGCTCACTTGTTCGTTACTAACCCAAAGAGTTGCAAAGACTTTGTGGGCTCTCTTCTTCTGAAATTTTGAAATGGCAGGGTCAGGAAAAATAGCTCAGGATTAATGAGCCCCTAAAGATACTGTCATATGATTACTTTTTTTTTCCCTGCAATGGGTATTTGAAGGCAGTCCTCCATAACTTCAATTATGTGTTTAAATTCATGTGTGCAAAGTTTTGACTTACAGATATAGGTAGAAAGTGCAAGAAATACTGGCCAGTGCTTGCTGTCATTATACCTTTGCTGGGAACGTGCACCTATTTACATTGATTTGTATCCAGGTTTCCTTATACAGGGAAAATGGGTTTCATGTCTTTTCCTTCAATCTTTTCTTTTCCTTAGACTGTCTCCTGCCACAGAAAACAAACTGCGTCTCCATTACAGACGAGCTCTGAGAAATAACACTGACCCATACAAAAGGGCTGTTTATTGTATTATTGGCCGTTGTGACATTACAGACAACCAGAGCGAAGTTGCTGATAAAACAGAAGACTATCTTTGGCTAAAAGTAAGTGTGATGCTGGGGTTCTGGTGGTGGTGTTTGGATTTTTATTTTTTTTTTATTATTTTTTTTTAAGAACAGTTCTAAATGGTACTGCAATTTTGCACTGCTCTGCTACCCTCCTTATTTCTAGGTCAGGGATAACTGGCTTCTCTGTGTTTTGCATCAATGTGATGCATGCGACTTGACCTTGAAGAGAGTGAAGGGCTGGGAATCTGAGTTTCAGGGCTGCTGTTCCCCTCTGTACTATCAGGAGTTCATCTGGGTACACTCGTCTTTGGAAGTGCCATGTTCTTCATTTGACACTGGTCTTTGTCAGCTGTTTTTACAAGCAGTGTTAGCCTGCTACAGTGAGGATTCTTTGAATTCTCCTTCCTGGATGGATTATGCTGAAATGTCGGTGTCGATTGACCCAAGATAATGCTGTCAGTGTCTCTGTAGTCTGAAGTCCTTACAGTTTTGGTGGGTGCATGACAGATACTGGTCAGTACTGTTTCTCCATTTTATCAGAAAGAGGGAGGTAGAATGATGTATTTGTTAAAATAATATTGTATTTGTGGCTAAAAAAATGTTGCTTTTAATTATTGCTTAGAGAGTATTCAGAGTCCAAGCACTTAAGTTTGATGGCAAGGACAGCTACAGAAATCCCCAGGTTATATCTGCATGGATTTCTGCTGTTGCTGCATTAGGGATCTTTGTTTCCTGGCAATGGATGGACCTGATGTTGTGACTAGAAGTAATTTCTAGTCAGTTGGTCAAATCCTAGAAGGGGCTTCAGATGGACTGAATACCTTCTGAGTGCATACCTTGTGCAAGGGGAAATAACTGTGCTGCTTCTTCTGGATGTGTTTTTCAGCTGAACCAAGTGTGTTTGGACGATGGTGGTGCGAGCTCCCCACAAGACCGACTCACGTTATCGCAGTTCCAGAAGCAGCTGCTGGAAGACTATGGTGAGAAACCACAGAGAAATGTGTTACTTGGGGCTTCTGCTTTTCTGCTTAGGGCACTTTCCACTTGTTATTACACAAACCACAGATTGCACACAAAAAACTACAGCTCTCCACTAGTGACTGGCATCTTCAGGGTGTCTCTGGAGTAATGGCAAACTTCAGTAAGACATCATGAGTCAGTCCAGTGTGTTCCCAGCAATCCAGAGAGTAAATATTCATCTGTGAACAATACTGCTGCTGTTTCTCCTTTATCCATAGTTAGTTGCAGATTGCTTTCTTTCACCATAAATGCGCCAAAGTCTTTTAGCAGAACTTCCAACTTTTGGAATACAGAACAGAAAAGCAATCACTCCTTAATGTAGGCATGTATTTCCAAGCCTTTTCTCTGTATGCATCTGACGTTTGTTGTTTCCCTTAAACTAATACTTCAAGTAATTTTCTGGGGATCCAAGTCAGTTCCATACACCTCAGAAAGTTTTTTTAGAACATCTGCAGCCCAAGAGAGTACCTTTTCCTGTAATCATTTTCCAGTCACTCAAAATTAAGTCATCTGGACTATTCCATGATTTGGAGTATTCTATGATTCTCCATAGCCTTCTGGTTTGTAGTATCACTCACACAAAATTATGCAGAAAACAAATACAGTAAGCTACTGTTGGTGTCAGTCAGTGGAAAAATCCAGGTTTTTAACATTATTTGTAGCACTCGACATAAGTATAAATGAAGGCAAATGTTGTGATCTTTAGGGAATCTATTGCAGTCTATCAGAGTTGATGGTGTGTTGTCTGAAAAGACACTGTGATCTTTCATGATGAATTCACAGTGGAGCAGTTGTGGATGAGCCACTGATGTGTGATTAGGAATTCAGTTCTGTCTGCTGTGTTTGTTTTGGTTGGCACTGGGTAAACAGTGACGATGCACTGTGACAGGAAGCATCCCCTGTCAGTCATCTCTGATTGCAAAATCATGAAAATGATGTGAAAACGCTCCATGGTTTGTTTTTTGCAGGTGAATCACATTTTGCAGTGAACCAGCCTCCTTTCCTCTACTTCCAAGTGTTGTTCCTGACAGCACAGTTTGAAGCTGCAATAGCTTTTCTCTTCCGGACAGAGCGCTTGCGCTGTCACGCTGTTCATGTTGCGTTGGTCCTCTTTGAGTTAAAATTGCTCCTGAAATCTTCTGGGCAAAGTGCACAGCTCCGTAAGTCCTATTTACTTTACACTTAAGGAAAATATTTTCTGAGCCCTCAGAGTACCCTGTAGACACTGCAGGTCTGTGCCATTGATCAAACAAGTAACATTTATCAGAACATTCTCATAGAAGTTAATTGTTTTAGTTGCATTAGAGCTCTGCGTCCTGGTTCTGACTAACTTGAGATGAAGAACAGTTTTCCTGGGATTAGATTCTCTGACAGTGTTGTTTCTGACATTGCAGTAAGCCATGAAGTTGGTGACCCTCCTGGTGTCAGACGTCTAAACTTTGTGCGGCTTTTGATGCTTTACACCCGTAAGTTCGAATCGACAGATCCGAGGGAAGCTCTGCAGTATTTTTACTTTCTCAGGTAGGAACTAATACATGTCCCTCGATTTTCTCCCAGTTATTACTGCTTCATTATTCTTATCTGGAAAGTTCTCAGAAACAGGAGTGCCTTTCTCCTTCTCTTTCTTTTGTAGAAATGAGAAGGACAGCCAAGGAGAGAATATGTTCTTGCGTTGTGTTAGTGAAATAGTAATTGAAAGCAGAGAGGTACGTTTGGCCATGTTTTGCCTTCCTCGTTTCTTCATTGAAATCTTTATTAGGCAGGAGAGTCTTAACAGTTGTTTAGCCTTTCTGCATGATGCAGACCTAGACGTTGGACGGTCTTGCAATGACCATATGTTTAACATATTTGATTGTGTCTTTTTGCCTGTTATTTAGTTACAAATACTTTAGGCACTGGTCACTGTTTTTCATTCAACCATGACTTCATCTTTGTAATTAGAAAATACGTTGAGAAATATGTGCAATTAATTTCTCTGTTTTTGTTTCCTTTTTTCTTACTTTACATCTGTGTGGATGTAGTTTGATATGATTCTTGGAAAGCTGGAAAAAGATGGTAGTAGGAAGGTGAGTTGACAATTTATGTTTATATTTTGCATTAAAAGTACAAGGTATGTATGATTTCCAAAGTAGTCATAAGGCTGTCGCACTTTTCTTTGGTTTTCACTAGCCAAATTATTGTTGTGCTTGAATAAATTGAAGTTCTTGCAGTATGAGATCCTTTCACAGAATGAACTATAACCTGCCCTAAGAGAAGGCAGGTCAGGAACCACAGGGCAAACGATGTCCTTCTAGACAAGGGGTGTAACTGAAGAAACAAATGGCATCAGGTAACTTTAGTGAGGTCAGAATTTCATCTTTTCAGTAGGAAATGGAGTTTAGTACACATCAGTGAAAACAATTAGTAAAAAGGATTCACTTATAGGTGTGTGTAAGATCTTTCTGTTAACTGAGGTGTGCATGTGAAAATGGTCTGTGACATCCTCGTTGACCTCAGAGGACAAATGTACTGCAGCCCTCTAAAGCCTCTTGTAATGAAAGGGGCAAGGGCTGATGGACCACAGGCATAGCCACAACTGATCTGACCTTATAGGTGAGGGTAAGTATTGGATCAAAGTTCAGACATTTTTAGTTGTGATGGATCTTATTTCTCCTGTAAAAGGAGTTATCTAAAAGTAAAATATGAGATGACACAATTAGAAGATAAAGAAAACCTTAAAGTTTCACCTGGAAAGAGAAGAATGCATGCAAATGATGAAAATTTTAGGTAATTAATGAAATTTTTTGGTTTGCTGTGGCAACTTTGGAAGCTTTCTTTGTAAAACAGACTGCAGAATCATTTCTTAATTTAAGATTAGGGCTCATGCTGCTGTCACAAAAAGGGGGAAGTTATTTCTGGCAGGATTTTCTTTTAGATGTCTTTGTTTTGTCAGTTCAAAAGCAATGATGTTGCACACAAGAGAGCAAGGTAACTTGGTAATCTTTACAAACATTTTACACTTTCTTTGGTGTGAAACCAGCAATCTTAAGTTTAAAATAAATTCTTCTGGATGGTCTAGTCTTATTTTTGCCTGCTCAACTGCAATAAAATCATTTTTTAACTGTGTTAGATTTCACTTGCAGCCTGTCATGGCAGTATAAACAAACAGCATCCCTGCAGCCCCTGGCATGTTTTGATGAAGTTTTTTGTGTTTTCTTCTTCTTTCTTATGTGTCATGAGCAATTAACAGCTCAAGCTCTGAATTATTTTATCTGGGTCATTTTGAGTGAAATAAAAATCAAGGATGTCTCAATGCTGACTCTGTTTTGGAGAAAGTCTCTCTTGCAAGAGCTCGTTCTATTTTTAATGTCTCACTTTTTTGCCTTCCCATGGAAATGCACAGGCCTTTCTAATCATGATCCAACATGTAAAATATTCATTGCCTTGATAGAATATTCAGGAGTACTTAAGCATCCTGATTTTGCTTTTTCTCTCCTTTTGTTTTTGTCTCACCTCTTTAGCCTGGAGTGATAGACAAGTTTACGAGTGATACAAAATCTGTTATTAACAAAGTGGCTTCTGCAGCAGAAAATAAAGGATTGTTTGAGGAAGCTGCGAAACTCTATGACCTTGCAAGGGTAAATATCTCCTATTTAAGTATGTACTTGGTTCACCTTTTTTTCTGTCCAAACACTCTCTGTGTGATTAGGGGGTTAAATTTCATCTCAGAGATTGAATTGCCCTTATTCAAGCAGCTTATTTCTGCTGCTGTTAGGGCAGAGCCATTGGCTGCATAGAGAGGGGTTTTAGTGAGCAAACCCAAATGGATTGCACTCCGGGGATTCAAATTCAGGACATTCTGGTTCTTGATCAAGGTGATTTTTGACGAGATTCCCTCCTGGATGATTTTCTGTCAAGTGAAGTTATTTACCTGGAGTGTAGTCTTCCAATTTCATAGATGTGGAACTGAAGTCTAAAATAGTTGGGCTGTATAGCGAGTACTCTTGTTTCCTTTTGAAATAAAAGTGGGTACAACCATAGCCACTATTTTAGAGAAAAACCAAGGGAAAATACTTTTTCACATTATGCCAATTGTAGCTAATGTGTTCTTGACTCTTTGTGGGAAAGAAGTGTCTCTGAGCTTGCATGAAGCACCTACTGCATGAGGCTTTCCTGCTTTTTCATTGAGATTAAAACACCAAGTCCCATCATGCTCCTTTTATTTATGTGTAACTTTAATACCAACAGAACCCGGACAAAGTTTTAGAGCTGATGAACAAGCTTCTCAGCCCAGTTGTCCCCCAGATCAGCACTCCCCAGTCAAACAAAGAGCGGCTGAAGAACATGGCCCATTCCATTGCTGAGAGGTAAGACTCGGGTAGGGCAGGACTGGGTGATTCACCTTGGCCTGACCCGGGGCTGTCAGTGCAGTGGGTGTTAGTTCCTGACGTTGTTTCTGCAGGCTGGACTGTGGCATCCACAGCAATATATTTAGAAAGACAGAGAAGAGGTCAGAATTTACCCTCTCCTGCTCGTGATGGTTTGCAGTCCTGAAACCAGATAAGAAATCTTCTGGGGCAGGTCAGGTAAATTTGGCAAGAAGCTTTATCTGTAGATGAATCAGGATTGTCAGCTGGAGACAGAGTCTGTTAAGGAACAATAAATATCATGAATTGCATGTTTTATATTATTTTTAAAGCAAAATATCATAAGAATTGCAGAGTCATTGCACACAACTCACTTGTTTGGAATAGTATTAAGAGAGAGCTACAAAACCAGTAATTCTGAGTTCCAGTAGCAGTGCAGCGAGTTCAGTAGCTGTCTGTAAACCTTATTTCATGCTGCTTTAATAAAGGCTAAAAAGGGAATATTTAAGCTGTAGTGTGTATATGTCTAATGTAAGCAGTGGGCCTCATTTCCACAGCCTGTTACATGAACCAAGTGCTGTGTGGCATTCAGAAAAGAGAGCAATGGAAGCGACTGAAAGGAATGTCCCCTGCAATGTCCAGATGCTAATTAGGGTACACGTTTGAGAGACATCAGTGCTCAAGATTCATTAGCGGCTGTAAGTTAGGAGTAGCCTGGTTCTGAAAGGCTGTAATTGCAAAATAACTTTGTGATTTTTTTAAGATCATCCTCTTTTGATATATCCTGTCACAGTGGCTGCCAGGGAAAATTCCTGCATTTTGCTGCAGCAAAATGTGGGTCCCTGTGAGAAATGTCTTACTCGTTTTCTTCAACCATTCAGCTGTGGAGAGAATAAAAATAAACCAACCCCACTTGCTGGCACTTTGAAATTGGAAAGACAAATACAGAAATGTATTGATTTCCATCAGAGGCCTTTGCCTTTCTTCTTTTGACAAGTGGCATTTGCCAGTCACTCCTTCTAGTCAGCCTTTCCATCATTTAACCAAGCTGAGTCTGAGTGAAAATTGGTGCTGTATCGACTTAGTGAGAGACTGATTTTGTGGCAGACATTAAAGAGAATTAAACCTATTGCTTGAGTTAAAGCTTCAGCAAAGGCTGTAATGGGCTTTGGTTTGCTACTTGCTTTGATGTGTTTGAAAGCACTAAATATTGCTGTGCAATAATGCCACTTCACAGCTGCAAACCTTGGTGATTGCAAAGCCAGAACAATTCTGATTAGTGCATCTTTTTGCCACTGAAGTGTAAGACAGGGCTTTTCCTCGTGTGCCCCTCTGCAGACAGTGGTGCAGTGCTGCAGTATTCCTCCTGTGCGTTTATGATGCTTTTGAAACAGGGGAGATGCCCAACAGAAAAGGCCAAGAGGTTATTTTGGTTTCCTTCTCTGCAGCATCACTGTTCCTGTTAAACCCTGAGGAAGGAGCTCCTTTGTGGCCTCGTGCAATCAGGAGTGAGAGCAGGCAGCCCTCCAGTTCACCCCTTAGCCAGTGCAGCTGGAGAGAGCGTGCAGGAGCATTTAATCCATCTTTAAGTCTTGACTTCTTGCCTGAAGCAGGGAGTTGAGCTGGAGGATTGTCTGCTGTAAAACAGCGTGTTAAACAGGCTTGTACAGAGCTTGCCTTGCAGGTCTCTGCTGCCTGGCACTGTTTCCCCATGAATGTGGGAAATGTAAACATTTAAAAGGAAACAAATACTGGATTTGATGCAAAACTGGAAGTGATTGAAAGTCTTTTTTAAAGCCACAACCTGTGAAAATGTTGCCTCCTGGTTAAGGAAAATGAAAGCTGTCCTTTGTTAAATGCCCTCTGTCGTTGTGCTTGATGTCTTCGCTTTCAAGAATTGCAAGAGCACAGTTATAAGTGGTTGCCATTTTGACAATAAAATTGTAAAACAATTTCTTTCAGGTACAAAGCGCAGGGGATAAGTGCAAAGAAATCCATTGACTCCACGTTCTACCTTCTGCTAGACTTAATCACATTTTTTGATGACTATCACGCCGGTCACGTTGACAGGGCCTTTGATGTAAGTTTCAAGAGTTCTGTTTGAAGTGTAGCCTTCCTAATGCCCTTGAAAGCCCAGACTGTCTCAAATAACATCACTTAAAAAATTATATTTAACGAGATAGACAGGATTGCAATGCTATGGGAATTGATAAAGGTGTTTCTTCCCTGTTACTTGATAAACAGGAAGATCTTTCGGGGGCTGTTTTATAGACATTGAGCAAAATATTCCTGCTGCTCAACAAAGTGAGGAGATAAACCAATAAATAACAATGAAATTATTTCTCTTGAATGGAACCAGAAGGATTTCGTTAATACTTCAAAACCACCTTAAAAAACACCTTAAAACCTTATTAGTATATGGTACATAGAATGCTGATTATCTACCCTGATTCCTGCTTTTCTTTTTTGAAGATTATTGAACGCCTGAAGCTTGTTCCTCTTAGCCAAGATTGCGTCAAGGAGAGAGTTGCTGCCTTCCGGAATTTCAGTGATGAAGTAAGTAATGGCTTGGGTTTAGCTTTCAAAAGCCTTTTGCTTTGTTAAAAGGATCTTAAAACCTTGTCATCCCATCATCCATATCCTTTAGCTGGGAAATAGGATGAGATTATTTTGAATTCGTACGAGCAGATTCTTGGCTTACAACTTTCTCTTCAGTGCTGCTCTTTCGAGCACCCAGGAACTCGGGAACCATTTTGAAGAAGGCATCTGCCTGAGTCTCCCTGAACTTACTGGGTTTGATCCAAGAATTCAAAATCTTGGAAACTTTTAACTTCATGGTGACTTAGTTCTTCCATGCTCTTAAGCATTTGTAGGGTGTTTGTCTCCTTCCCTCTAAATCAGAGGAACTCATGGATTTGTGTATTAGCAGATGAAGCACAGTGAAAGGCTGTTGCTGCTCTTGAACTGTTTTAACTGGAGGATGACACTTCTCTTTTAGACAGTGTTTATGTGTATTTGGGTGCTTTAGAGTTCTTTGTATTCAGGCACTTTGGGTTTTATCTGACCTGTTGCTGTCAGACGTGAAGGTGCAGCCATTATGCATGTCTGTCTCAAAGCTCTGAGCAGTGTTTTTGCTGGATGATGCAATCACAGAGGGTGTAACCATGACATGTGTGACTGTTACAGGAGTAAATATCAACCACAGTTGTCATTGTTTCTGATTCTGCATAGCAAGGGTAATGGTTCTGTCAACCTGCTCTTCACTGCCATGTGTCTTCTTTTCCCCTTCTTTGTGCAGATCAAGCACAATTTATCTGAGGTCCTGCTTGCAACCATGAATATTTTATTCACCAAGTATAAGAGGATGAAAGGCACAAGCCCAACCACTCCTGCCAGACCTCAGCGGGTAGTGGAAGACAGAGATTCGGTAAGAATATAATCCTCGCTGCCTGACAAGTTTTCCTACATTCTGTTCCCTGGTTTTAGGAGATTGGACTTCACATAACCGTCAATCTCTGATGGTCTCTGCTTTTGCCTTGCTCAGTTACTTAGAGCCTTAGCCTGCTGAGCTTGCTCACTTAGTCTCAAGGCTGGTCTCTGATACCTTCAGCTTTGAGTAAAGAAAGGAGGGGACTGGATGATCTTTAAGGTCCCTTTCGACCCAAACCATTCTGAGTCTATGATACTGCTCTAAATGGCATTGATGTGGAGATATTACACCTATATATTCGCCTAGCAAAGGAAAGCAAGTTACTTCTTTGTGGGATCTTAAGTAGTGCTTGTTCTTGCTGCCTGGGTGAAATGGATGGCAACAGTGGGTTTGACTTCAGTGCTCGAGCTGGTGCAGAAGCATTTCCTAACCCACTGATGGGAGTCTCCACCTTCAGCAAGCCGCAGAATAGCCGTCATTTAAAGGGCACAGCCACATTTGGGGGCACTCACCTGTCAGCATGCAGGGCTGAGCAGAAGGGTTCTCAGCGTAACTGTTGTCAGGTTTGGTCTTGTAACTCTTATTAAGCTAAAGCTGCCACAGGCACTTGGAAACAAAGGCCAAACCATTCATCCTGTCTTAACAGATTAGGAAATAAGTATCAACTCCTTTCCAGAGTGAAAACCAGCTTGGGGCATGGCCGGCTGTATTCTAGGCTTTAGTCAGCTGCGAAAGCGCCTTTGATCTGTAAATTGCAATACTGGTAAAAGTCTTAGTAGCATTTTTAAATCACATAAGAAAATTAAAGGCTCAAGTAATGATAGATCTTTTCTTTTTGGGGTGCAGCCTGTGAGAGCTACAGGATCCTGCCTTGCAGCAGTGCTTTTACTCCAGGTCGGCAGCACTGGAGAAGGGTGTATTGTTCTGCTTGGGCTTCTCCCACCTTAAATTCTATACATGTGAAGAGGTCCCAGGCTAACGCAATCTGTTACCTGCTCTGTGTCTTTGCAAGGCTGTCACCGAGCAAACAGCCTTAGTTCCTTTCTTTCCAAGTGAGCTCTTTGTTTTGGCTTTGATTCCAGTCTTGTCCCTCGTGTAGAAGCATTTACCATCTCTGTAGGGGTGCAGCGCTGTCAGGTGTCACCTCAGTATGAATATTGTTGGCTGACTGGGGCTGGGATTGGCAGCTTTACTGGCAGAGGTTTGTGTGGAAGGAAAGCCACCATGGCATCGTATCGTACCAGCAGCGTGCGCAGTGGGAGCACTGCTTCAGAAACACACTCTGCACTCTCGTGCTGTCGCAGTTGTGGAGATCAGCTGATGATGTACCTTGCTAAAAACCCTTGAAAGTTTTCCTTTTTTCAGGCTTCAAGTTTTGTTAATCCAACTTCTGACCTTGTGGGGGGATCTCACGGCAGCAGGGTGTCAGTGCTGTTGGGCACACGGGGGTTCTGAGTCACAGGTCTCTGTCTGCCATGTGCAATACAGGCTGTGCGTAGCCATCAGAGGGGACAAGTGCCTGCTGCCTCTGCTGTCAGGGGGGATATAAGAGAACAGCTGTGTGACTGTAGAAGGGAGAATAAATCTGCACATGTAGGATTAACAGGAGAAAAAGCCTTGCAGCTCCTGTCTGCCTAAAGATTTGCATGTGCAGAGAAGTGCCAGGCATGGGCACATGGAAGGTGGGGTAAGCATGGCTTTAGCACATGTTCCCCTTTTTTTCCTTACCTTGAAGAATTTCCTCCAAGACTGCAGGAGCTGGCAGTCTAGATTGATGCAGTTGCCATGTCTGCAGAGCAAGCAACTCAGGCAATTTTAGTGGTAGAAATGAGGGAATCACAAACACAAGGAGAGAGGTATTTCTTCAGCAAAATCTCATTCACCTGAACAGAGATGGCAGACATGAGCTTCAGCAGGCTGTGCTTGACAAGAATTTGTCTTCTGAACTTCCCTGGGAGAAGGGCAGCTTTTCCATTTCCTCTGTGAAAGCAAGTTTTAGGGGAAATTGAGCTCCTTCAGAAGCTTTAACAATCTCAGCCCATTGCCTAGTAGACAATGAAAGTGAAGTTACCTTTCCTTGAATGGGTCTTTGAAATTCCTGGCTTTTCTCTAGATCCATCTTCCGTTCATCAGAAGGAAAAACAGGATAGTTGCTATTTGGAACTCTGAGGCTTGTTCCACATAGCAGGGAATGGAATCTCCCAGAGCAGGAACACACAGCTCTTTAATCTGCCCTCTGGTGCCATGCTCTGCTCATCCTGCTGCAGTGTGTAGGGGCTTTGGCAAGAAGGACATGGACCTGGAAGGAAGGGCAGAATGGAGAGTAGAAGTTCTGGAGCCCCCTGTACTCAGTAATGCTCTGTTAAACATCTCCTGTCCCGCTTTGGAGGTGGAATGGACTTTATGTGAAAGGATCACATTTGGAGTCAGAGCTGGCATTTATGCATTTTGTTCATTTCAGGATGAAATCACTCAAGCTGTGTTTTAAGCCTTTTTATTTTTTTTTTTTTATTTTTTTTCTTAAATTTTGAGTTTATACATTAATTAGTTTTGGGAACGAGGGAGAAAAGTTTTGTCCCGCTTGGCCTGATCCATTTTGTCAGATTTCAGGCAGAGATTGCAGAGATCCCAGCCCGCAGTGCTGGAAACCATGACTGCAACGACAGCCCTGACCCAGATGCTGTGAGTGCATGACAGCAATGTCATATGCTGCCCACCCTGAGCCGGGGTGGTGAACTCTGGAGCAGCCCAAGGGCATTATCTCGGTGGCAAAATTAGGTCATGAATGGAATGGAATTATATTTTTTTTATTATCTGTGGTCTTACTTAAAATTGCAAGTAACTCTAACATTCGTTAAGTAATTACAGCCAATAGAACATCTAGACCTCCAGGCTGCTCTTAACCTCTGCAAACCTCTGTTCATTCTTCCCAAAGTATTGGTTTGATTTTTAAAAATAGGCCAGCTGTCATTGGTACTGTAAAGGTAAAGGGAGCAGTAATTTGCGCTGCTCCTCAGCCTTTCTTAGTCATGGTGAGAGTTTTTGCCTCTTGATACTTTAATTCCGAAGAGTTGGACACCTTGACGTGCTTTTTTTTTTCCGTCTGCCACCTCTTTTGACTGCCACTGAAAAGCAGCAGCTCAGACATAATTATACAACCCCACTGTAACACATTTGTAAGTAGATGAAGAGAAATATGACTGTGACTGGAACTGGAAGTAATTTCCAGGCCACCTTGTTAAGTAGCCAGTGGTGGTTACAGACAGCTGGGAAGGGAAACTGTCCCAGGAGATTGCAGCAGTTTGGGTCAGTGTCAGCCTCCAAAGCTTCTCTGTGGCCATGGAATAACAGACTGGTTCTGAAAAAGGAGTGGAATTGGCCAGAGGGGCATAGGGGATGGTGTTTGTAACAGTTCCCAACCATGGAATGGGCTTCGATCACTTCTCAGTTTGTAAGTTCACGCTGTCAGATTTACCATCCACATGCCCACAGCAACCTAAGCACCTTTGCCTCTACCTGCAGTCAGTAGGTGAAAGGGAGATTTGAACAGTGGGATGTTCTAGTACAGTTATTTTGAGATGCTTAATATTTAAGAAGAAACCCCTGTTAGCAATCAAAGCAGTCTGAGCAGTTTTCCTTAAAGATTTGGGCTTTCTGTGTTCTCCTGACTTTCACCAGTTATTGGAATGATTTTCCTTTTAAATTACTAATGGTTTTAACAAATGAAGCAAATTATTCTGGAATTCCTTCAGCTCTTAGGCAGCCTCCTGGTGTGCAAGGAGGGGTTTGGTTATTTTAGGGGAAGGGCTCCGTGTACTTGGTACCTCTGCTTTAAGGAAACTGGGGTGTCGTAGGTGATGCTGGAGATCTTCAAGTATGTGTGGCACTACCTGTTTATTTCTAGTACTTCTGCTTTGACAACATTAATGCTGCATTTCAGCAGGATCAACTTTAGATCTTGCAAGGTGGGAAAGAATCCTGTTGCCCTGGGAAAACCCACTTCATGTGGAAATTACAGGATTGCTGCAGTATAACACCACCCCACATTGCTGAAAATGTTTTTTCTTAGGTAATTTCAAATAAATGGGGTTATTTTTTAAGCAATAGGGTAACTGGACATGCTTTTAATGGTTGGAAAAGGAAATAATTGGATTTCTGTCCAAATGCAGGACTTATTATCCAGAGAGCAGCTCTGAGATATAAAGATTACATTTGTGTGTTTGAAGAGGCAAGTGTTTAACTCATGTCTAACCCCAGCTTGGGGTTTTTGATACTAAAGTAACTGTACTTTGTTTTTCTGTTTTTTAGCAACTTCAGTCTCAAGCCCGGGCACTGATAATGTTTGCTGGGATGATCCCATACAGAACCTCGGGAGACACAAACGCAAGACTGGTGCAAATGGAGATCCTTATGAATTAGCAGAGCAGCTTTGGCTTGGAGTTGCAGCAGCCTGTGCCTGTCTTTAGTACGTTCAGAGGGCCCATGGGACCAGTGTCATTTTGTATTCTGTATTTTTGTTGATGGAAATAAATTTCTTTGGTTTTGATATTTGTTTTTGACATTTTCATTTTCACTGGTTCTTGTGTTTTTATGTTTTTATTATTTTATTTTCAATTGGTTTACATTTAGAAATTTATTCTTAATTGGTTAATGGGAAAGAAGTCATAGTTCTGCAGTAGAGAGGTGAATGAGCCATTTTATAAGAGGAAGTGGAGGAGAAAACTGTGATTTAATGCTTAATGAACATACAGCTGGGAAACTAGAGCTTTTTGAGTTTTGAATGCATGTTAAGTGTTGAAAATGTGTCAATGATGCACCACCCACCCCTGTGACACGCTGCCATCAGTCCATCACCTTGTCTTGTGTGGTGCATGTGTTGCTGCAGTGCAGGTGAGCTCTGTGTGCTGCAGAGACTCCTTCATACTTAACCAAGTGTAAACTCCTGGGTCAGTGTCTCAGATGTTCACAGCTCTGCACATCCTGGAGCTCTGCTGAAGCTTTTGCAGGAGGACCTGGGTTGGAAACAGGTATATTTTGGTAGGAGAGATTTCTGTGAGCAATACACGGGGTTTTAGTCAGCTGCATTCCAAATGGTCACCAGGAGAAGTGAGGAAGCTGACCAGAGAGGTCCCAGTGTGGGTGCGATAGTGTGTTGGTTTAGTGGGAAACTTGAGTCCCACTGAAGTGTGGGGTTATAAAAGTGGTTACCTTTAAATGTTTTAAGCTACAATTACATAAGTGTGAAAGCCCAGGGAGCATGTTGTAGTAGAAGCTTTTCTTTTTGGATGTAGCTGCCTGTCTTTGAAATGAAATGGCAGGACTGTTGGTGGTTACTCTCGCTGCTCCCCTGCTGCTGTCTCACCCTTTTTTGTGTCTGGTTATGAGAACATGTGCAGTTTGGGATGCAGAACAGGCAGCAAACTATAGGGGCTGGTTTCAGCCTTTATACATTAATAGCTGTCATGAGAGAGAATTCATCTCGGGTTCTCATTGTCAAAGTTTACTGGGACAGAGGAATATCTGACTGACTCGATGACAATTTCCTAATTACTTTTTTCACCAGAAATGTAGCATAAATTTTGTCCAGCTTTCGGACAGGAAGCGAAGGGCTTGCCCAGCCACCCCAACCCCTGTCTCTCAGCATTAGCAAACTGGCTGCTGGGACTCCCAGTGGACAGAGCTGGGGACTGTGCTCCTGTAGCATGGCCAGGATTGTTCCAACCAACGACTAAGAGACACCTGGACAGCACCCTGCAAGTAAAGGGGAGTTGCTGAGTTACCAAGGGGTTATTTGGGGGTGGGGGTAGAATTGCCTGACAACCTGTCAACAGGTGAGTGTGAAAAGCTGTATTAGCTATTAACATCTCTAGCATATTTATGTGGGAATGTTCCTGGCATCTCTTGGTTGCCAATTGATCCAGTCCCGTAGAGAACAGGCACCTTCCCTGATGCTTCTGGACAGTCCTGGTGGGGCCTGGGCTGCCACACACACGGTCCTGCAGGATGCCCCTGCTCCTGTGTTTTCCTGGCTGGTGTTCAGCCCTGTCCCTGAGTAACTCCCAGCATCAAACCACCTCACGTACAGAGAGTCTGGCCAGTCTGTACCTGTCCTCAGGCAACCACTGACCTGAGCAAGAGGGACAGCGTCTGCTGGAGTCGGGACGGGTGAAGGCCACCTTCCCTGCTGTAATTCCCTCTCCCTGCTCTGCCGTTCATGTGGGGACAGGAGTCCTTTGGGGCTCGGCTCTTAACCCTGCCATTTGCAGGACCTTGTTCTCCTGTCTCTCGCCCATCCCCTGCTGCCCCACTGGTGTGTTCTGATGTCCAGCGTTGAACCTGGGGGCCCTCTGTAAGCAGCACGTTGCCCTTTCTCCCTCTCCCCTTCAAGGACGGCTGTAGCAGGTGCTTTCTGGTGCTCCTCAGCCTTCACGGGTGTTGGTGAAAGGGAAAGCTGATGTCTGTATACAGTTTGCTCCCTCTGTGCCCAGTGATTGTGACTCCAGCCTCTGGTGCCTTTTAAACTAATCAGAAACTGAATTGTTTCATGCTTTCAAAACCCAAGACGATCGTTCTATGATGGACAGTCAGAGGAAGTAAACCCCAGGAAGTCTTAAGTCCTGAGACTAACCCTGGAAAGGTAAGGCAGGCCCTGTTTCAGTCAAGGTCAGAGGTTGTGGATATAACAGAAGGTGCCACAGATATTTGGAATTAATTTATTACTTGTTGATTGCCCTGTGATTTCTTCTTAGGTCTATGCAGGTGGTGAGTGTTGCAGCCCATCCATCTTCCCACGTTCCTCGGAGTGGCAGGTTCCAGCTCCGTGCCTAGGTCTGGCTCTGGCAAACCTGGCTCTCCCTCTGCATGACTTTAAGGGCTTTGCTGCTTTGAGGTAGATGCTGATGCTCATACTGGTGCTCTGCTGAATAAGGCACCCTCGTAGTTTTCCAGATGTCCCTGTTTCCCCTCCACTTCATGCTTGTTCTGCTGGGGAGAAAAACTGGGTTCTGCTCCCTCAGGTTTTGTACCATCACGCTCTGACTTTGCTAATGTACAGTCTTAGGCTTGGGTTTCTGAATAGCTTATCTGCTGGAAGGGTTTTTTGGGGTGTCACTAAACTCATACCTTGAGTCTGGTAGAGCCTGTTCAAAGGTGGTGTCACTAAGCACTCGCTGTACAACAGAGCAGTGCACAGTGTGCAGCAGAGCTGGGGATGTTCATCTGAGCTGAGTTCATTCTTAGTATAAACTGACAAGTCTCTAAATCAGTGGAGCTCTGCTCTTTATACAAGAAACAAGTACAGATGAATGCTGCGGATTAAATTTGGGATAATTCCTTCTGCTTCTTCCTGCTCCAGGATTAATCCTCAGTATTAGAGGTGTTCCAGGTAGATGAGATGCATCTAAAGGGTGACTCATTGGTTTGAATCAAACGCAGCTCAAGTTTGTGTTGCTGGAGTAGATGGGAAGAAAAAGTGAAAAGATGTTTGCCATGAGAGTGTGTGACATCCTGTCCTGCTGGGGGTACAGCAGAGACAGGCAGAGTCTCCAGGTCTGTGTTCCACGGTTTGTGTGGCTCTTCAGTTCTGAAACATCTGCATGTGCTGTGGTATCAGCACAACCACAGCAGCTCCTAAAGCTTTACAGGCTGCTCCTCCTTCGAGGAACAAGGGCTGAGTGATGTGGTCTGGATTTACAGGGAGCTTGCAGGGGAATCTAGAAATAATCACTGTCAACTTCTACCCTACATTACCTGTCCAGTAGGGAAAAAATTGGTTAAAGCTCTACCTGGGGTTAACCTGGTAAAAACTACACGGAGCTAAGGCAAGACAGCCAGCTCAGGTGGGAATTGACACTACTGAAATGTGCCTCAGGGCCCTCCTGAACACTGTCAGGGAACTGGTGTCAGTGGGTCCTCTCTTCTCAGCTGTTTCTGTGAGGTTTTTGTAGACCTCACAACAAAATTAATTCTTCTACGTATTTTACATAAGCAGGGTACTGCTTACAGCCTGTGGGTTCCATTCCTGCTCCTCTGCCTGTCCTTGAATTTCCCCACTGAATGCAGATTCTGCATCTCAATCTGATTTTTTCTGTTGTGTTTTTCAGACCCTCTGGCTGGAGTAGACCTGCTAAATTAAGTGGCTTCTCTGTTCTCCACTGCCATTTCCTAGCACTGCTGCATTTGTCCAAGACAGTGCTTGGACCTTGTTCCTTGCAGGAGCTGAAGGAATTGTGTTCAAAAAAAGTTACCCCGGCCTCTCAAGGAAGCAAGCTGTTTTCCTTCCAGCCTGGAGGAAGGAAGGGGATATTGCTAATTGCAGTTCTGTGTCCCTGGCATGGGACAGCACATATTGCCACTTTTCATGTCCCTGTACCACCATTTTTGTGCTCTTTCTCCCTGGGTCTGAAGTTGGAAGGATGGAAATGGTGTCCGGAAGAGATAGATTGTGGTGGGTCTGGCTGACCCCTTTGTTCCCATTTGGAAAGATTGCAGGCAGTTGGCTGAATAACCATCTGTTTTCTCTTCCCAGGCTTCCTTTGCTGCAGTGCTGGGGAACTGAGCCCTGCTGTGCACGGTGGGTTTGCAGCGCGGAGCCCCTGCATGGTTTGTGTGTCCTGTGTCACTTGACGGTAGGTTCCCTCTTCCACAGGGGTGGAAACAGGACAACAGAAACTTGATTAAAGCCTGGTGGAGTATAGCACTTTGGCAATCTTTAAGAGAAGCTGCGTGTAAAGCGTTGCACCATTTTCAGCTTGATTTGGGTTCATTTGATGCATTCCGTAGCCAGAACGGGCTGGGGGATCAGCTGGAAGTGAGGGAAAGTTCTGCAGAAACAACTTGGCACCTCTTCCCTGTGCACGGCGGGGCTGGAGGGATGTGCCACAGAGCCCTCCTGCCCTGCCCACAGCTCCCAGCGCCGCACGGCCCCGGTATTGTTGCTGCAGCTGGTGTTGTGAATCAGGCCGACGACAAGCGCATCCTACAATCCGGCTATTTCACTACACCAGGGTTGCATCATACCACTCGCTTCGCTCTTCGCCCGGCATCTTGGAATCCTCCTGTCTCTTCTGGAGCATCTCTGACCATGCTGTGTGTAACAGACCCCACTCCCTGCCCACCCCTCCGCCCCCCATTTAAGAGGTTGTGGTTTGTGCTGCTTTGGGCAAATTAGCATTTTTGATGAAATAACAAGGTTCTAAAATAAAACCATCTCTGCTGGGTATGAGTCTGGTTCCACATCTGTTGTGAGAGGATGCTGGTGTCCACCTTGCAGGAGGTGTTGCACAAGGTGCTGGAGTGACTCTTTCCTCACCCACCTGGCCCTGGTCCCTGCTGGCCGGGCTGGCTGCAGGAGCCATGCTGGAGCACTGGCAGGGCTGAGCATGGGATGCAGGCCAGGCTGCCTGTCCTCAGCTTCCCTGGGTGCAGTGGCCCTTGGTGATTGTGGTTTGCATTTGCTCACACACAAACAATACAAGGGGGCTGGAGCAACCTCAAAAAGCAGGTTCAAATTTGTGTGTGAATACAAACACAGCCAGAGGCAGCAGGGCAGGCAGACCCAATTTTCCATTAACTTGCAAAGCCACACCAAGCTGAAATTCGAATGGACTGGCCTCGAATTTTATTGCCTGCCCTGTTTGCTGTCTTTGCTGATCTTATCTGTAAGTGCTGTTGAGGTACATGTGACAGGGGCTGCAGAGGTGTAACAGGTGCCCATCCCTCCCCCTGTCCTCAGCCCCTGGGGCTGTGGGATCAGCGCTGAGCGGCCTCATGGCCTCAGTTCATGCTTGGTGGGCAAGTGTCTAAGTGGCTTATTAAATCCAGAATGGGACTGGGGGAGTTCTGAACCTCAGCAGTGCCCTCTCCTTGGGTCAGGAGGGGAAGGGGCTCTGGGGCCATGGGTGTCTCTGCTGCCCAGCACTGGTGAGCTGCCACCTCCCAGCCCTGGGCAAGCATGGACAGACTGTCTGCCAGTGGCTCGGTGTACCCTGGCTTCTCGAGACCCCTGGCATCTGAGTCCATGCCCAGCAGGGGCATCTCTCAGATCCCTTGATGTCACACTCCCCCCCCTCCCCGTTTCCCCTGGTTTCATGTGAGATAAAAGGGCCATTCCCCTCCCCACATCCAGCCCAGCTCAGTGCCACAGGCAGCAGCTTGGAGGCCGGCCGAGATGATTTACGGGATCTGACAGGGCTGGGGCAGTATCCCAGGGAAGGGCGAGGGTGCGTGGGAGTCTTGCTCCCTTTTTCCATAATAAATCCCTGTGGGAACTGAATGTTCCCGGGTCAGGGCCAGAGGCAAACTCAACGCCATGTTTCTCTGTTGATCTGTCCTTGGGACTTAATCTCAAATCTGTTATCGCTGCCCCCATCGAACGCTGGGAGGCACTGATGCCCATTACGGTGGTTTTGGTATCCCTTCCAGCTATTTTTTTCCTCCTGACCAGCTCGGGGTGGTTCTGGCTGATTCCTTTCCTGCATCAGCATCAGTGGTGGGTGTGTGCCGGTTGCCTCGCTCCGGTTTTGCGGGGTATAAAGCCGGCGAGCCCCTCTCCACTCCCCGTCCCCCACCTGGCAGGCACCTGGGCAGGGGCCATGGCCGAGCTGCCCGTGCCAGATCTGCCCCCGGCCCGCTGCAGTGGTCGCTTCACCATCAGCACCCTCCTGGGCATGGAGGAGGGGGGCCGGGGTCCCTACGCACCCGCGGAGGGGTCCAGCTGTGACAGTGCCCAGCCCACCCACCTCTCCGGCAGCACCCTCTGCACCAGGACCTTCGGCTACAACACGGTGGATGTGGTGCCCGCCTACGAGCACTATGCCAACAGCAAGGGGGTGGGCGACCCCTGGAAGGGCAGGCCCTCGCTGGCTGACCTGCACTCCATCCTCAAGGTAATGGGGGTTCAGCTGTGTTGGTGGCATCGCTGGTGTTCCCTGGCCATGCCACCGGTCCCTGCCATATGTCTGTGGTGCATCACTTTGTCTCGTGCCTCTTGGTGCCATAAGTGATGCTGTGCCAACTGCAGATCCCTGAAAAGGTTCCAGGAGAAGCTGGAGGGGGAGCCCAGCTGTTTCCAGCTGTGTGCTCAGCCAGAGTGTTCCCTCCAGGGACGGCTGGCTGCTGTCCACCCTCACCTGCCTTCTCATCCCACAGCCTGACCCAGGTCACCTCCGCACACCCGTGTGTGACCTGCAGCGGAGCAATGGCCTGCCTGAAGCTGGGCCAGAGGCTGGGCTGGAGGAGACAGAAGGAGAGCCAGGCAAAGCCCCTGCACCGGAACCTGTCCGCTTTGGATGGGTGAAGGGCGTCATGGTGAGTGTGACTCATCCCACACAGAGTGTCCTCCTGCCCTCCCACCCCCCAAACGTTTGCCCCTTGTTGCATTTTTTGCACTATCTGTATTCTTTGCAAGTGCCTGTGCTGTGAGCAATTCCCTGCCCTCCTCAGCAGGGTGGTTTTCTCTCAGGACCAGCAGATCTGGCCGTGCCCAGGTGCCTGTGCCCTGATGGCTGGTCCCCTTCTCTGTCCCCCCCCAGATTCGCTGCATGTTGAACATCTGGGGAGTCATCCTCTACTTGCGCTTGCCCTGGATCACTGCCCAGGCAGGAATCGGTGGGTGCTGCGGTTCTTTGTGAGCTGGATGGTGGCACGGGGCTCATCATCACCCAAACCTGGGGTGGGAATGTCGCAGCATTGAGTGTGGGGCAATGTGTAGGGTCTTTGTGGGTCTCCTAGGGAAGGCAGGGTGATCTGCGGGACTGGGGGGATGCAGGATTGAAGCAGAGCTCTCTCCCCGCAGCCCTGACATGGCTCATCATCCTGATGTCTGTGACAGTGACCACCATCACCGGCTTGTCCATCTCTGCCATATCCACCAATGGCAAAGTGAAGTCAGGTAGCGTGTCCCCTCCCAGCCACCCCAGGGGTCTCCTTCACTCTGAGGTTGCCCCATGGACATGAACTTCTGGCATGGGCTGCAAGATGCAGGAGGGGTCCCCAGAAATACGCGGGGGGAGGCAGTAATGCTATGGGGTATTCCTGCTGCCTCAGGAGGCACCTACTTCCTCATCTCACGGAGCCTTGGGCCGGAGCTGGGCGGCTCCATCGGGCTGATCTTTGCCTTTGCAAACGCCGTGGCCGTGGCCATGCACACGGTGGGCTTCGCCGAAACTGTCCGGGACCTGCTGCAGGTATGGAAGTAACAATATTTGTGTTAATATTGGACCACTGGTAATCAAACAGTGGCTGCTAAAACCCTTGGAAATCCCAGTGGTTCAGTGAGGGAGAAGGTTATTCCCACACTGTGAACGGTTCCCCATCCCCAGGAGCACAACTCCCTCATCGTGGACCCCACCAACGACATCCGCATCATTGGGGTCATCACTGTGACGGTGCTGCTGGGCATCTCCCTGGCTGGCATGGAGTGGGAGGCCAAGGTAACCCTCACTTCTGCTCACATTATTCCCTTGGGCTGATAAGAGCTGTCTCTGCTGCCCACCAGGCATCCGAGGAGCAGAGGATGCCTGTAGCTCCCCAAAATGTGTGAGGGTTTCTCCTAGTGCATCCTTCACTCTCTCTCTGCCCAAACATCCAGCCCCTCAGCTGGCCCTTTCTGCTCTGGCAGGCACAGATACTGTTCTTCCTGGTCATCTTGGTTTCTTTCATAAACTACCTGGTGGGGACAGTGATCCCGGCCACTGCCGAGAAGCAGGCGAAGGGTTTCTTCAGCTACAGAGGTGGGTTCTTCAGGAGCTGGGGTCACACTCAGCAGGCCCAAGGGCATCACTGGATTCCAGCTCTTTGCTGCTGCTGAGAGAGATGTTTGCTGTGGGAAGGTGCTCCTTGCTGAGAGACATCACTAAAAGCACAGTGTCCCCTCCTGTGGGTTCCCTGCCCTCAGTGCTGTGTCCCCATCCAGTGCTGGGTTGTTTCAGCCACGACTAAGGCAACCAAGAGGCCCCAATGCTTCTTCTCTGCTTCCTCCCCAGCTGAAATCTTTGCCCAGAACTTTGTGCCCAACTGGCGTGGACCTGAGGGCTCCTTCTTTGGCTTGTTTTCCATTTTCTTCCCATCAGCAACTGGCATCCTGGCTGGGGCCAACATTTCGGGTGACCTGAAGGTGAGTTGTGGCTGGAGCTGGTGTTTCTCAGGGCTCCAACCCTGTTTCCATCTGGGGCTTTCATTCTGATCCAACTGTTAGGCTTTGGTTTATTTCTCCTGTAAACTTTGGGGGAGGCTCAGCCAGGAGATACTCTGCGGCTTTGTGATGTAGTGAACTAAAATTCCTCTTGTAAAGCAGCCACAAATAAAATGCCATGTCAGTGGTGCTGCTGTAGATCTGTCTTACATATCTCTGTGACTCCCTTGGGCAGGATCCTGCTGTGGCCATCCCCAAGGGCACCTTGATGGCCATTTTCTGGACCACTGTGTCCTACCTGGTGCTTTCTGCTACGATCGGTAAGCAGCATGTCCTCGGGTGAGCTGGGTGGGTGGGCAGCTTGGCTGTCCCCAAACTGGGTGACCTGGGAGGATGGAGCTGGGGGGAACCAGGAGCAGGCTGTGGACCCCGGCACTGGTACCCTGGGATGAATGCCACAGGTGCCAGACCTTGTTCCTGCCTCCCCATGGGGCAGGGTCATCCTGGGTGGGCACCAGGGCTCACGGCATTGCCCACAGCCATCGTGCAGTGGGGCAGCCCCATGGAGGATGCTCAGGGGTTTTCACAGGATTCGGGGTGTGGGGCGGGGCTGGGTGGAACCGTGGAGCGATGCCAGCCCCACTCCGGCCCTGCGTGTCCCCCCAGGTGCCTGCGTGGTGCGAGACGCCTCGGGCAGCCTGAACGACAGCGTGGCCCTGGGGTCGCCGGGCTGCGACGGCCTGGCCTGCGGCTACGGCTGGAACTTCACCGCCTGCGCCCAGCGCCAGAGCTGCCGATACGGGCTCAGCAACTACTACCAGGTGCTGCTCAGCTCCATCACCAGCCCCACGTCCTGCTCCTGGCTGGGTTTGTGCTGCCGGGGATGGATTTCCCAGGGCTTGGCATCCTGGGTGGGGTACCCGTGCTGTTAAAGCACCCACGTAACAGGGATGCACCAGGGGGTGTGTCTTCAGGATTTTGGATGTGGCTAGATTTTGCCATCTGGATAATGTTGATGGAAAAACACTGAGGGTGGCAGGATGGGGCTTAGGGGCTGGAAATCCCTCAGGGCTGTGGGGAGCATGGTGCCCCAGGGATGCCAGGCTTCCTGACTCCCTGGTTTTCATGCAGAGCATGAGCATGGTGTCTGGGTTTGGCCCCCTCATCACCGCAGGGATCTTTGGCGCTACCCTCTCCTCAGCACTGGCCTGCCTCGTCTCAGCCCCTAAAGTCTTCCAGGTGAGAGGGTGGTGTGCCCACATACCCACACCCCTCCCCAAGCCTGGCAGTGGGTAATGCCCTTGGGTGCAGAGCCCTGCAGCTATGAGCAGCCCCTGGGTGAGGGGGATTCTGCCCTCAGTGTAAGACACTTGGCCAGTCCAGCCCTTGCTCGTACGGATGCAAGAGCCACCACAGCGCTGCCATCCCATGTTCCAGTGAAGCCCACTATCCCCAGCATGTCTCTCCCTGCAGTGTCTGTGCAGGGACCAGCTCTACCCTCTCATTGGCTTCTTTGGGAAGGGCTATGGGAGGAACAGCGAGCCCATCCGTGGCTACATGCTCACCTACGTCATCGCCATTGGGTTCATCCTCATTGGTGGGTACTTGCCACCCTGGCACCCTCCTGGAACCTGACACCAGCCACCAGCCACATGGCTCGGGCCCTGCCCTCCTCCTGCTCTCCTCCTCCCACAGCTGAGCTCAACGCCATTGCCCCCATCATCTCCAACTTTTTCCTCTGCTCCTATGCCCTCATCAATTTCAGCTGCTTCCACGCCTCCATCACCAACTCCCCAGGTGGGCTGTGCCGTGCCGTGCCGTGCCATGCCGTGCCAGGCAGCGGGTGGCTCCCATGCGGCTCCCCGTGGCGGCAGCGGCTGCTGTGTGTGTTTGCATGCAGGCTGGCGACCCTCCTTTCGGTATTACAGCAAGTGGGCCGCGCTCTTCGGGGCCGCCATCTCAGTGGTCATCATGTTCCTGCTGACCTGGTGGGCGGCCCTCATTGCCTTTGGCATCGTCATCTTCCTCCTGGGATATGTCCTCTACAAAAAGCCGGGTGTGTGGCAGTAACCCAGCTCCAGCGATGTCCCAGAAGGTGTCTGGTCCCTTTGCTGATCCCTCTTCCCCATGCAGATGTCAACTGGGGCTCCTCCATGCAAGCCAGCTCCTACAACATGGCCCTCAACTACTCGGTGGGGCTGAGTGAAGTGGATGAGCATATCAAGAACTACAGGCAAGGGTGGCTCAGTTTGGTGCTGAGCATGGAGGGAGGGGGATGCAGAGCCAGCCACAACCACCAGTAAACCCAGGATAGCTTTGTCCCTGTGGCCACATCCTCAACACCACCCTCAGTTATCAGGAGCTATGGCAAAACGCGTCTGCCTCCAAAATCCCATGTTGTGTCAGCAGAGGTGAAAAGCTGAGCAATCCCGGCCCTCCCTGTACCAGGCAGATGCAGACACGTTGGTCTTTTCATATCAGATGAGACCAAAGATGGATCTCTTCTGAGGCTGGATCCTCAGCCACATGAATTTTTCTCATCCTAAAGATGCTCCCTGTAGTTGCTGCTGGCCAGGCATGGGAGAAAAGCTGCAATTCATTCCAAAGAACTGCCTCTGAAGTACCATCCCTCACCCCCTTTTCCCTCCTGTCTGCAGACCGCAGTGCCTGGTGCTGACTGGCCCGCCCAACTTCCGACCAGCTCTGGTGGACTTTGTGGGGACCTTCACCAAGAACCTCAGCCTGATGCTCTGTGGCAACGTGCTGATCGTGAGTCACCTGCAGAAACCAGCTGGGTCCTTGTCCTGGGGGCTCTGGCCACACATAGACAGGGGGCTGGGAAATCCAGATGTGTCCTGGTGGGCTCATGGGGTGGGGATTGAAATGTCTCCACGTATGTGCTGGTGTATGATGAAATGTATTGACTGGAAGCCTCTCTGAGTTGTTAAGCAATACTGGTGAAGCTCAGCATGCCCTTGTGGGCTAATGGCTTCCCTTTGCCAATTAACTGCTGAAGACTCAGTAGGATGAGGCAGTTGCGCAGAGGACAGGGGGGTCCTGCAGGCCTGAAGCCTCCAGAGGAATTGGGTGCAGTAAGAGCCAGCTGATCCACACCTGCACTGCTGGCATCGCGGGGACTGGGTGTCGACTCACCAGATTCCCTGGTTTTCTTGCTGTGGTTGCAACCTCCCACGTGTGCAGTGGTTACATCCACCTCTTACCAATTATTTGGGAAGAGAGGAGCTGGAAGTCCTTGGTGGCAAGACCACCAGCTGGAAGGGGCTTCCTGAGCCCCTGCCCCTGCTTCCTGCAGGGACCACGGAAGCAGAAGATGCCAGAGTCCCGGATGACAGCAGATGGCCATGCCAAGTGGCTTATGAAGAGGAAGATCAAGGCTTTCTACACAGATGTGGTGGCAGAGGATCTGAGAAGTGGAGTCCAAATGCTCCTCCAGGTACAGCCATCTTTGGCTGTTGATCACCAGGGTCCATCCTCTTTCATCATAGCTCGGGGAGGCTCTGACATCCCTCCCCAACCTCCAGCCAATCCCCCTTGCATCACTCTCCCATGGGCTGACACCACTCACGTCCATCTGTCCCTGAAGAAGGGTCTCATGGGGACATCTCTCTCTAGGCTGCTGGCCTCGGGAAGATGAGACCCAACATCCTAGTGCTGGGCTACAAGAAGAACTGGCGGACGGCGTCTCCACAGAGCCTGGAGGACTACGTGGGCATCCTGCAGTACGGCCACGCCGGCTCCTCTGCCTCCCGGGGACACCAGCACCTGGTGGTGGCCCTGCGGTTGCTGATGGGGACGCTGCGGCCACATGTGCAGGGTCCAGCTGGGCCAGCAGTGCTGCCCCTGGTAACTGCCTTCTCCTCCCTCCTTCCAGCGACGCCTTTGATTTCAAGTACGGCGTGTGCTTAATGAGGATGAAGGAAGGGCTGAACATTTCCCGAGTGCTGCAGGCACATGGTAAGTGGTTTTGGGATGTTGTTGGAGTTGTAGGATGTGCCGGCCAGCACCACGTCCCCAGTCCCAGCGGAGCATCACTCCTGGGCTGAGATCAGAGGGGACTGGGGCAGTGAGGTGCTGCTGTGCTGCCTTTACTCTTCCCCTCCCTCCTCAGTTAACCCCACGTTCGAGGCAGCGGAGCATCCTGAGAATGGCACCAGCAGCAGAGCAGCCCCAAACACAGGTAGGTTGGTCCTGTCTTGGGGCTACCCGGAGCATCCCCAGCTCCGAGGATTATCTTCGGGGAGCCAGATTTGCAGGGAGGAGGAGCAGGGCTGGGATCAGGAGGAAGTGGTACCTTTAATCTGCAGCCAGCAGTGCCCTTTGCTGACGCCAGGACCCTCTTGCCCTGTCAGTGGACTCCACCACCTTGGCCAGTGAGCAGCAGGCAAGCACCATCTTCCAGAGTGAGCAGGGCAAGAAGACCATTGACATTTACTGGCTCTTTGATGACGGAGGTAACCTTCACCTTCGGCTGATGTGGCTCTTCACTGTCCATCTGTCCAGCTCATCTGAGCTCAGCATCTCCACTGTGGTGCCCAAGAGGGCTCAGTCTTTGCCAAATGGTGTCAGGACATCCCTGGCATTTGGCAGCAAGAAAGCACTGGTGAGCCTGGGGTTACTGCTGTGTCTCCCACTGGGTTTTTTGGGGACAGGTCTCACACTGCTCATCCCGTACCTGCTGGGGCGCAAGAAGCGGTGGGGGAAGTGCAAAATCCGGGTGTTTGTCGGTGGGCAGATCAACAGGATGGACGAGGAGAGGAAGGCGTAAGTGCTCATGGCCACTGCCCCCCACAGCTCCTCTCAGCCCCTCGACCACTGCTGCTATCCCCATGGGTGGGTGCACAAACTGCTTCCCCCCTCACCTTGAGTCCTGTGGGATCTGTGAGCTCTGACTCGGCTGCTTTGCCTCACTCCTTTGAAAATCAACGTGGCTGCTGAGTGGGAAAACCCAAAATGCAAACCAAGGCCAGCAGAAGTGCTTTCTGCCATGGCAAGTCTCTGCCAGAGCTGCCATTCCCTGCTAATTTGCGGAAAATGTGTCCTTTTCCCTCCGGCAGGATTGTCTCTCTGCTGAGCAAGTTCCGCCTTGGCTTCCACGAAGTCCACATCCTCCCTGACATCAACCAGAAACCCCGGCCAGAGCAGTAACAGCCCCCTTCCCCTTCCCCCTGCCTCCCCAGCATCCCCAGTCCCACCCAGACCCTCTTCCCAGTCACCATCTGCTTGTCTTGCAGCATCAAGAGGTTCGACGACCTGATCGCTCCCTTCAGGCTCAATGATGGCTTCAAGGATGAGGCCACAGTGAATGAGATGAGGCAGGGCTGTCCCTGGAAGATTTCTGATGAGGAGGTTGATAAAAACAGAGCCAAGGTAGCACCAGTCCTGGGGGGTCCTCTGCAAAGGGTCTCCTGCCTTTCACACAAAATTCAGTCTTTTTGGAAACCTGTACTTTGCATTTTTCAACTCTATTTGCTCTACAGTCGCTCCGACAAGTGAGGCTGAATGAGATTTTGCTGGATTACTCGCGGGATGCAGCACTCATAGCCATGTAGGTGATAGCAATGCCCTGATGCCTGTTTCTTGCCCCATGGAAATGGTTCCTCTGGATGTTCACCCCTTCCTGGGCAGGGAAATCCCAGACAGACACCCTAATGCTGGGGTGGGATGGTGCCACACTACAGGGAAAACCCTTGGAAGGCACTAAGAGGTCTTGCCTGGATCCTGTCGGGTGGGAGGATGTGGTGTTGCACCTTTCTAGGGAAATAACCTGCAGTGGATTGAGAGAGGGGCTGTGGCAGGGGGCCTGCAGGGCCGTGCCCCACCAGCCCCTCGCTGTGCCGCAGCACTCCACCCATCGGCAGGAAGGGCCGCTGCCCCAGCTCCCTCTACATGGCCTGGCTCGAGACCCTCTCGCAGGACCTGAGACCCCCCATCATCCTCACCCGAGGAAACCAAGAGAACGTGCTGACCTTTTACTGCCAATAAAACCTCCCGGATCCCTGATGACTCGGATGTGAATTGTTCAGGCCAGTTTTGATCTCTGAGCACACTCATCTCATGGGGAACAGCCCCTGGGGCTGGAGCAGATCAGCACCAAGCCCAGGGGCTGCAAGGACCCTGCAGGTCCCCTCGGGGATGGGGACGACAACTGAGCCCACCCACCAGCTGACCAGCAATGAGATGTCATCTGGGGCTGTGGTACCTGGATCCAGGCACAGGTCCAGCTCCTAATGGAGACAACATTAACCACAAGAATCAGGACATTTCCTGGTGCAGATGGCCCCTGTCAGGAGAAACCTGCCCCCAGTGACATAGGTGTGAGGCTCATTTCCAAAACCACAACCACTTTGCTGCATCGCAGGAGAAACACACAACATCATTCACTTCAATAGTTACAGAATTTACTGATAATCACCACCAGGATTAGAAGTGCCAGTAGAAAAATAAAATTTACAGCATTTTTTGATCATACAAAGATTTGTTCATGACAGCCATAGTCGTGAGCAAGGGAGGAAGCGGGGTGGGAGCAGGGGGCATATTGCACACAGGGAGCTCCTCCAGGACAGGCAGCTTCCCTGGAAGGTATTTCCTTGATCGACACGCTGGCTGGGCACCCTGGCAGGGGCTCACAGCTGCCCAGCCTGGGACACCTCAGCGCTGATATTTTTGCAGGCTCTTTGTAGTTTTTGGCAAGTTTGACTGAGCAAAATGTACCAATACCTGCTGAAAACTGAAGGGATTCCTCCACATGCCTCCCCTGGGATAAAGGAATGGAAAGGGAAGGCCAAACTGATGAGAGGGGAGGAAACTGCTGTCAGTGACTGACCTGGTACTTCGATGCAAGGCTATTCCTCCTTCCTGTTTGGGTCTGGTTTTACTGGAGAGAGGTTGGGAAGGCAGCCAGGGGAGTGGGAGATGCTCTGTGAGCACTAAGATGATACAAAGAACTTGCCCTCAGCACTAACACTTGTCAAGACAAATCAGAAACTGACTGTTCACCTGTGAGAATTCCCTAAAAATTTCTCAAGTGTCTGGGCACAGAGGCACCATCAGCTCCAACCACTCCACATCCAAACAGTAGTCAAGCTGCCAGCTCTCAGAGTACACCAGAAGCCCCTCAAAACAGACTTTGGGAGATCTGAATGGATAGAGAACAGGAGTTCTTCAGTTTGCCCAGCAATGAGTGATTTTAATGAGCAATTTTTCACTTGTTCTGAGCTCTGGAACAGTCCCACTTGTGTTCTGCATTCCTCATCCCTGTTCCTGCAGAGGAACGATCCTCGTGCCAGAGCACAGGGCACATGGATAAAGTGCTTTCCCAGTTGCAATCAGCTTAGTGGCTACTGATGGATGCCAGGCACCAGGAGGGGAAAGGGGAGCACAGCAGGTGCCCAGGACACTGGTTTCTGGCATCATCTGAAAGATAAGGCCAGACCCACCCAGCCTAAGTCCCATGAGAGACTTTCAATGCATCCAGGAAAATGCAGGACAATTCCTGTGAATTAAAGCATGTGCTGAAATAAGAAACTGGAAGGGGGAAAGACAGCCAGGGAGATCATTATTCCTGCGTTTTCCTTGCCTCCTGTCCCCAAAGAAGGCAGGAGGCCCAGCGTCCCCCCTGGGATGCCCTAGCAGGAAGACTGACTCTCTACAAGCAGCACAGCACATGCGGCACTCTGCAGATCCAGGGTTTAGTCTAAATAATACTACTTGGACCTCACCCACCTAAGGAGAAGGTTTCACATTAAATTCTTTCCTAAAATGCACAGCTTTATTCCCTGAATTAACATGGGCTGAAATTGAGCATAATCTCAGTAAGCAGCTCCCTGAAAAACACCTCTCACCAGCAACAGAGCCCTCTGAAGCTGGTGCACAGAGAAATCACTTCCCATGACAAACACATTGCCTTGTTGAGAGATCACAGAATCATTTAGTTTGGAAAAGCCCCCTAAGATCATCGAGTCCAACCTTTGACAGATCACCACCCTCTCAATGCAACCATGGCATAAGTGCCACATCCAGTTGTTTCAGATCAGAGGACACGGGCTCACGGAAGGTAAGTAGCCTTAGGAAACACTGCAAGTGCAAAAGGAGCTGCTTTGGAAACCAAAGGAGCTCAGCAAAGACGCAGATGGGAAGTGTGTCCCACAGGCTTGGACACATGCAGTGCCTTCCCCTCCCCAGGGTGGGAACAAACAAACAAACAAACAGGGACCACAGCAAACCCCTGGCGGGGCCACACTGCCCAGCCACACCCCTGGGATTCAACCTCAGCTTCCCCAAAGAACCATGCTCTTGGAAAGCACCTGAGCTGTCTGAGCACCCCAGCCACGTGGCACAACTCCAGGCACATGGGCAGAGCCACCAGTTGAGTTAAAAGTCACTTAAAGACAAAGCAAACTAAAACAGTTAATGAGGAGCCCACTCTGCCTGCTGGTAGGGGTTGGTTTTGGGGCTGTTTGCTCATTTCCCCTGCAGAGCGTGTGTGGGGGAGACTCCAGCTGGCCTGGGGTCTCTGTGGAATAGTTGGACTATGCTGGGAACCTTCTGCACACATCAGGGTGATATGCACAGAAGGAAAAGATGTAACACCTGGAACAGATATCCGGTTTCTAAAGTGATGAGTAATGTTTTCTGACATGCGCGGTTTGTGTGTCCAATTAGGAATTATTTATGTATAGAGAAACCAATGGTCCTTGGACATCTGTCCAGACTCAGGTCTATAAGAATCGCAGCCTCTTATACCACTCTCTCTCTCTCTCTCTCTTTCACACATTGCATTATTCCACCAATGCAATAAAGTTCCTGTCCTATTTTTGGAACAATACGATGTCGTTTCTTTGACCTGCCTCTAACTTAACGACAAGCGTGCACAGCCACAGCTCCCAGACAAAAAGCTGCACCCTCATCCATGTAAAATGAATTCTCCCTTTGCTGCTCCCAAATCCACTGTCACTATGACCTGGTATTAAGGAGTTTGGGTCAGGAAGAAAACAAATTAATGTTTTAATTAAAAAAAATCATGTTAAAAGAGCTTCAAGTTCACTGAAAACAAAGCAACAACGGGTCAAAGTGTTCAGTGAGCTCTGAGCACGCCATGTCACTCTGTGGTCCTGCTCCCAGCCCAGCCCAGCCAGTGTCATATCCCAGTTACGTCCCACGGCTACACCTGATCACTGCTAAAAGGTATGTAGGCCTCCTTCTCCACAGGCCATGTTCCTGCCCTCCAGAGAAATATGTTTCACTTGGCACTTAATGTTACCAAAAAGTAACAAAATTCACAATTTTTAGCTTAATTCCAAGCCACACTAGAGGCAGGAGCAGGCTCTCACCATTCCTTAAATCAGTGCAGTAAGCGCAAGCCTCGAGCTGTGCACCCTGTGGTTTGTTTCAGAGGCAGAGCAGGTGACAGGTCCTTCACTCCCCCTCTGGTTTGCGTTCTCCAGCCTCCCCGGGGGGCTACAGGGTGGCGAGAACGCGCAGGAAGGAGACCACCACCACGCAGAAGGTCTGCCCCACGCCGAAAATGAGGGCCTCAAAGGGGATCATCTTTTTCCCCGCAGCTCTGTAAACGCCAGCAAAGGCAGCACCTGTGGAGAGGTGGAAAGCCAAGATGTGACCGTGGTACAGCACGGGGGAGGCACATGGGGATGGAGGGGGAGCCCCAGGGTGTGGAACCGGGGCAGGGAACAGTGCTGGGCAACGTCGGAGCCGTTTTTGATCCGAGTGCTCAGAAAGCTGGAAGCCGCCCTGGCTCGGCACCCCAGGGGCACGTCTGGCGCCCCGGACAGACGGGGGGCACGGCCAAACGCGGGGCAGGGGGGGGAACGGAGCCAGAATGGAGTCCACCTCCACCCCGGGGAAGGCCGCGGGCCCACAGAGCCCCCCGGGCGGCCCTGCCGTACTTGTGAGGGTGCCGGCGGTGATGGGTCCCACGATGCCCATCAGCAGGACGCTCACGGACATGAACCGGCCGTACTTGTGGTGCCGCAGCGTGAACAGAGCGAGCAGAGCGGCGGGGACGTGGAAGGCGAGGGATGAGACGAGGGCCCACAGGAAGACGCCGTACCACATCTCTGTGGGGAGAAGGGCTGTGAGGGGGACGCGGGGCCCGCCCGCGGGCCCCGGTCCGAGCAGGCCACGGCGCGGGGACGTACCTGGGAAGGTGGAGAGCGGGCTGGAGTAGGTGGTGGTGCCATTGCCCACGCGCGGCACGAGGCGGAGGCTGAGGATCTGCTGCAGGAGCCCGCCACCGCCCCCATCACCGGCCTCCATCCCCGCGCCCGCCCCGCCACCTTCCGCCTCCGCCC
>VWZG01003347.1:7627-76495 GCA_013396735.1 Grallaria varia | reverse complement strand
GCTGCGTGGGGAACGGCGGCGGGCCGCAGGGCATGCCGGGACTGGCGGGCCGCTCTGGCCCGCTGGCGGCCTCTCCTCGCTGCTCCCCGCCCGGGGGGCGCGGCCGGTCCTCCCGCCCGCCAGGGGGCGCGCTGGGCGGCGGGGGAGGCGGGAGGCGCCTGAGGCGGCGGGGTCGGGGCGCACCATGTCGGGGTCCGAGTCGGAGCAGGAGCAGGATCAGGATCAGTACTCCTCGGCCGAGGACGACGACTACGTGCCCTCAGGTGAGCGGTGGCGGGCGGGGGGCGGCGGTGCCGGCCGTGCCGGCGCTCACTGGCTGCGCTTGCAGGTGCGGAGTACAGCGAGGACGACGAGAGCGAGCTGGTGCGGGAGGAGGAGCCGGCGGACAGCCCGCGGCCGGCCCGCGGCAGGAGGAGCCCCCCCGGCAGGTACGGCCGCGGTGACCCGGCCCGGTGCCGCTGAGGGCCGCGGGAACGGGGCGTGCTGCTCTTCGCTCCCGTTCCGCTCAGGAGCAGCCTCGGGCCTGGTAGACACTGTGCCTGAAAACCCTCCCCAGCGGTAGTTGCATCCCTTTGCATAAGCCTTTTTATGTGCAAGGCACGCATCAATGGGAGAAAAACCCATACAGATATACGTTATTTGAGGTTGGTTTCTGTCCAGCTCAAGTTCTCCTCCCCACCTGGTTCCTGCAATATCCCCGAATCACAGAACCCTAGAGTGGTTTGGGTGGGAAGGGATCTTAAAGCTCATCTCCTTCCAGCCCCCTTCCATGTCCCCTGTCCCAGGTTGCTCCAGGCCCCATCCAGCGTNCTTCACCCTCAAGGTTAGCGAGTACCTCCCAAGTCAAATGCCATAGTGAGAATATGAAATACCGTGTTGCTTCACTCAAGCCTACAGTCAGCTCTGGAATAGCATTGCAGCACCTCAGTGTGTGTGTATATATATATATATATATATATATATTTATTCTGGCATCTGCTTTCAGGAAGAGGAAGAAAGGAGGTCTCTTGCTAGAGCCAGATGAGAAAGAGGAAGAAAAGGCTCAGCAGAATGGAGAGGAGCAGAAAGAGGAGGAAGTGGATAATGTGAAAATAAGCAGAGAAGAAGAAGAAAAAAAGAAAGAGGATGCTCNTTGGTTTCTGTCCAGCTCAAGTTCTCCTCCCCACCTGGTTCCTGCAATATCCCCGAATCACAGAACCCTAGAGTGGTTTGGGTGGGAAGGGATCTTAAAGCTCATCTCCTTCCAGCCCCCTTCCATGTCCCCTGTCCCAGGTTGCTCCAGGCCCCATCCAGCGTGGCCTTGGACACTTCCAGGGATGGGGCAGCCACAGCTTCTCTGGGCAACCTGTGCCAGCATTTCACCACATTGTGCACTCACTGGCCCACACACGTGCCAATTCACTTCAGGGGCACTGCCTGCATCATCCCACTGTGTTTTCTGAACGGCATCATCTTTTAATTAAATACCTTCACCCTCAAGGTTAGCGAGTACCTCCCAAGTCAAATGCCATAGTGAGAATATGAAATACCGTGTTGCTTCACTCAAGCCTACAGTCAGCTCTGGAATAGCATTGCAGCACCTCAGTGTGTGTGTATATATATATATATATATATATATATTTATTCTGGCATCTGCTTTCAGGAAGAGGAAGAAAGGAGGTCTCTTGCTAGAGCCAGATGAGAAAGAGGAAGAAAAGGCTCAGCAGAATGGAGAGGAGCAGAAAGAGGAGGAAGTGGATAATGTGAAAATAAGCAGAGAAGAAGAAGAAAAAAAGAAAGAGGATGCTCTTTGGGCCAGTTTCCTCAGTGATGTAGGACAGAAACCCAAAACAGGGGCTGCTACACAAGTGACACAAGCCAAGAAGGTATCAGGGGCCTGGGAGTGTGGGAAGGGCCTGAAAGTTTAGAGCACACAGCATTGATTCTGACTGGTACCAGATGTCAGGCAGAGCTGGGAAGAGGCTGGGTTTGCCCCTGCGTCACCTGTTTTATAGGCCTGGAGCCCCATGATGGGCCAGACTGCAGCACAATGAGCTTTGTTCTGAGTTGTGCTTGTGAGTACAGCTCTCACAGAGGCTTGTGCCTCTCCTGATGCTCAGAAGGGATAAAAAAGGGAGGTTCTGTGTCTTCTGTGTGTGTGTGAATGAGGAAACAGAAGAGGCCTGTACTTTGCTGTTTGTCCTGTGCAGTGAGGGCATCTGGAAGCTGATGCATGTTTGTAACAAGATTGAATCTGGCTTTGTCTCATTTCCTCCGTAAGGCCCCATAAGGTGCTCTTGGCCTGCAGAGAGAATTCTGTGTGTGATCAGCTATTCAAAAGGATTTGGTTCTCAATAAAACCAATTGGATGTATTTGTCTTGTAAAGTCTTTCACACTGAAGATGGTGGAAGGGAAAAAGGTATCAAAACTGACCCTGTGTTGCTAGAATTACCAGTTTGGGTTAGTTAAATGGTCAGTCGAAAAAGTATTGTGTCACAGAAGTCTGGACTCTTGAGTCAGTGGTGCCTGGCAGGTACAGTTCTGACCCTGTGAAGCTTCTTTCTATGACTGTTGGAAGGTTGCAGAGCAAGTGTAGTTGTGTCGTCTTTGGCTGCAACTTCTGGAAGAGGAGTCCTTTCATCTGAGCCTTCCTGCTTCTCCCTTGTTACTGGCTGAGCAGCTGGGATGGTGACAGGTAGAATCAGAGAGAAGGACAGAGTGAATGTTTTCTTCTGAGCAATTCTGCTTGTATGGGCAGGTTGCTAAAATGTGAGTGATCTTTGAAAGTTCCTCTGTATCCTGAAATAATTCATGGAGAGATGCAGTTCCTCTGTTCTCTTTGTGAACTTACTAAATTGAACTTGCACTGTCTACTTGAAGATTTCTGTGGTGTGTGGTTGATTTAGAGCAAGAATTTGAGGGGCTTGTTTGGGTTATTTATAGGGTCTGAGGTTTTTTTTTGTATGCTGTTAGAAACTGTAACCATGATGGAGTAAGTTAAGAGGCATTGTTGACAAGTTGCTTAATAAAGACTTTTTTCCTCTCAAATTGAAGAGATATTATTGACAAGTGTGAAGATCTGCCTTGCTTGTCCTGCTGGTGAGCTGGGTTCTTCTTTATTCTTGAGTAAAAATAAACAATTTTGTGGAATTCACCCTGCCAGCTTTACTACCTGGTGGTGCTTAGTCTGGGAGAACAGAGGGTTTTTTTGGCCTGCTTTCTGAATCACTGCAATGTGTTCTTGCTTCATTCCTAATTTATTACAATTTCACTACTTGTTTTGGGTCTGTTTTGTTCCTAAAACTGCAACAAAAATGGGGAATTTCATTCTGGTGGAAGGGGCATTTATTTCCTTTTTGTTTTCTGTAGGTGATTTGCTTTGACCAGCAGCCTAAACTGCAGTGCTGCCTGAGTTCTGCATTGGGTCCTCGGCCTCTTAGAACGGTAATTTGGCTTGGCTCCACAAATGCATTATTTTACTTTCTCCTTCATGTATTTTGTAGGCTGAAGAAGAGAAGGATGGGAATAAGCTTCAGGAGAAGCCAAAAGATTCAGGAAAAGTGATAATCACCAAAACATTCGATTTTGCTGGCGAGGAAATCAAGTAAGTTGGTAGATGTGATGTGTCCACTGTGGGCCCAGTGCTAGCTGGATGCTGCTGTGCTGTGGGCAGGCTGGACCTGCGCTCTGGAAGACACTGAGTCTTCTCTTTCCTTTACACAGTTTTTTTCTGTTGTGAGTACATACAGACCTCAAGGAAAACAAGGCCAAGATTTTCCTGCCTGAGAGCTGCGGAGTGTCCCTGTATGCAGACCTCGGTCTTTGCTCAACTTCAAAATATGCCTGTAAATTCATTTAGGCTTCCTCATCTGGGCATTGTTTATAATGGTTGGCAGAGCTTCCCAGTGGCACTGCCATTGTGAATGTTGAGGCAAGGAGGAAAACATGTTGGTCCCACAGGGATGAGGGTAACACATTTTATTCCTTCAGGCTAGTCCAAGTCCTCTGCTGGGGGCAGGATATTGGCTGGCACTTTCCCTGGTGGTGGTCACGATCTGCAGCAAAGAACAGGCACTAAGAGTTGTTTTGCTGAACAGACCAACAGCTGAGTGCTTTTACCTCTGAAACAGCTGCAGCAAAGGGGATGGACTGGATAAAATCATGCTTTAGGCTGAGTTTGGCTTGCAAGAGGCCTCCCAAGCTGTGCTGCAAGAATGGACAGGTGTTTTATAAGTGCGTAAGACCAGAAGTGAGTGGTCTGTGTGAACCCACTTGAAATCTGCCCTGTGACCTGCTGGTTATTACCATGGGGGATTTTCTTTATATGTAGTAGTAAATCCGGTTTTGTTGGACAGGAACTTTGCCTGTTTCCTCTGACACCAGAGGGCAGTAGTTCCCAGCAATAACACCCGCGGTACCTTAAATCTGGAGGAGACGGAGAGCTGGGGCTTCCACTGCTCTTGCTTTTAGTGTTAGCTCTGCTACCTGAGCTGGGGAGAGGCATGAGCCATAGTAGAAGCTTCTGTATTTCCCTGCACAATTCGGGCTGCAGGAACACCCTTTGTCCCCTGATGAAATGGCAAAGAACTGTACCGCTGCAGCTTTTGTGAAAGAATGTGTCTGTCATGTCCTTTCTCCAAAGGCAAGGCTAAATCCTCCCCATGGACAGATAAAAATGTATTCTGATCGCCCTCCTTAGCCACCAGCTTGTTTGTCCACTATTCTCCTGGGGTTTTTTTTGATTAAAATGTGATGCCCTACCAGGTGAGAGCTGTAGGATCACAGGGCTGTCATACAAAAGCCTCATGGGGTTCTGATGTGTCATCAGATGGCACAGGGCAGAACTGCTCTCCTGGTGGTTGGGGGCCTGCATGAAATCAAGGAGCAGTCTTGTTTGACAAACTTGGACACATCCATCCCTGTGCTGTAGGTGAGTGTTGTGGCCTAACACAAGCATGAGCACACAACAGGGGGTTGATGTACCAGGAAGCTTGCCTTGCAAGATTACTTCAGAACATGAGGCTTCCAGTTGTGGAAAGGAATGTTTTATGTGCAAGTTTTTTGGTGAAGTATGGGAACCTTTAAAGCAGGGAATAAGTAAAAACATCTGCCTTGATGCTGCTTGTTTACCTGTCTCTATGAAAAGAAGCCCCAGATAATTATGATTTAAACTTAGAATTACTCAAGCTTTGGTCTGATTTTGGAGTTCTAGATTTTGCGTGGTGGTGACAGATTAGCTTTAGGAGTGCAGCTCTTGCTTTTATTGATAATATTATTTGTAAGAGTTGGGACAACTTTCTCTGTCCTTTGAAAAGTGGTTTGCCTTAGGAGAACAGAAGTTGTTCAGGGCTCCTAAGATGCTGATTTTGTGCTTTTCATATTAGTATCTTATCGGTAATTTCTTAACAGCTATAACTAAGAGAAAGGTGTGTTTTCTGCACCAGTTGCTTTTCTAGTGTCCTTTGGAGTGCTCAGTGCTGACTGTTTCCCTTTGGAAAATTCAGAGCAATCACCAGAAATTTCTACCAATTTTTGATGAAATAGGTGAAAGCTGGAGTCTGGGTGTCAATGAGACTAATCTTGTAAACACCAAGGCTCATGAGTATTTTGTTTACAGCAGTTGTTATATCAACAGTTTACAGAGCCAGCAACAGAAGATTTGCAGAGAGGTCCAGAGGACCATTTTCTGCTGGTACCAGAGTTAAAGTTACGTTCTTTAGCTCTCTAATAACAGAAAAATCCTTCCATGTTTTTTGCCCGCTTGATTTCTGTGGTATTCAAAGCTGACTCTTTTCTGTTTGGTACATTGTGCTTCTCCAAATGGGAAGGGCTCTAGGGGTTCCCATTGTGCTTCTCCAAATGGGAAGGGCTCTAGGGGTTCCCACTGCTCACAGCTGCTGGTACTTTCCCCTAAAGGCCGTAGGTGAGGGCCACAGGTCTGCTTTTTCTTTGGAATAGCAGGAGATTGTCTTTGCACTGCCCTAACGTCTGCAAATGCTCTGAATACTAAAAACTGACTTCCTTGCCTGGGGAGGCATCTGGCAAATTGTTGGTTATGAGGGCCAACACATGGTAGTTGTATGTGTGTGTTTCTGGACTGAAAGAACTGAAATGAGAACTGTCTCTTTCCTTTCTAAATGGTTTGAGGTTACTGTTGAGTGTTGCTCTTTTGAAAGCTTGAGAAGAATTTAGATCAGTATTTAAGCAGTGATAGATTCAGGGCACAAATTTCCGTAGTCTGCTCACTGAAGCTCTTAACAGAAGATCATTTAGCCCTGATCTTGTGTTGCAGAACAATTTATTTTCTCCTGGAAGAAGATGGTATGATCTCTCTTGCCTGATTTGGGTAACAGAAGTCTCTTGGAAGAGATCTCCAGTTACAGGGCTATACTGGAATAGTGAAAGACCTTCCTTGTTGTCAATTCCCCTGTAGGTTATTGCTGCCCTTTATGTCAGTTTTGATGAGACTGTGCTCCTCTCAGTTGCTGATACTGAATTTGAAGATCAGAGTGTTACAGATTAACAATTACCAAATGAAGAATGTAGTAGCTTTTAGTTTACAAAATACATGGTTTAATACTACCTTGTAAAACTAAAGCTGTTGAATCCTGGAACAAGAAACAATCTTTAACTGATTGCAGTATTTTCCAGTTGTGACTTTTCTCTCTGCTTTTCCTGCCTCTCTGGTGCTAAATAGATTAGGAGCAGCAGGTGCTGTCACCCAAATGACTGTAATTGTGGTCAGTGAGAGTAATTTGCAAAGGCAGTTCAGCATTTAAATGGAAGTTTAAGACATTTCTCCCTGGCTGAGGAGATTGAAGCTCTTTTGAAGCCTCTGGTTTATGAACTTTCCTCACAATGCAGGACGTGTGGTTGCATTAATAGAGAATTGCGTCCCTGACACCAGAGTTTAACTACTGTGATACATAATTGCTTATTTTCTCTTCTATACTCTAATATGCTTTGGCCCTTGGCTTTCTTTAAACCATTCTGTGCTCATTGTATCAAAATGGTTCTTCTGTGCTCTTTCCATGAAATTCAACTTTGTGTCCACCTGGGACTGCAGTAGAGTGGAGCTCGCTCACAGGGAGCTGGTCTGGCCCTGTGATGTCAGCGTGGCAACCTGTGAGGGAAGAGCAGAGATTGGGTTATTGAATGCTATCAAGAATAGATTTTATGTCAAAACATCTTCTGTGTACTCAATTCGACTTATGGGAGGCAAAACAAAGTTGAGAGGAGTAGTAATGCCTGCCTTGGGTGGTAGTTCAGGCATGGGAAGCCTGTGTTCTACGTCCGGCTTTGTTCATACACCGCAGATTCCAAGTAAAGGACTCCAAGTTACAAGCTTTGTATTTCTGTGCACATCCTTTGTTCACGTGGTTTAAAGCCAGAGCTTTACACGCTTGGGTTATTCATGTGGTGGGAATGCTTTCCTGGTACTGCAGAGTTGCTGTGCTGTACTGGTGGTGCTGTGTTGTGCTGGCAAAGCTGTGGCTTGTACTGTTACAGTGATCTCATCTGCTTTCCTGTGTAGGGCTCCACTCTCCATCTGGTACTGGGGATAGGCCTGCCCTTTTCCTGAAGTCTGGCAAGGCTGTCATAGCTCCCTTTACTTTCCTGCAAGGAAAATATCTTCTCCAGGAATGTTGGTCTGGAATCCAGAAGTACTCCCAGGAAGCTGGATAGTGACCTCAGAACTGTGGTCACTGCTTGGTTCCTCACCACTGGTAGGTGGCAAGTAGTGAACTTCTTAGAGGTGATCGTTCCTGGTGCCTGGAAGACTTGCAGATTGGATTTTTCATTAATCCTTGAGCTTTTTTACTGGAGCTTCTTCACTGTGCATGCACATTTTAAACCTGTTCCTGGCAGGTGTTCCTGTGATGTGAGTAATTCTTGGCTTCTCGCCACATCTGGGGCCAGAACTGTCATGCAAGCTGTGAGGTTGCTGGCAGCGTGCTGGGCCTGGATCCATGCAGAGATGTTTCAGGGATAGGTTTCAAGATCTGCCCTTGTCTGCAGTGTGAGCTCACTTCTGCTGTCTAGATGCTGGGATAAGCAGGTGTAAAGATCCAGCCATTACTTCTTTGCATGCTGTGTGTCTTCCTCCTGCTGAGCAGCTTGGAAATGCTGAAGGTGTCATTCTTACTGCAGCATCAGAAGTTACCAGGCCACAGAGACCTGAACCTGAGGCATTTACAGCCTGGGAGCTGGGGGTTTGCTGTGGGATGTTGCATAACAGGTAAAGGTTTGTCCAGTGGACTCTGATTACTTTCGTATTTGAAGGCTGAGCAGATGGGTGAGATTTTGCTGAGTTTGACTGAAGTTCATCTTTTAAGGTTGAGCTCAGTAATCTTTATCTGCTTCTTGAGTGCCTGTTTCCTGATTAGTTCAGGCTGCTCCTGAGGGTATTCTTCAGCATTTGCCTGATTAAAGTTTGCTGTTGAACCTCAGTGCTGAAATGCTGGTTTGGTGGAGAAGCAAAGCCCTATGTAGGGCCCTCACTCAGAGAACTCTCAGATAAAATTCACAGCTGTGAAAATACCTAATTTAGGGTGGGCTCTTTTTCTTTCCCAAAGGGACAGATGATGACCCAATTCCACACATATTGTTTGCTTTTTTATGTTGCTTCGAGGCAGGTTTCAGTAAAGGCATGCAGTCCAGAGGTATGTACAAAGGAGCAGAAAGCTCTCTGATGTGTGTGAAGTCCTTGAAGGCTTTAAAGATGTAAAGAGGGAAAATTCTTGGCTTTTCTACAGATCTTTCTGTTCATGTGTCTCAAGGCACCTTTTAGAAAGGTGTTGTTATTCTCCATTTGGGAATATAGAAACTGAGGCATGGCAGAGTCAATGACATCCATGAATTCACTGGGGCTCCTGGATCTTGTGGCTCAGGATATGCAGGGCTCCACACCGAGCTGGATATGCCTGAAAAAAACTCATTACTCATTCTGTGTTGCTGCTTCACAGGTTTTTAGCCTACCTCAGGGATTCCAGAAAAAGAGATTATTCAGAGGAGTTGTTTTCAAGTTGAAATTCAAGGACCTTAAGCTGGAGCTAAAGTTGAATCAGTGGGGTTTGGTGGTGAAATTCATGACTTTTTGAGCAGATGAAGCAAAGGTGATATGAGGTGGCTGAGGCCAGGTTCTTGTTGTTTGCCTATGCTAATGAAAGCCCTTTCCCCAGCAGTAGCATGGATCTCTGTTCAAGAGTGCCATAGACAATGGGAATTGTGTGGGCAGGGCTATGGGCCATGGCCAGGGTTTCTTTTTTTTGGTGTCCTGTGAAGTCATCAAGGTTTAACTTAGTCCTGGTTGAGTGGGATGGTGAGGTCTGAGCTCAGCCTACAGTGTTGTCTTCGCTACTGGGCTCCTCACCTTGATGAGCTCCTCAGGAGAGCTGTGCAGAGCTGGTGAAGGACTGATTTATCCCCTTGCAGCACGAAGTGCTGACCTCAGAGTGGAGGTGAGGTTATAATTCACTTCTCTGCAGTTCTACAGTGCTGCTTCTTTGACATTTCTTGATGCTGCCTCTCATTACTGCAATATTGGCTTTCTTTTTTTAATCTAGCTCACCTGTGTGCTTGCTGAATGGACAGCTATGTCCTAGACTGCTTGCTGCTTCTAACTCTGGATCTGCTGGGCTCTTCCAGAGCTTCAGCTGCTTGATCCGGGCCCTTTTTAGGAGAGAGCAGCTGGAACGGGCTGCAGAAGAAGCAGATCAAACATCTGGGAAAAGCCTGAGCTTTCCGTAGTCCATGTTCAGCCTCTGATTTACTTAGCAGTGGCTGTGATGCTCTCTCTGCTCCTTACATGACAGCTAAGGCTGACCAAATGGGACAAAGTTGGCAGACAAAGGGTGTGTAAGCCAAGGAGTCTGGGAGACTGCCACCTCTTTTATTACTTTGCTTTAAAGACAGTTAAGGTAGCTGTCTGAGCAATAGTTGCTGCTTCTGCTTCTTCTTGGCAAGCATTGAATAGAAGTGGGGAAAATCCTGAGGCTGATAATCTATTTCAAGGGGCATGTGTAAAAAGGGCAGGGAATTCACTCCCACAAGTCTCAAGATTTAGAACTGGCACAGAGAGCAGTTTTAAAAACGTGTAATTGTCCATCTGTGTTCTTGCTCTGTGATCTCAGCAGGGCTCAGTCACAGGTGTCTGGCTAACAAGCACTGTGAGAACATGTAACACGATTAACTCTCTCCTTACCTTGGGATGCTTTTCAGGAAAGTCAGTGGATGAATCAAAACAAGGGGTTGGCAGCATGCTCACGCTTCCTGCTGGGTGTGAATCATGGTCATTTTTGTGCTCATGGGGCTTTGCACAAAGCTGAGTTGCTTTTAAAATCAGGAAAAAGATCAGGAGTTTGGGTGTGCATCTGTGATGTTGTAGGTGGTATGATGCATGTGAGATCAAGGTTCACATGCGCTTGACATGTTTCATATGTGTTGGGTTTTTTAAAAAAAAATGGAATATGTTTGGAAAGCGCTGCTTTTTTTCCAGCTGGATAGCAAGTACTACACTGCTTCCACCAGATGAGGTGGATGGGTGTTGTCAGGCTGGATATGGAAGACAGTGAACTGAACTAACAGGGGCGAAGGAAGACACTGCTCGTATTTTGATGTGCTTTTTGTAGTGGCTTTGACAGCAGTAGAAAAGTAGTGTTAGAAAAAGTAAGACAAATGTATTTCAGTAGATCCTTGAGAAGCCACTCCAAAGCTCAGCCTCCTTGAGGACTTCTGTTTTGTGTTGCTGACTTGATGTCTTAGGGTTTTATCCTCAGTCCTTCTTGGCTAAGGTGTCCTAGAGAAATGGGTTCTAGCCACTTTCTGGTGGCATACTGCTTCCTCAAGGAGGCTTGCATAGTGCAAAAACCTTGGCTTTGAAGATTTTTCCAGAAATTTAGTCTGAGCAGTAGATGCCTGGGGATGATGTCTTGGGACCATAAGAGAAATAAGAGCACTCAGAATTACATGGAGTGTCAGTGACCGCTGTTTAGAGGTGGCAGGCTAAAAAATGACTGGTTGCTATTCTACAAACAAGCACCAAAATTCTGATCTTGGCATAATGGAGTGTAGACTGCAGCCTGTTTCTGCCCTTACACTGTTGTTATTCTTAGAGGTCAGAGCACGCCTCAGTTATCCAGAGTTTATATTGGCTTTTTCCAATTTAAAAAACAGCTATTGACTTTATTTTCTTTTTTCTTTTTTTTTGGAAGCCGGTGAGTGAAAAACTGTTACCTTTCAAAAGATGCTTATGAATGACAGGGTCTCTGGGGCACGTATTGATATCTTTTTCTCTCTATGCATCATCCCTGGTGTTTCAGAGTTTCCTTGGGGAATACTGATGTACAATGCTGATTGGCATGATGGTGGCCCAGAGATATGGTCAGTGAGTGTGAGCAGGAGCTGTCCTGTGTGCTGGTTCACTCATGAGGCATTTGCCTTTCTCAGAGGCAGCTGCAGAAATTACAACTTCATAAACATCAAACCTAGCCAGGACTCTAAGCCAGAGCCCTTGTTTCTAAAGTAAATCATGTTATGGTTTACTTAATGTGCTTTGAGAAAGGAAATGGCCTAATGAACAGCTTCTCTTCAGGGTTTTTTCTTTAGTAGATGTGCAGATGAGGCTTCTGCTCAGATGGGGAAGCTGAAGCACAGAGGGGCTGTGACTTGCAAAGTATTACACAGTAGTGCCAGTTTTGTCCAGTGCACTCTCCAACATGCTTGACCCCTTTTGTCTTCCTTTATCTCACCATGCTTTTGAAAATCCCAAAGTGATTGAGCAGATGTCCACCTGAAAGTCATCTTATGCTTCTAATGTGGCTTAATACTTTTAAAGAAATAATTTATGTGTATTGGTTTCATTTGTGTGGGTTTGCTGGTAGTCAGTGTGATGAAAAAGAAGGCTCAGCTGGGATCTCCAAAGGTGGGAGAAGTCTCAAAGCATCTCCAAGATGGTGGCTTGGCCTCCAGATTAAATTGGGCATTTCGAGGTCTTTCAAACCTGGGATATCTGGGTGCTGCACTGGCTGAATGACAAACTGTGTTCTCTCATCTTCAGGTTCTTCCAAATGTTGTGTGTAATTATCGTGGAAATACTTAAGTAAAAATTGCACCCTTCCTCAATAGGAGACGTTGTTTCTGTACCGTCAGGCAGTTTCCTGGCTTTTAAAAATCTGAAAACAGAAGGTGCTTGGTGACCTATTCAGGTCTCACTGGGGCTCTTTTGCTGTTAGTGAGGGGATCTTTTGTGTCTCTGTTCATGCCTTTGTCTCAGGGGCCTTAGATCCAGTACCATCATTTTGCTGCTTGCCCTGTTTCCCATATTTCCAAGCTGCTCCTCCAGCTTCCTGACAGCTCCAGGCTCAGAAAAGGGCTTTTGATGTCTGGTGAGAGGTTGGCAAGATCCTGCTTTGCAGCCCTTGGGCCTGGGCTTTCCCCTTCTGGAAAGTGCAGGTTGCAAGATGCATTTTTTTTTTTTTTTCTGTAACTAAGAGATAGTGAAGCAGGAGGATTTCTGTGTTAGCCTGAAGGGAAGGCAGAGCTGTTTGCTGCCTTACTATCTCATTAACACATTACAAACCAAATCAAGCTTGGGTTGGCCTTTTCCCCGTGGAGATGCTCTGCTTTGTAGTGTATGTTGCCTCCTGTTGTGATCTGTGTAACCTTTGTGTCCAGTGTTCATAGCTGTAAGTGAATTTGGAACCTCTGGCTCTTAATACCACAGTACTCCCTCCTTCAGCAGGAGAAGAGATCCATGACGCCAGTGCTGCACTGAGTTAGGGAGTTGGGAGCTTGCAGGAGTTGTTGGGGACTTGCAGGGATCCATCTTGCTTTCAGCATATTTGCAAGTTGTGGTCAGGGAGTGTCACACTCACATGTGCAGCAGCTCATCTGTTCACCTGGATTGCTCAACTCGGAGGTTTGTTCCATAATATGAAGTTAATCCTTTTGGGAGGTGCAAATTAAAAGCGTGGGATGCCTCAAAGATTGAAATGCTAATGCATGGTGGGTTTTTGAGGCAGTGCAGTGGAGCTGGCCAGGGGCGTAGTTATCCAAAGGAGCAAGCAGAGATCTGATAGTTGGAGATGCTTTAAACTGGGGTGAATAAAACTCCAGTCAACAAGGAGATGAAGGCTTGTGCCCTGGCTGTGGATCAGCCTCTCCAGAGTTTTGACATGTTCCACCTATTGCAAGTCCCAGTGGGAGCTCCATAACTGGATTGGTACTTCCCTCTGGATTTTAGAGAGTCTCTTGCGGAAGCAGCAAGCAGAAGCCCAAAAGGGACCTTGACAGCTTGGTCAGCATCTCAGGAGGCATCACTGTCCATATGTTTTCTTTACGTCTGTCACAGAGTCTTTGTCATACAGGAGATGATGGAAAAGCAGTGATTTCCTTCAAGGCTTATGAGGTTGCAATGTGGATGTCTAAAAGTACTTTTTATACATTATTGATGTTAAAATACCATGCACTTCTGCCTGTTTTCAGGTGAGTTGGTTTGAGATGCAGCCTGGGCTGACTGCTTGAATAGCACCACACACCTGCTGTGAGGAACAGCACCAGACAGGCAGCTTGGCCTTTGCCTGACTCCAGGAGAGCTCTGATCACATTTGATTCTTTTTAAAAACCAGCCAGCAGCTTCTGTCTAGAAGCCAGCAAGCTTCTTCTGCCTATCTAGGCAGCCCACAAAATTATCAGTCGCTCCAGCCTGGTCTTGTCTGTGTTGCTTCAGGGGTTAGGCTCAGTTTCCCAGGGAACAGCTCCCACCTGGTTTGAAGAGAAAGATTTGGAAAATGCTGTGTTTTTTTCTTAAAGGTGGAAAAACTGATGTTTTACTTTGAAATTAGCAAAGTGATTTGGACATTAGTTTTAGTTCTGTCTGCTCTACACCAGACAATACAATATAAAACACATATCTATGCAGTGTGCAGGCAGATGTGGTCTGGAGGTTCACTTGTGTGAGGACTTAATTCCCTCCTAGAAAGTGCTGAACTGCACTCCAGCAGTTTCAGGACCTTGCAGGCTGGAGCACCTACCTCTCACAGAGACCATCTGTCTGTGGAAGGTACGACATGGCACCTTGAGCACAAAAGTCCACCAAAAAATATTCAAACAAAATATTCCTCTTGACTCAGAAGGGTTTATTTTTTTTTACAAGTCCCTGTGGATGAGTGTTACTTTCTCCTCAAGTGATCATTCCAGAAGGTTGGAGGACTATTTATTGAGGTTAAACACAGATGGGGAATATTGAAAAAGGATAATTAGCCTCATTTTTGCCCCCCTTGGTCTGTGATTCCCCAGAGCTAACAACATTAAGATTGTGTGGAAACTTTTATAACTGTGCCAGGTCTAAACTGGGGCAGGTTTCCCAAGTGAGAGCTGTGCCCTGAGCACGAGCAGTAGAGAGCTGGCATTTTCCAGAGCTTCTACTCTTGCTCTCCCTTTCTCAGCAGGAAGGTCAGGGGAGATGCTAACTTTGCATTGCTGTGATTAAGGATTTTAACTCTCTGCTCCAAGTCCCCTTATACCCAAATAGCAACATGTGCTTTCTTAGCCTGATGTGCACCAGGTGTTTTGGTGAGGAGAATGTAACTCTGTTGAGCAGCCTGGGGGTAAGTTGGAGGGATTGTGGCACTTGGGATGCATAAGGTTGCTATTACACAGCAGACTACAGATAGAAGCCTGCAAGCCTTCTTGATGTGCCTGTTTATTGTTCCCAGCTTCCTCTATCTTGCCTCTGAGGCCCTGCCTCCTTCTCCCCTCTTTGTAAGGTTGAAGCTCTGTTGGTGTACTCCTCTAAGGGCTTGCAGGGCACCTTGTTGAGTGCTGAGCTGGGTGCTTTGCTGACACAAGGCAGCTTTGGCATCCCCAAGTGAGTTCTGTTTCTGGCAAGCAGAACTGGACTCAGCTGTGCTGGAGTGGAGGTGTCTAACCAACACAATGGGGCAAGTCCTGGGCCGTGGGGGTTGTGCTGTGCCATGGTATGATGGATTGGGACCCTCCTATTCACCCCTGGTAGTTCTACCCTTTGTGTAACATCAGAGTGCAGAAGACAAGCTGGTCTACTAGTCTCACTCCACCACTGAACCAAAGCATGCTATGTGAGTTTATCTGGAGCTGTCTGAGCACAGTGCCAGTTCCAGCCTGTATTCCTCCTTCCTTGTAGGTGCTTATATGGCTAAGGGGACTGCTGGGAGCAGATCAAGCACTTGTTCTGAAATGAATATGCCACATTTCAGTGCTGTAAGTGCTCTGTGGACATCTGGAACAGCCTGTGACAGCATGTGTGTTGTTTTCATGTGGTTTGGTGCCCAGTGTGTAGGGCATTTTCCATACATGTAGGTTGCATTTCAGTTGGTAAATGTAAAATGAAGGGTGGTAAGTTCTTCAGTGGAAGTTAGAAGTACTATACCCAGTGCTGGGCACCAAAACAGCAGGCTGGGTGGGTATGGGTATGCCTAAACGCTCGGGTGCCACTTCAGGCTGGGTTCAGAGATGAAGGATCCTAAGGAGGACATCTGTAAGTACTTAAGGCACTTAGTGATCTAGTTTCTAGCATGTTTTCCGTATAATAACTTCTAAATATGGAAGACATTTCCCTTTTACAGTTGCACATCACCTTGTACAGTAGCATCATCTGTGCTACCAGGCGCCAGCATGGTCCAAAAAAATTAATAACTATTGTGTGTTTTGGAAGTCTTATTATGCAATTTAATAGCATAGCAGTATAATGAAATCTCTGCGGGAAAGTGATGAGAGTGGTTTTGTGTGAGAATTACAGGGGTTGCAAGTGGGTGAGACAGTAGCTACTTGTTTTGTTGCTAACAATATACTTATTTTCATGTTTATTCCTGGATTACAATGTGTGAATAGTATCCCAGTAAATAGTCAGGCAAATAGTTATTTATCAAGTATTTAAAAGTGAAAGGTCTTGTAATTTTCCTTAGTAATGACGGTGATTTCTTCCAGCTGGATTAGTGACTGCCATTTCTCCCCGTGAAGACTAAGAAGTGTTTTGGTTTCTACATGGAGAGAGTTATTGTCTCCCATAATAACGCAGACCAGAGGATTTCTTTTTCCTTTCTGGCCTGGGATCTGGGAAAGGTTGAAATGTGCATAACCTGAATTAATACCTTGTAAAGCTTTTAAATCTCTTTCATCATTCCTGTTGGAGTGGTGCAGGAATTGCTGCTGGCATCAGCCCAGCAGCAGCCTGCTTCAGAGCAGCTTTTGTTTCAGTTTATGAGGCAATCAGTGGGTCTTGTGATGGAATTGCCTTGAAAGGTCACTTTAATTACATTTCTGTCGCATTCCTCTGTCCCCAGCTGTGCAGTCCTGGTGGAACAGGTTGCATTCAGCTTTGCAGCTGAATTTCTGCAGCGGACAAGTTTGAAAATATATACTAGAGTAGCTGCTGGCAGGCCAAAGGGAGCAAAGAAAATTGAACCAAGTGTCATATTCTGTGGCCAGACATTGCTGCAGGTACCCTAAGGTTGTGGAGGATGAGAGTATCGAAGCATAAGTAAACCCTTGATAGCCGCCTGTCTCGTGCCTCTGGGTAGCTGAAGTGTCTGTCATTGAAGGCCTGTGCCAGACCCTCCCTGTCCATCATTCTGGGGGGGCCTCAGCAAGTAGAAGTTTCTCCTTTCTCAACCTTTCTGGGATTAATCTGAGCTGGGCTGTCATCTCTTAGCAGAACCAGTGGCAAAGCCTGCTTTCAGTGACCTCGGCCGCCTTTCTTAACCTCTGCCTCCTCTTGGTCCTGAACTCTACAAGGCCCAGAAACATGCAGGGTTTAACAGCTGGGATCCAACCCAGGAGCACATCCTGCAGCTGTAGTGAGACCAGTGTAGGTTTGTGGTTTGTTTTTCTTTTTCTCAGGACATGTGGTTACTACACTACACCTCTGAGATTCCTGTGTACTCGAGGTCTGCCTGATGTTTCTCTCAGTGACTTGCATGCTGGGGATGGACCCTGCTGGCATGGGAGTGCAGGGGGGTGACAGGAGGAGGGCATCCCATGCTGGGAGCCAGCACTGCAGAGTTGCATGAGAAAGGTGCTGCTTCTGAGGCTCAGCGAGGGACAGAGCTGGCTGTTTGGTTGCTGTGTTTGAAAATAAATAGACTATGTGATTGTATTGATCTGAACTCAGCCCTCATGGTTGAGGGGGGAGTTCTGCCTTATTGATGCAGGAAAACACGAAGTTTATCTGTCAGAGGAAATCCATGGACATGGGGTAACCTTTGGTGTATGACTGCTGCGTGATGGGCCACTGAGGGCTGTGACTGGATGGTGTGTTTGTGGAGTTCTGAATTGTGAGGATGCTGTAGCAAGGCTTTTGTTTCTTCCTGAACTGCTTTTCCCCTTTTTTCCACCCCACCCCTTACCAATCTGATCAGCAAGCACTTCTAAATATTCATGGTGTGGGATTTGTCTCTATGCACATGACTGCTGCTGTTTTGAAAGGCATGTGACAATGCAGGGGCCAAATGAGGTTAATCTCCTCCTGTGCTGGCAGAACAAGGCTGAGCAAGAGTTGTACAGCATGGAGTTTATTCTTATGCCTTTTCCACTGTGTTTGCAGTCTGTGGAGAAGGAGGAAGAAAGTTTCAGATGCTGATTCACTGTCAGGATAGAGACATGGATGTACTAGTTGTGTGCAAGTTTGGTTTCAGGACATCAGTGCCTCCAGGTTTAATGAATAACTCTGTTGCTTTCCTTGATGCCAACCCAGCAGTAACCCATTTGGGGTTGCACCTCCTTGGGTTTCTCCATGTCCATCAGCCAGTTCGTTTATGGAAGCTGCAGGGTCAGACTGGTGAGTGGGAGGCAAGCAGTGATTAGCCTGACTTGTAACCAGAGCAGATCCCATGACCAGTGAGACCTTCAGCCTCTCATCTGCTTTTGCTCTAGATCAGGGATGAGCCTCCTCACCCTCGCTGGAGTAGATGCAGCCAGAGGTCGAGGGTGGCCTGGAGGATCATCTCTTTGGCCTGACTGAGCTGTGGGTCAGGCTGCCTTTGTGCCCACAGAGCTGTAGGGCCCTGGAGAGACTCATAGTCTTGTGGTCCAAGGGAGCAAAATTGTTAGCTTGGCAAGTCTGGGCATTTCACTGAGCTACTGAGAGTGTGAAAAGTGTTGCTGGAGGCAGGGCATGGTAAATGAGGGGGCTAAAGTAGCTGGGGTTTTCTAACAATTAATTACTGAGTGGTTTTTTAGAGATTCTTTCTCATGTTTGTAATTCATTCCCTGCTGTAGATGCCATATTGATTTATAATTTTTTGAAGTTCAATATTTTGCACCCTCAGGGCCTCAAACAAAAATTAACTAGACAATGAGAGTAAATTTCTGCATTCTGCCTCATCAGAGCTTTCTCTCCCATTCCCCCATGCTTGGAGCTGATTTCTGTGCTCTGGTTTGGGTTGCAGATGTTGCGAAGCCTGTGTGCTGTGGGCTCTGAGACGTGGGTGGCAGAAGAGCTGCCTCACTGACCAACAAATGAGGAAATCAAGAGCCCAATTAAGAGCCTGGAATTGCCCCCAGTGACCTGAGTAGAGCATTTAGTAGCTCCTAGTGAGACAGGCCTGCTTGAATGAAGAATTCCTGTTAGTTGGAAGACAAAAAAAATCCCCTCCTCCCCCAGGTCTAATTAGCTCCTCTTTTCCTTTTTTCTGCCATGAGTATAAAGGGTCTGTCTCTGGAATGAAATCTTAAAAAGATGCACGTTCTTCAGCTTGCAACTGATGGAGGTGATCTCTGTGCAGGGGGTGTGGGGGCCCTTCTGCCTGTTTTCTGTGTTTTCCTGTTGGATCTTTGGTTTTGCTGTTGAGTACGGCTGTTCCTTATCCTCTGGTTTGTCTCTTTTCCTCCAACAGAGTGACTAAAGAAGTGGACTCAAACTCAAAAGAAGCTAAATCTTTTCTGAAGCAGCAAGAGAAACTGCAGTCAGCAGCTCCGGCTTCCCTCCCGACAGTCTCGGGGTGAGTATGTGATTTCTGTGCCCAGTGAGAAAGATGGCACTCAAACCAATAATACAGGCTCTGCAGTATTTAATGGGTGTTTGTTTTCTGTAAGATTTCAGTGGGAGCAAGACTAGGCCTTGAAGGTGTGATAATCTGGGAGGGAAGTGGGGGAAGCAACCCATGACTTCCAGTGACCCACTTCATATGTTCATGCTCAGATTTCTCAATCCTTGTAAGTCATTCATCCTAGTAAAGAAATAGTGGTTTAATGTCTTGAGCAGCCTGATGAAACTGCAGGATGCCAAGAACATGCCTGAGATTGCCTGCAGTTCCTTTGACAGGTGCTTCTCAGGACTCTAAAAAGCCATGATAGGCTGGGCTGTGGCTTCTTACAAAGTTTGGGTGAGCATTTAAATGAGAGATGTTTTAGCCTCTTTGATGTTCTCTAATATAATTTTGATGTGAATTTGTCACTTCCTGTTCAAGCTCTAACACCTAATTCTGAGATTATAATAATGCTTGTCAAAGATATGAGGAGGTTGGGCCCCCTGTGCATCTGACATGCCACTCTGGTTCTTGATGTGCTTGGGAGATCACCACTTCTTAGGAATAGATGAGATGCTTCTGTGTTCCAGCGATGACTTTTACCTAAGTCAGTTGTTTGCATTTATATTTGAAAGCTGTGTACGATTTTGTCACATAGAAGCAATGCCCATCAAATAAATACATTGTCCTTCCCATCTGCTGTAGAGCAATTCTCCAGTGTGAGTTAAGGCTGCCTTTCCCCAAGATGCTGTTATTCAGTTCCTGCAGCTGGATTGTCACTCATTTTTCCAGCTAAGTGTTGCATAGCTTATAGTTAGCTCAGGGTGGTGAAAGCACAGTGTGTGTGTGCATGACCCTTGACAGCTGCTGTTCTCTGAGCTGAATGAAGGCATAGATGAGCATAGCCTTCGTGCTGTTGTTCGCACTGCACAAGGGTTTGTCCCCGCAGAGCTCATTAATTGTAATCTTAAGTGTTGTGCATGGGGTTTTGTGCTGGAAAACTTGCCTTGGGCTGGGCTGGCACTCTTTGTTCACTTTTGGTGGCCAGAGGTGGTTTGGGTGGCAGCTGAAGCTAAGGCAGCTTTTGCTGTGCACAATGCTGGTGGCCCCATGTCTTCAAACCTGCCTTCCAGTTTCCCCAGCAATTGGTCTGCTGCTCCAAGTGCAGGCAGGTTTGGCAGCCCACTGGGAAAGCTCCATAGGCTATTCACCTTCCTGCTCTGCTGAGATCCACGTTTCCTCCTGTGTCTTACAGGCCCAGGGAAGGAGCTGAGTGACCAGTGGGTGGGCACAGCCTGGTCATTACCAAGGGGCATGGCTACTTGTCCTGGAGCTTGGATTGTCAGGAAGCAGCTTAATTAGGTCATTGTTCAGCTTGCTGATGTGTGACATCCTACTGACAGTTGCTTGCCCAGAACATGAGGTTCCCCTGGACTTGTATGTTTTGCCTTCCTTCAGAGCAGCAAAGCCTGATGCACCGCAGCCCTTTCTCAACCTGCTGCAGCACATCCTGGCTTTGTGCAGTGATCCTACAGCAGTGGTATTTTGATCAATGTGTGGAATAGCCCAGCATTCTTGATTCTTGATAGTGTGTGCCCTCTGATCTGAGAGCGCTCCAGGGAGTTTTCTGCCTTGGGATAGTAGCCGAGACTGATCCCTGAGACTGCCAGCAAACATGCTTGCTTTGGGCTTAGGAGGATGCTTCCAGCTGGGAAGCCAGCCAGGGGTATTTTCAGGTGAGAAAATTACTAGCAGGCTTGCAGTGTTCCTTAAAGCCAGAGGCAAGCCCCTTATGTTAAGAAAGTTACAAAGGTCAGGTTTTAGACTTGAGCCAAGCTATTATCCAGGCCTTGCTGCTCTGGAGCAAAGAGGCACAAGCTTCAGTGACATGCCAGAGCAGTACCTGGGGCATAGCTTGACAGTTCTTTGCAAGTGCCCTTTGGCGACTTAAAACAGAAGTTTTGAGGGAGAGGGTGCATTTCAGGACAGCCCAGTCTGGGACGATATCACTACAAGGCAGTGAAAAACATGTGATTTTGGGATTCTCACTGTGCCTGTGGACACCCACTGTGCTGTGAGCCATTATCAGCCCCCAGGAGCTTTGTCAGCTATCTGAAAAAAAAAAAAAGCTTTGCCCTGTGTGCAGGGAATTCAAGCAGCCAAGAGTGGCCTATCCATCTGGCTTTTCTTTCTTCACCTTATAAGCAGCATGCATTATTTCTGTATGCAGCCAGCATACCCTGCATTTATTTAATTTCCCTTCTCTAAACAGACAGAAGTAATCCAGGAAAGCAATGGTCACAAAACCAAACATCCGGCTCCACATCTCCATGTCACAAACCTTTATAGCCTAACTGGTCCAGGGGAGGGGATGTTTGGGGCTGAAAGTGCATTTCCTGAATGTGTTTAACATCCATACCGGATGTGCTATAAAAAGCTAGATTTGTGCTTATGAGGGACATGGGGGTGGTTGGAGGAGAATAACTTAAACACTTGGCTGTAATTAAAGCCAGGAGTACAAAACAACCCACCCAGTTCTCTCAGCAGGCTTTGCTAGAAAGGTCAGAAGCCGCTGGTTCCCAGGGATGTGATGGTTTCCCAGCCTTCACATTATTCCCATCGTGTCCCCCTGTGACACCCAGCTAGGCAGTGTTCTGTGAGCAGTGTGTGTCGGTTTGTTGGAGGGTTTGGGGTTGTGATGCTCTTTTCCAGTTGTTTCCGTAGTGTTCTTGGGTTGTGTTAGGCTCTCACTGGTGCTGTCAGAGGTATCAGATGTGATGAGGGCACTCATTTGCTCTCTGAATAAATGGGTGGAAGGTTCCCAGCATTCAAAAAAAGCCCTCCACCCACCCAGCTCAGCCTTCTTGCCTGTCTATGTATTAGGGCTCATTTCCTATCCTCAACCACTGCTCCAGGGCCTTTTGGGGGCTGCAAGAGTAGCTCCTGGCTGTAAATGAAATGCGTGACCTGATGGAGGGCTTAGTCAGTTCAGTGGACATTCCTGGTGCTCCACGAGCTGCTTTCTGCCCCTCCCCGGGCCAGGCAGGACCTGTGAGCTGGGTCCATCATCTTCTGCACTAGTAATCCCATTTTGCAACCAGCGTTTCATATTCAAAGGCTGTTAAAGCAAATTAAATCCTCCACGAGGCTTATTGCAAAATGACTCTGTGCATGTACTTGTGAGACACAACGGGGGGGTTGAGCTACAGGCTGGGAAAGCCCTGCCCCAACTGGAGCCCTTGGGCAGGAGCGGGTACGATCTGCCCATCGGTCCTTGGCGCTTGTCAGAACACAACAGCATTGCAAAGGGAACAGTGCTGCTGTAGCAGTCCTGAAAATGAAAAAAATGTACTTGGTGGATCTTATTTGAGATTCTGCTCTAGGCAGCTGTTTCTACACAGCCTGAACAGGAGCCAGGAAGAAAAAGAGAGGTTTTTCACTGGCTTTGTTCTTGCCTTTGCTTATTACCGAAACCATTTGTAATTAAACGTGGACTTGCTCACTCAGCCCAGCTGTTGCTTTTCTGTTTGATCCTGCCTGAAATTACAGTGGTGGATGTGTGACCTCCTAGGCCTTTTCATGCCTTGTAGGCTGGTATAAACACAGGGTACAATTTGCCTTTGAAGCGAGCAGGCAGCGCTCCCACGGAGTTCAGGAGCTGCTGTGCCTGCCGACCCCCAGTCTGCAAACGTTTGGACCTCAGTACAAGACCCAGCAGGAAGAGGCACTGTAGGAAAGCTCTGACCCAGAGACACATACTTGCCCTGAACAAAGAAAGCCAGATAAACTCTAGCCTGTTCATGATGGATGCCTTCCTCTCTGAGCAGTTCTCATGGACTGACCATTCAATGGTGTGAAAAGCTTCAGGCCTTTGCTTTTACAAGTCATTTACTTTGCTGCATGCTAATGTTAGAGTAGAAGGACTCCAGGACCAAGATGTGTCCATATCTTCTCTCCAACCATCAGTGTGCAGGAGGAGTCACAGTGGTAGTCTTTGTAGGAGGATAGGGATCATGGGAGAACCTGGAGCCCATTTGCAGCATCCTGACCTGTTAGCTGTAATTTCTAAGATAACCTTCTTCTCCAGCCAGGCTCTTCCTAGGAGCTACTTTGTATCCAAAGCTTTTTCTTGCTAAAGATGCTCTTTCTGTGTGAGTTGGCTGGACTTAATTGTATCCCTTTGCTGTCATGACCAAATCTGTTGCTTGAGTTCCTAAGTGGAGGCTGGTGAGGCAGGCGCAGGGTCTCAGCTTCTGGAATCCTCAGAGCAAGTGCTGCAGCACTCACATGCCTCCAGGGAGCAATTTTATTTCACAGCAATCCCCCAAGCTTTTTTTCTTCAGAAAACAGAAATTTGCAGTCCAGTTTCAGCTCGGCATCAACTACAAACAGTTATTTAGCTAAAACTCTTAAACATTTTTCTTGTACAAGCTGAGTAAGGATGCAAACAAAGCAAGTAATCAAGATCTTTGGTGGAGCTGGATGTTGGTTTTTTTAGTAGTCACTTAGAGCACTTCAGTAGCTCTGTTCTTCCTAGTGCATTCAAGGCTTCTCGTGTTTCTCCTGCTCTTCCCTTCTCTGTGCTCCAGAGAGTGCTGTTCTCCCAGACGGAGAGATCCAGCCCCTTGCACCATAGCCAAACCCTGGATGTAGTAGCATATGACATATTTTTCTGTGAACAAGATGAACCAGCTAGGGGCAATATTCCTGTGCCCTGGAGCTAGTTTTACTTATTTCCTATTCATACGCTTCGGTTGTGGAAGATTAAATGTGGCAGCAGCTGTTCCAAGTGAATAATTTCTCTTCAGGTCCTTTGTTGTTATTATTTTTGTTTTAATTATTCATTGTTAGTGTCTCTCTACTGGTTTACAGGTATCCTCTCCTTCAGTCAATGTGATAACAAGAGTGGGTGAGTTTTTGGAGTATTTTGGTTTTATTTGCTAGGGGAACCCAAATAAATTATCCCATGGGGATGAGTGTGGAAAGGTGTTTGTATGTGTGAGGAAAGGCAGGTTTGTCATTAGGGAAAATGATCTCTGGTTCAGCATTAAAGCGTTTTCATCAGCCATAATAAATAAGATGCTGATTGCTGCACACTTGTAAATCATGCCAAACACCTTACCCTCTGAACATCTGCCTCCCATCTTGAAGTCAGCGTGGAATGAGGCACCCAGCGTCACACGAGATCAGAGCCCACAGCACTGAGGGAGCTGATCTCCAGCCTGGGCCGGTTTGGCTCAGCAAGGGCTCAGGCATGGGTTTCACAGCCCAGCTGAGAAACCAAGTCAGTCAGGCTCTCCAAGCTGTGGCCACACTGCCATCGGATCCTGTGCTGGGGACCTGACTGCCTCCTGCAGGCAGGCTGATCTAGGGCTGCAGTCACCTCTGAGGCTTAACTGGGGGTCAGTGGGCTCTGCCATTTTGGGGCTTTGCCTCTTTTCTGAACAGTTCTGGCTCTCGAGCTTATGTTAACCCTTTTTCAATAAGAAACAGAGCTCTGAGTGTGGGAAGTTTCATACTCACTCTCCCAGACTCAAAGCAAAACGTGCACTAAACATCCTTGGTTTAAACTAGTCTCTCAGGACCAGTCCTTTCTTGTTCTTAGGCCAAATGAGTCAATGCCTTCTACCCCCGCCTGTGTTTTGCAATAGGAATGAATGAGAATTTTTAGCTCTGTTCTGTGCTTTCCTGCGGCCGTGCTAGCACGCGTGTGGTTGCTTTTCCTTGGGGCGGTGGCATCTTATTGGAAAGAAGTTTAGCAGTGCCTGTACAGCTCTGTGCCTTGCTCCAGTTCTCGGTCTTGATGTGGCTAAGCTGGGTCCCTGGGCTGGACTAACTGGGATCAGCTGTTTCTTTTTCCAGTCTCGTTGGAGGTTTAGCAGAATGGAATCTCAGCTATTTGAGGACTTATATCTCCAAAGCATCTGTCTTATAAAATACAAACAACCCCCCACCAGTCTGGGGCCTTTGATAATTCCCCAATGAAAGTTGTTTGGCAGTTTTCCCTTAGGGCAGTACAGGTTTTATGAGACCTATTTTCATTTGCTTTCATCTCTTCAATCATGAGCATCTCTCTTTCTCCCTCTGTAAAAATGATTGAGGAAATTAACTGCTAATGGGGAATGAAGCCAGCTGTATTTTTATTCCAGACCCCTTGCAAAGCTGCAAAGAGAAACCCTTGTATCTTCCCATGCTGGACTTGCTCTGGTTGGCATGAGAGGTGAGAAGGGCAGCCCTGCTTTATGGATAAAGCCTAGGATTGAAGGTGAATGCTGAGCTCCTGTTCCCAGTTGTGCTTTGCCTTGGGGGTGTGTTTACCAAGACTTATTTCCACTCCTGTTTTATTTTGGTTTTATAGTGCTTCCTTGCATATTGACTGAGCTGTACCATGTCCCTTGAGTGTCTCCCCCATACCAGATGCTTGTGTTACGTCCTCTTGCTTTCCCACACTCGTGTTCCTCCCTTTTTCTCATGTCAAGGAGCAAGTTCAGCTGAATCATTCTTCATAAAATATGAACTAGCTAAGGCTGGAGTGGTAGTCAGAGAAGAATGATGCTTCCTGCTCTCAGGCAGTCCTGTTGCCCCAGGCTTTTCACATAGCAGTGGCTTCATTCATGGAAAATCTCATACTAGTGGCCTCATTCATGGAAAATCAGGGCACCAATATTTTCCAGCATGTTTGTTAGCCAAAACTTTGATTTGCATGCTGTTGTTGTTGTCGACTTGTACAGTACTATGTGTAGAAAACAGGCATGCCCAGGCTGCCTGGATTGGTATCAAGCTGAGAAGTCATGCAATTAGGGTTTGTTACCAACTAAAATACCACCTTTCTCCCTTGCTACCTGAAAGGAGATGTTGGTGTGACTCTGAACTCTTGAAGGGTGCTTGGTCTTTCTTCAGAGCTCCAACCTCTCCAGCTCACAGCAGTCTCTGCCACTGTTCTTTTGTTTGCTTTCAGAAAAAGCCAAAGAGAGTATGAGCAAGTGTCTGCCCAGGCTGTGGGAATTTCCTCTGCCATGAAGGTAGTTAGGATGGCTGGAGTTCACTTAAACTGTTGCTGTCCTGGTGTGGAGGTGACAGAGTGCCCCATTTCTTGCACTCCCTTTTCTTATTGCTGCCTGAAACCCTGAGCCTCAGGTGAATTGGGGCATGGTCTGAGCTGAAAGGGCACCTTAAACAAGCTCCAGTCTGTCTCAAGCTCTCCAGGATGCTCTAATCCAGTCTGCCAAGCCACTGAGTACTTTGTCTCCCTATCCAAGGAGTTTCAAAGCCTCGCTAATGTGTTGGGTTAGAGCCCAGTTATCTTTGCTGTAGTGCTTTTCAGAGAGCATGTGGTCCTTGGGGCAATTGCTGTACGGAGGAACCCTCTGCAGAGGCAGATAACTGGTAGTGTGTTGGCAGCAAATGTCCCTCCGGGTGTGCAAGGACGTGTGTGAGATGCTCTTGTACCCACTGAGGCAGGAGTGGAGGGAATGGATTTATTTGATGTTTCTGTTGAAGATGATTCTTTTTTTCTGGGAATCCCAGGGGAAGATGCATTTTGTGTCCTCTCTCCTTATAGCATCTGCTATTGATTCTTCCCTACAAGGGTGGTGAGGCCCTGACACAGGTTGCCCAGGGAAGCTGTGGCTGCCACATCCGTGTAAGTGTTGAAGGCCAGACTGGATGGGGACTTGTAGCAACCTGGTCTAGTGGAAGTCCCTCCCCATGGCAGGAGGGTTGGAACTAGATGATCCTTATAAGATCTCTTCCAACCCACACAAATCTAGGTTTCTATGATTATCAGCAAATAATAGTGGATATATATGAGTTTGATCTGACCTCATGCAGCAGCTTTCATACTCTTTTGGGAGCTCATACTTCAGTGCTGTTGCTCTAAGCCTCCAGCAGACAATAGTGACGCCTGTTCATCGCTGGACTGGCGGGCTGGAGAACAATGATGGCATTTCTTGAAGTAACAAGTCCTGGGCATGTGCAGGGTTGGGTTGTAACAATTTTTTTCCCCTCCTTTGAGCTGCAGGCTTGAGGGCAGCAGGGCTGTTTGCAGCACTCATGAATGTAAGCACAGAGGAAACTTGTACCTTTTGGAAAATACTTAAAGCAAGCAAATGGCAGTTTTTTAGATGCTTCCCTGTTTTGCCTTGAGACTGAGTAGGTGTGTGTATGCTGTGTGTCACCAGTATGTGTCGTCTGTTGGGAAGGTGGTTCAGATGCATGTTTAGCAGCAAGGAGAGGGTTAAAGTGAACCCGCAAAGGCTGGCTGATTGCAGCTTATGGCTTTCATAATGCAAAGCCTGTGGGAATTCAGCCGGCTTCATCTCCCCCCACCCCCTTCTCCCCCTTCCCGGCTGCTCGAGGCAGGATAACCTTCCTGACTCCTGCATCCCTGCCAGTATGGCTTGCACAGGGAAGCTCTGCAAAAACCCAGCAGAGGCATAAGCATGTGAAAGATGAGATTATTAAACTTTCTTGGGAGAACACTGAAAGAGTCATTTTCCAGTGTGGTCATGCTGTTCCCTTACGCTCCGGCTGGGATGCAGCATGCCTGCCTCTTCATCTGTGACCTGCAGATTTCCCATTGCAGGGCGGCTGAGGAAGCAGCTGGTATATACGATATCTCTAACTCTCTGGAGACCAGGACACAGGGATGTCCTTGGCTTTGCCGTAGGCTCTGGATGATGCACAGCAAAGTCAGTTAGGCCAGAAAAACATGAAGATGGTTCAGCAGTGGTTTGTGCAGCCCTCGGCACACTGACCTATGCTGCAGCCAGCACAGTTCTATGACGTGCACCCTGTGACCGACCAGGGGCTCTGTCTCAATGGGTAACCTTTGGTATTAAAGAAGTTACAGACAGTGCAACCCAGGGCCTTTCATTGTGCAGTGTCTGCTTTAAGGACAAGCACCATCACGGATTTTTTCCTAATGTGTAAAATCCCTTCTCCCTCCCTGCTGTTTGCAATAACCCTTTGGAAAGCTGGATGGGCTCTCCGTTTCCTTTCTCACTCACACGCGTGCACTTGTGAGCCTCGCCAGCACTGTTTGGCTGTTTGCATTGGGAGGGACTTTTTTCTACTTTCCCAAGTCAAAGAATAGTGTGTAGCATTTGTTTTGGAAACAAAAACACTTCTTGAGAATTACATGACCTCTGCAAACAGATCAGCACAAAACAGGTCATGTGCTTTAGACTGACTCTGAAGACTGTACAGGATAGCCATCTCCATCCTCACTTTTCACGGCCTTTGTTTTTAACAAGGACTCCTAAGAAACCTTTGAAGGAGTAGTATGGCATCAGCTTTACGAGTCCTACAGGACACTCAAGGTGCTTAGCATCTTTCTGCTGGTCACTGCTGTGATTGCAGAGTAGGATTTCAGTCTTTTATGGGGGCAGAATATGCGCACTCAAACAAATACGGTACATTTTTATCCTGATTTTCTCCAAAGCCTTTGGGAGTAAAAGTTTATTGGTGAATATTAGTAAGAGGTTGTTGGTTGTAGCTGTTGATGGACACTACAGAGCTGTCTGTTTTCCACTTCCTTTGTTACAAACAAATGTCTCCTGGAAAAAAATTGTCTATTGCCTCCTTCCTTTAGCACTAGGTGGGCTGGATGGGAAGTAGGGAGCACTGCTGTTACAAGGAGTGCTTTCCTGTGCCTGCGTGGCACAGGGACCCTCTGTCAACTTCTATACCTTCCTTCCACAAACTGCCCTGCTCATGTTGTGCCAGGTCAATAGGTATTCATGCAGCTTTGTCCTTAGCTACTAAAGTAGTCTTCAACAAGTGTGTGACTCAATGGCACCTCTGGGGGAGCTTGGGAGGGACTGCATTGGCACCATAGACACCTGTAAACAAATACATGAGTGGTGTCTTTGGCCATGGAATTTCTGGCCACATTTTTCCTTTAGGAGACAATGAGGTCATATTGACAGGACTGAGAACATAAATCCATGCCGGCTCTACCTCAGATTCTGGAAAACCTTGAGTGCAGTGTCCTGGGGCTTAAAAGCCAGACAGAAATTGGCACAATCCCTGTGCTCATCTTTGTGCCAGAGCTTCTGCTTTGCTTGGTGTATGAAAGGCTGTGAAGGAGATTGGCTGGATATCAGCCATTGCAGTATTCATTTCTTATATCAGACTTACAAACAGTGGGAGCCTGGGATGGTCCTGGAAACACTCAAGTAGTGATCCATCTAGGATTTTCAAAGCAAACTCTGCAATTGTCTTCTCCCATTTGCTGTGCTTTTCCTTCTCCTTGCAGACCTCCTGTGTTGTAGTCTTGCATCGATTGCCAGTTAATAGAACCCAAGCCTCTGCTGGTGTAACTCTACTACAAATCACAAGCCTGAAATAGAGACTTGGCAAGTCAAGCTGGATCATCTTCCCAGCAATCCCATTCTCAGGGTGATGAGGAAAGCTTTGAGGGTGCCTTTACACTTGTTGGTGGATTGGCTTCATGGTTTACAGCTGGATACAGTACATGGGAGGGAAAAAAGCCTTCACGATATGCAGATTTATTGCCACTACCAGCTCTATAGGATCTGAGACCCTGATACCACTGAAAGCCCCAAGAGCTCAGTAGCTGGAGATTCAGTGGGATGAATCCTAAACCCTGCTTTTATGTTGGGACGGGGATCTCAATCAGCTTGGATACTTTTTAGCCAGTGAAAGGACAAGATCCTGAGTCGTGCAAGATTATTTGGAGTTAAATCTGTTCTTGAAATAAAAGGAAGGCTTTGAGTGGCATCCTTCTGTCCACAGTGGCAGACTAACCCATCACAAACATCTCAGCCTGAAGCGGCTTTGGGCAGTATGTGCAGCTGTGCTGGAACACAGCACCTCAACATCTGCCTCAGCTCCTGCATGGCACACTTCTCCCCAGCCAGCCCTGTGCCAAAACAGTGGCCTTTGTTTGGCCTTTCTGGTAAAGGATTGTAGCTAATTTTGAGTTGAATACCTCAATAAATAAAGAATCCTCCCTTTCTTTGAGGTTAATTAACTGCGGCAAGTAATTGTTGAACAAATGGAAACAGTTGCAAATATGCCAGAACCTCCTAGAATATAGCAAATTGCTTGAGCTCTGCTTTTGTGGGTTTTATTTAGGTGTCACTAGGACAGGGTTGTGTTTATGCCTGTTTAATTTGGAAGAGGTTGCTGCTGCCCCTCTTGCTCTCCAGTTCTCTCCAGGTGTCTGTCTCTGAATTTGAGGATGCACAGTGGCTGATTTATGCCATTTACCAGCTTGATCAAGGGCAAACTCTCGAGCTGCATAACTGTGAGTGATTTATCTTTCTTCCTCATCCATGGAGATAAATGTCAGGATGGATATCATCTGTCTGGCTGATGCATGAGTGAATCTGTTTTCATATGTGCACCTTGAGCTGAAAGTACATGCATGAATTTTTTACTGTTTGTGATAAACCTGGAAATGCAGATTGTGCTGGAGGAAGAGGCCTCTTGGTTTTAAATATTGATACCAGTGTAACAGGGCTGTGGCTGTGGCAATCTGGGAGCCTTGAAGCATTAGCTCAGAGATTATGCTGAATTCCTTGGGGAATTCAGTGGTGTGCAAAATAAAAGAAAGGGCTTTGCAAAGTGATAACATGCTTCAGATGGAGAAATAATGGACAGGGTCCTCTTGGGTCCACAGGCTGTGGGGCTGAAAATGGGAACGGAAAGATCCAGGCTGAGTCTTTGGAAGAGGCCCCTGACAGGATTTTTTGTTTATTTTGATTTGTGATGTAACTGAAAAAAAACCAGCTGCCCAGAAACCTAGGCGCCTATGAATTGATTGCTGTGGAGGAAGAGGTGAGCGCCCTGTTCCTTGGAAATGCTCATGGCATGGTGAGTTGGATGTGGTAGGTCACTGTCATCTCTAGAGCCTCGATTTGGAGAGTACCGAGTAGTTCTGTGTGATTCTTCATCAGCTAATCAAGTTGAACAATTGTCCAGAAGGCACACTGAGGGCTGAGAAACTTTGTAAAGTAGCTTTAAGTGTTGTTCACATTCACTCCAATCCATTCAGAAGTTTGAGCCACATGTGGAGCTAATACACAGTCAGACATGGTGGCATTGTTGTGTGCGCAGGTGCCTTTTCCCCATCACCCATCATACCTTGTAAATAAATCTGCAATGGGCCCCTGGACCCCTGAGCTGGCTTCCCACAGAGCAAACCTGCCAGTCCTCAGAAGGCTTACTAGCAAAGCATAGCTTTGTGTAGGATGAGCTGTGCTGCTTCCAAATCCGACCTGGCTTTGTGCCTTCCTGTGCCTGGTCTAATCAGCTCTCTCCAAGTGGGATTTGCTGGCCAGTGCCTGTTGAGACAAGGGGGCTGGTTGTGTAGCAGCCAGTGTAGGTCTGACACTTTGGGCGTTGCAGCCGCTTTGCTGCTGTGAAGGTGGGGAGCTGACTGTAGGATATTTTCTGTGCCTCAGCGCTGGGTTTTATGTTAACTGGTCCCAATAAGTGTAGTCTACAACGTAGCTAGTAGCCAACAGTTATTTCTGCAGGTTGTTCCAGCACAGGGTATAGCCCTTACTGTGAGAAACCTTCAAAACACAGGGATGATTGTTGGTGAGGGTAGTAGAGAACATCTCAGCACAACCGGGACTACTGTGGGTAAGATAAAACTGTGTAGGAGGGGATGCATCAGGGAGCAAATGGGTGCACATTTTTATGAGCTAAAATGTGTGCCAGTTGCCTGCACTCTGCCCTGTGGAGTTTGAGAACCTCGGCATGTTTAGTTGGTAAAGTAAAAGGAAGCTTATAAAAATTTAGGATGACTATCTTCATGTAAAAACCACACCTCAATGAGAGGCTACAGGAGACAGGGAAGGGAATGACAACCCAGTCTCTTAATTCAACAGAAGTTTCACTCAGTGTGGAGAGAGTAAATCAGAGGAAGTGATTTTTCTCTGCCAAGTCCTTTATTTAAACACAAAAGCTTTTCATGACTACTTGCAAAAGATACTGTTAGGAGAGTGGTCCTGTGCATGACGCTTCTTTAAAGCTGAGGCTCTACTGCAGCATCAGCCAGATGATCTGGCCACTGGCTTTTGTGTTCCCACTATTCCTCTCACATCTGTGGTCTTTGGATCTTTTTGCGGAGCTATTTCAGTGCACTTAGCTGAAAGTAGCCTGACTGCCAGCATTGCATGCTAAAACAGCCCTGCAACAGCTGAGTGCTGAGCCAATGTCATGGAAGACATGGATGTGATTTAAATATTGAAGGGACTTCATTCTTACTCAAGAATATCTTTCCCAAACAAGGCTGATGTAGGGAAGGTGCACCAAGGAAGGTCCATTTGAGATTTCTTTTCTTATGTGGGCAGTGGTAGAGGCAAGTTCCTGGATAAAACAGGGCCTTTGGACAATGGCTGAGTTGCACTGTCTCGTGTTTTGAAAGCTGCTCTCTGTGTATGTGTGTTAAGATTACTGTCAGGTTATCATCATCTTCTGTTGCACAGAGTTGAAACAAAAAGTAGTTCATGTCCCAGCAGGGCATTGCTGGAGTCACACACACTTACATGCAACTGCTGGTGCCTGTGGTCTTTGTAGTCAGCTCACTCAGACCTATGACATCGTGATACCATTTTCTTCAGCTTTTTAATTAAACAGAGATTTGAATTCCATATATTTCTTTCCCCATTTCTTCAAAGCTCTTATGTTTGCCCTTTCTCCCAACTTCAGCTTTCCTTAATAGATTAGAGCCTGCTGGAAAACATAGAGCACATTGTGAAGTGCAAAGCAAAAGCTGATTCAGCAATCCTTCCCATTTAGGCTGCCACTGTTCATGTTAGCCTTAAAATACTTCTGCCAACAAAATACTGCTGCCCATTTTATTAGCTGTTGCTGTGTCCTTTGACTTAGTTTTTTAGAGAATGTAGTTTTTCTAAAAGTGTAGTTTACTAGTGCCTTAACAATATGGGAAAGAGGATTTTCTTTTCATATGCTGCAATAATTCTGATCTTTCTGTAGGAAGCGTTTGGCATCTCTTTTCTAGATCTCTGGAGAAGGGTTCTGTCCTGGGCACGGCCCATGTTGCTAGCAACAGTCAGCCCTATCCTTAAAGGATTTCAGCTCATGCAAACAGATGTGGGAGCTGCTGTATGGAAGTGAACAGGCTGGCCTTACTTACAATGGGAATGTCAGTATGTGAGTATGTCTTTATAGGTTCAGGTCCACCTGTGGTCCTGTAGATCAGGTCTTTCTCTCCCCCACGGGATTTCTTTAGGTTGTGCTTGGATCTACAAAGAGCCACCCACCAACTTTCTGCTGAGGACTGTTTCAGTTCCTGGAAGCAAGATTGGTTCTGGAACTGTCAAACCTAGCTCATGCTAGGAGCATCTCCCCAGCTCTTCCACACTGTCTGGAACTGTAGGGCTACATCACTGCTCTTTCCTGAGGAGAGGGGGAATGGATGTGGTGCTGAGTGGGTCCCTTTAGAGCAGGCACAGGGCAGGAATAAAAAGCCTTCCTTACCATTCCCATTATCCTTACTACCTGGAGCAGAGGTGTTTGTGAACTGGGAGCAGTTGGATGTCAGGACCTGATCGATGTGTCTGAGTGTGTATGAACCTGGGTGCAGACAGGGCAGCAATGCAGGAGGAGCCACTGGGGGGTTGCTGCTACATCAGATTCCTGTGTTCTCCATAAAGCAATCAGTGACAAGTTGGGGTGATATTCCAGGGAGAAAGTGGGTTTTGAGGAGGGGGCTGGCCAGAGAGCAGTGCTTTGCATGACAGTGGTGGGAACTGTGGGTGTCTGTTCTTCCCGGAAATATGCTCAAGTGCCCTTTTTCCACTGGGGTATTAAGAAGTGACGCAGGCTCGGCCTAGTTTCATTAATGGATTTAAAACAGGTTTTGGCAGAAGACAGCCAGGCACATCAGGAATGGAACAGAAAATACTCTTCTTGAGTCCAAGAGCCTGGAAACTGCCTCTCACACCAAGTAAAGCAAACGACAAATGCTGTTCTTGTTGTAATCTGAATTTGTTCTCTTTTCTTTCTCCACCACATCCATGGTGTGCATGAGTGCATAGGCTATTTTTTAGCAAATTTAAAGCCACGGGCATAAAACTATTGTAGAGTCACCCTGGGGCCTCTGCACTATAGGAGGAACGTGTTGCATTAAAAGATACTTACCAAGCAGCTGAGTTCAGTCTCTTGATTGCCTTGGCGATGGCTCCAGGTACTTATTCATGCTTTTCCTTTTAACCCTTATTTCTTCTCTAGTATAATCTACATTTTTGACAGGTGATTATTATCACTGAAAGACCTGACAGCTCTGGTAGTCTCAAGTGCTGCAGAAGTCCTTATGCTGTTTGTAATGCATGCAGGTTGTCTTTGAATATTTGGAAGGAAAGGCTGTCGAAAACTTGCATTATTTGAAGCTCATCTGTGCTGCTAGCAGGAGGGCTGAGCACTGCTCTGTTGGGGCAGGATTTACCCTGGTCCCAGAGCAACCCTAAGATCAGAGGATGTCCTGGACCTCAATAGGGAACACTCCTGGTTGTGGAGCCTAGAGCAAAGTGAGGCTGAGGACAGCTAGACAACTTCCGTAGGTGTTTTCAGCACTTCCCTGGCTCTCTCTCTAGAGGTGAGTACTTCTCTCAGCTTGTGCTTTCCATGGCTGGCCTTCCCCAGTGTCAGAGTACATTGGTGACGCAGCTTCTGGGTTTGTTTTTCACAGCAGGTACCTCTTACAGAATTCATCTTGTTAGTAAGCAAGCTCTGACTTGTCTCAGTCCAGAGGAGAAGGTTGTCAGCATCAGACCCAAACCCAGGCAGCCAGTGTGCAAATTCCTTCCTCCAGTGCTGGAAGACTGTAGGGACACTCAGAGTGGTGGCTCAGGATGTCTCAGTTAAGCCACGTTCAAAGCTGGGTCAACTCTACTGCACAAATGCTTGTGGTACTTCGAGAGGTGTTGATAGGAAGAAGAATATTCTTAGAATCCTAAAATTGGAAGGGATCTTAAAGGGATCATCTAGTCCAACCCCCCTGCCATGGGATTGCTCCAAGCTTCGTCCAACCTGGGCTTGAACACTTCCAGGAATGGGACATGCACAGCTCCTCCAGGCAAGCTGTGCCAATGCCTTCCTACCCTCACAGTGAGGAATTTCTTTCTATTATCTTACCTAAACCTCCTTTCTTTCAGTTTTGAGCCATTGTCCCATGTCCTGTCACCACATGTCCATCCACGTGGTGGACAGAGAGTCCCGGTGCAAAGCCTTACTTACAAGGACTGAACGACTAACTGGGATGAAATTAATTCCTTGGAGAGCCATATTTTTAACTTCTTAACATACTGAATTGTTTGTAGCTGCCGTTTGCCAGGGTCCTCTCTGTTGCAACAAGGGTCACTCTTCCCAGAGTAACTAGTGCTACAACGGGTTTATCCTATTTTTACTAAGCTGCAAATGTTGTTTTTCTAACGTGCTGGGACTCTGCTTGTTTCCCCACCCTTAGACTCCATCTGTACACTTCAAAATAGAAGGAGGAAGAGGGCAGAGAAAGAACAAAGGCTCGTAATACGAATGGAAGGAAACTAGGGAAATTCAGGAGGAAATGGACAGTGAGAAATACAAAAAGATCCAGCAGCGCTGAATGCATGGGGTGTGAGTGCACAGGGATGCTTTCTGCTTGTATTCAGAGCTCAGGACCTGCATTGTGGAGCTGAACTTTCCTTTGAGTCAGTGACCTATTCAGACACCTAACAATGTCCATTATGTACAGTCAGCTTGTTTATGCCCAGTGCAGGGCTTTTGTACCTATTTCCATGTACAATAAAACCACTTACAAAGTGGCCAGGCCAAGCTCAATTTTGCTGTGTGAGCGCTTGACCATCAGCTTTCAGCAAGATCTTGTAACTTCAGAAAGATTTAAGAGCACAAAATACGATGACAAGATGCTCAAGGAGAACATCTGCTGATGAAAACACTGTTCTTAGGTGACTGATAGCAAATGTCTCTTCTTTGAAGGATAGAGAGAGGGGAAGGAGGGAGCAAGAGCTGGGGCCCTGCCACTCTGAAGCTGTGGTGATTAAATTGGTACGCTGAGGCAGCCTGAAGAGGTAAGTCTAGAGCAGTGCTGAGGTTTGATGGCAGTGTGGGACTAGCCTGGCAACAATGCCTGTGCATCACTGCAGGTTAAGAACAGTGGAGAGGAGAAACCTTGGGAGAGCTGGAGCCAGCAGTGCGTTGCAGCCTTCATCCTTGCTGTAGAATAAGTGGGGCTGTCAGCCCATGGCAGAGCTATGCTTAGATTTGTTCTGCAGCTGCAGAGAAACCAGCTGGCCCATGTTTAGCATATGAGGGAATCCCCTGAGAGGCTTTGTGTGCTCTCTGTGGACTTCAGGGCAGCAGCTGCAGAAGTACCTGAGTGCACTGCACAGCAGAGATACCCTCTGTGACCTTGGGCAGCCCAAGCTTTTAGCTGTATTACTTGGAAACAGCTCCCACCTCCACTGCAAAATACAACACGTGTTGTTGGATCACATGATGGTTCTGATTAACGGGAGAGATGAGGTACAGCTTTTGGAGTAAGAAAAAATCATGACTTCACCTTAGCCTGTAGTTTTCAGCACAAGGATGTAATTCTCAGTTGAAGGACGTGCTCTTTAACCCAGCCCACCAAGAAGCAGCTGTAAGCAGTGACTGAAAGAGCTGGAGCCAGAAATAAGGTACATATTCATGGTGAGAATTTGAGCATTGAAGCAAGTCTATGCAGGCACTGGTGCTTTCTCCTATTTAAAGAGAGAAAGCATTTTGGCAACTTGCTTCTTCTGTCTTATGCCCTTGTTTAACCACCACTCATTCAGTTAATGCCACTTAGCAGCTTTTAAGACATTTCTTTAGGGGGAAAAAAATGAATTCTACACATTCAGGAAATATCTGTCATCACTGGAAGCAGAAACTGTAGTTGTCGTGGTCCCTGGAGCCATGTGGGAGAGCTCCGGTTCATTACTGCCTCTCTGCAGTCACTTCTCAGAGAACAGAACTGGCTGTGAAGGTGAAGAAGGTTTTAGCAACACTGCCCTACATCTAGGGAAAAAAAATCAAGGAGTGCCTCTTTGAAGCCTTGAACGTGTGCACAGCGCATGACACATGAGGAGTGTTTTTATTCATGTTTGTTTTCAGGAAATTGTGTTGCTTTGTAAGCTGAGCCCTTTTAAGTGTCTTAAGTTTGGCACCCTACAAGTTGGGCTTTCACAGGCACTTCTGGAAGTTATCAGCCTGAGCTGTATTTTCCTGACTCAGATCCTTGCAGTAGGAACTGAGGAATGGAGCATTTAAATGGAAAAAAAAGTAGAAGCTACAGTGCAGCTAGATAATGTCAATCTTGTCATTGCTTTTAATATTCATTGCCAGGCACAGCGATCACACTATGTCAGTTTTAAGTTAAGCAACCCTTAGTCCTAGTCAGCTTCTGTCTGCGTACATGAAAGGGATGACTGAGCCCACAGCTGCTAAAGGCATCTCTCAATTACTTATATTTCACTAGGTATTTAAAGATTAGGTTGGGGTGTAGAGGATGAAAGGGTTTTTATCTCTTAATAAGAAACTTGTATTTGCAGATATGAAAAAGACCAAAGACTGAAGTGTCTAACATACTCCTCTTTTCCCTACTGCTTCCTCTGAATCATGTGGGGGTAGGGAAGCATGTGGAGATCCTACGGGGAATAAAACAATGTTCCTCTTGGTCTGCTGCTTACCACAGCCCAGCCCCATTTCCCAAAATTGATGGGTAAGGATGTGCCATGCTGGAGTTCTCATGACATAGCCTTGCTTGCATTGCAGAAGACTGAGCAACGTACAGGGAATTAAATACATGGGGCTTTGCAAGCTTTAGACATGAACAGCAAAGGGGAGGATGTAATGTGAGAAGCACTGAAAGATTCCTATAGACTCCTCCTTTTGCTGTCTCCACTGACTATCAAACACTTTTTGGGAGAAGGACCTCTTCATTAGCCTTGTGGTGCTTCAGCCCTTCAATCAAAAAAATAGTCATCCTTGAACTCTCCATAAAATTATCTGGCAAAATCAGAGAGGACCAGATTAACTTTGTCCTAAAATCAGAGAAAGAAGCAGGGGAAAGAGTTTGGAGAAGGTCTTCCAGCTGTCTATATTTAAAACTGTGTGAAGGTGGGTGAAAGGCACAGATGCCAGCATAAAACAAAGCCAGCAGCTTTCATATCCCCTCTAAGGCAGACACATGGCAGGAACAAAGATGCTCCCCTTACTGTAGCTGCATGATCTCAGAAATGAGCAGCCTACAGACTGTGTTTGCACCAACATGTGCTCTGGAGAGGCGTGTGAATAGTTCCCATACAACCTTCTCCAGAGCAGCCTGAAACAATGTTTAATGTCCTCCTGTTCGTCTTTGAAAAGGTTGAAACAGGTGATGAGGTTGCTTCAAGAAGATTTGACAGTGAGTGGGTTGTGTGATGTAACAGACTTAACTGATGTCTTGGGGCACTTGCTTTGTTAGTAGCTTAACTGGCCATATAAAGCTCCGACTTTGTGATCCATAAACTTGGAGGCACACCAGAGCCAGCACTCTCTGTATCACCAGATGAACATAATGTGAGTGAGGAGGACATGGGAAGCTTCAGCACAATCAAAGGCAGTGTGTGTGGAGGGTAGCAGAGGTGCCAAGCAGCACGGGCACAATGCTGCTTGGGGACCGCAGAGTGAATCTGTGCATCCCGCTGTTGGTGTGCAACAAACCAGCCTGGCTTTTCCATGTGGCTCTGGGTGCAGCCACTACATGCAGGGTGAAGGCTTTGGGGAAACCCTGCAGCTAAAAGTGCCCTTTGTTATTTGTCTGATCTTGCCTTCAGGCCTCGAGGCTGTTACAACCGGATAAGCTAAAAAAGCGAAGGAATCAAGGCACAGCAGTGAAAATCCCTGATCTGGATTAGACACACAGCTGAGTTACCAGCAGTTCCACAGCACAGCCAGGCTTTCTCAGCCAAGCTGCACACTCAGGTAATGCACAGTCCAAAGGAAAAAAGGGCAAGGTGAAGAGGAGGTGATCCTCGTAGCCAGGCTTAGCTAAGAACCAGTACACCTTGGCTCTCCTTAGCTCTGCCTTTGAGTTTGCTGTGTGACTTCATCTCTGCCTGCTGTTGTTTCTCTCCCCCAGGTTGCAGGGTGTGCCTCACACCCGCAGAGGGCTGAGGGGTTGTGTCTGTCCTCTTCTGAAGTGTAGCATCATTCCTTGGTGATGCTTTAACCCTGACAGTTAATACCTTCAAGTCACCTTTCCTGGTATAAACCAGCATCACCTGTAATGTTGGTCCCTCTGCTCATGTGTTCGTGCCCCAGCAGTCCCTTGCTGCCCCTGAGTTTGAAAGAAGTGCTTGGTGCTTCAGACCTTTATCTCAATCAAATGTGCAAGGTCAGGAAGCCAGCAGGGAAATTCTGCCTCTACTCAAAGCAGAGGAAAGAGGCAAAACAAACATTTACCTTCTGAAGTGGCTACTTGGGACTGTACCTATACAGACATTCCCATCTGCTCTGTTCTCCGTGGAGCTGAGCACAGCAGTGTCTGCTCAGGTAAGCATCACCCCACCTGGGAAATGTTCATGTAGGATTTTGCTGTGAGGGAGAAGAAAACTAAAGGGTTTTTTTGTTCATAGCCTAAGAATCCTGCTTCTAAGTGGTGCCTTTAGGCATATATTTAAATGGCAAAAGCTGTCAGTTTTGATTCTGTCAGAATTTATTCTTCTTGTTTTGCATTCAGGTGAGGAGGGTACACTGTGAAAACTGATCGTCTCTAGTGGCAGCTTCACTCCACAGTCTTTTTCCATTCAGGATTGGCCTTGTTTAACTCTGCTGCTGAAAAAGAGCATTCAGGCAGTCTTGCTTTGTTTTTGTTCCCTCTGTGCAGAGTCAACATGACAATGATAGGAGCAGAAAATAAGCTTCAGTTTCTCTTTGCACATTGTCACCAGGCTGGCTATCAAGCTTTGGGCATCTTTGTGTTCTCCCAGTTCTTCAATGTAGGAGAGTAAATTGGAGTCCTCAGGGCAGGTGTCAGTCTGCGGATGTTTGTAACCCACAAATGAGCAGGAACCTTAATTTGACATTGCAGACCCTTTCCTCCTGCCTCCCTGCTGTGTCTGTGAGTTGTTCACATTGCATCACTGGAGTGGTTTACTGAAACCTTTGTGATTTCTGTTCTGTTGATGCTGATGGGCCAGTTTCATACCCTACTTTTGCTGCTTCTTGAAGAATTGCACTGTTTTTCTACACCTCCTCCAGCATAGAGGATTTTAGAAGATCATTCACATGGTCATTCAGAGTCCATGGGCAGTTTAACCCCTTAGTCTTCCTACTGAAACTCTTAAAAAAAGAGACTGTGAAAAGCACTGATTTAGTGGTATAAACCTTTCCATCAGACTCTCCAGCCTGGGTTGTGGACAACAGCTCTGCTCTATTCTCAACCAACAAGCACAAGCCTCTTGTTGCAAATCGGGTCAAGCAGTGTCACATTTGATTGACTATGAAAGGGGATGATGCTAGCTTTGAATAAAGTGTCAAGTCTTCAAATACTTGGCAAGTTTTCCTTCTAATGCTCAAGTCCTGGGGGAAGGCAATCAGGTAAGAACCTCAGCTTTGGAGCAAGGAAAGGAAACTTTCTGCCTCTAATGGCTGGAAGGAAAGGGCATCTACTCTAGCTGGTTTAACCTAGGGTAGGAAACTAGAAGGCAAATTAATGCTGCTTCTGATTTTCTTCCTTTTCTGCAATGCCTGGCTTTTAAACTAATGTTGACTGGAGGGGATGTGGAGGCTGACTCATGGCTTTTGAACACTGGGGTTGGCAGCTCTAGAGAAGAGTTCCCATGTGCTCTTGGTTACACTGATGCCCATGTGCCTGTGAAATTTGGGTGTGTGCTCTGGTTCAGAGCACTGCTTGTTACCAACATGTGGTCGGATGTAGGTGGCCTGCCCTCGCTGTAATTTGGCGGGTACTGATACATCAACACGTTGCAAATCTGCCTTTAGTTAGCTCTTTGCTGCTCCCAGATGTATGGCAGTGCACGTGGGGCTTAGGTATTTGGAGCTGCAAGGGTAGCCACTGCTGGAGGATTCTATCTCACCCTGGCTCAGAGACAAGACTTTGTATTGAAATAGCTGGGGTTTTTCTTTTGGCTTCTGAGCCTATCTAGCCCCCCTCTAGTCTAAAAAAATTGTTTATTATCAAGAATATTACTGTCCTGGTTGGGATAAAACTGCTGGGTGACTTCTAGGTGCATTCCTGTCTTACCAGTTAAAGAAAGAGCGGATCGTCTGGCTTGATTTAATAGCAGAAGTGGAAGAAAGCTGACAGCGGTGCATTTTTATTTTTTTTTGTCTGCAGTGATCTTTAGCTCAGAAGAGCACATCTCTGCTAATTGACTATTAAACAAGATTGCTTGCTGAGGTGCGCTGACTTGCCATTTCAATCCTTTAAGGAATAAGCCTCTGATCAGCTGCACATAGGGCTCTTAAATATAATCTGCCTAATGACTGGAGTGCTTTGACCTTCTATTAAGGTGCCAATGTTTTGGGTTATAAACCTAACTTTTGGGTGGGGGGCCAAGAAGGGGTGAGGTGTTTTTTCTGAAATGGTAATATTCCAAACAACAAAGGCTGCTTTTTAATCTCAAATCTTGGAAGCAACACAGAGTCAGTCTAGAGATAAGTCTCTTTTAGCTCAAAATTTCTAGGATTGTGCACAAGTTACCGCATGCCCAGACCACCGGTTAGACACCTACCTGGCCACAGAGCCTTTGTCCCAGTTGCTGTGCATGCAAATAGTTTGTGTTTGCGTGTGTTTACCCAGTTTGGAAAAAATCTGAGCCCTGAGGGATTCAAGCTTCCTTTTGTGTTATAAAACGGGCCACGCTGAGAGCCAGCTAAAGCAACGCTCACCGCCTGCTTTGCAGACAGTGCAGGCTCTGGAAAGGTTTTGGAGCCCAAGCACCCAGTGTTTGAGGAGAAATGGTTAGTCCCATTGCTTCGTGAGGATTCCCAGTGCCATTTTAAAGAGCTCTGCTGACAGAGTCCAGAGGGAATCCCAGCCCAGGCCTGAAAGATAGCAGCAGCTTGGAGTTGGAGTCAGAAAGGGCTGGGCGAAAGGAGGAGCTAGCTGCAAACAGAGACAGGCTGGCTCTCTCCCTTTTCAAATCTCTGTTTTGTTCAGCTGGGCCAACCACTGGCAGCATCCTCCTCCACAAGTACGGATGCAGGGGAGGAATGTTCCTTGTCACGGCACGCGTGGGGCACTCTCCCCAGGGCATGGGGAGGGCACAGATTACTTGGATGCTTTCCAGTCCCATTTCCCCCCGCTGCAGCTGGTTGATGTACATCACCCTAAGCCTTAATATTGTGTGGCAGCAGGCTAGAAATGGGTAGGGGGACAAGATTCACGCTTGCTTTGCTGTTTTAGAGTAAATGCTGCAGGAGCAGTTGGCATTTCATTGCTGATAATAAAGCTGGATGTGGGGAGAGAAGGGAAGAAGTGTCTTTAACACGACCGAACACCTGGCTCTGACAAATAATCCACTAGAGACCCCACAGTAATTTTTTAAGTCACAAGCACATATTCAGCCTTCCCAGAAATGTGCACTTCTAAATGCTAGCCATCAAATAGCCTAAATTACTGATCCAGCAGATTAGTCTATAAATTGTGGTAGGTTTAGAATTGCCATTGGAAAACAATATTTAGTTAACGGTATCTAGTTCAGTGGCCTCCATCTCTTGTTGTTCTGACCTGACAAAAAAAGTAACTCTTGTTTGTGTTATACTGAAATATATTATAGGAAGGCTGTTTAAATGGGGTGTCTCTGACCTGTCACACAGCATGTCTGTAGGAGAGAGGGGCTGCTCATAAAAAAAACTCAGAGTAAGGGTCAGCCGTGGGAGCAGTGGTTTTCTGTTGTAACCTGAAGTAAAGCTGCTCTGTACATGTTCCAATGAGATGAATCAAGCTGCCACCTCTTTCTAAGGTGACATTACAGGATGTCTGTCGGCAGACTTTGGCCTTTTATTTGGGAAGGGAGAGGAGGGAGTCAGTTTCCTTTGCAGCAGCAAAAGCAAAATAGGCTTTTAATAAAGCTTAAATTCTGCAGCTGCTGGGTAAGTTAAAAAAAGAAGTGCTGGCACTCCATCCTCCTGGAGGTGGGCCTTGTCCAGCTCTCTGCCATGACCCAGGGATATGAGCCATCCCTTCTGGTCTTTTTTCCTTTGTGCCACTTGCTTGGATGAGAATAATGGGAGAGTATCATCCTTTGGCAAGGCTTTGCCTTGCTTGGACTCTTAGGCTCACAGAGATGGTTTAGGTTGGTGAATGGAAGGAAAAGACTCAGAAGGAGAAGTGCTGTAGCACAGATACTGTGGAGGAGGCTGTGACTTTTTATTGGGTATAAATAAACTCCTGAAATCCCTGATTATAGACCCTGAAGATAACTAGAAACTCAGAAGCCAAGAGATAAAACAAGGAGGAACTTTATATGTGATACAATAATGCTTTCCACCATGGTATATGTGTGGATCCACTGAGTATTGCTGGAGACCCACGAGCAGCCCTGCTGAAACACCAGATTACAGTCCTGATATGGCCAAGAACGCTTTGTCCAGATACTACTGTGATTGAAGCAGATAAGGCAATTTTTTTGTTCATGCAGAAAGTTTCCTGCTTCTTGCTGGTCTCCTGGGACGTTCAGCATGACTTCCTTGTACCTGGCTATTTGCAGGGCCTAGTCCTGAACAGCCCTGTAGTGTGGTTTGAAGTTAGGAGGGATCAAAACATCTATCTCTCTTCTCTCTTTGAATGTATTTTTCCCCTTCCTTGCTAACAGTAGCCTCCAAAATGCATCAGAATTGTTCACATGCAGATTCTCTACTGGAAACCACCAAATGTTTTGAGCAGCTTGAGACATCTGATTTGACAGGAGAGAACTCCAAATACAGATGTCATTGGGTGCTTAGCATAAGTGAACACACTGCAATACCTGTGTGGAGGTATCCCAAGGCAACCTTGACCCTTGATGCAGTTGTCACAGATGAAGTTAAAGAAAGTGAAGAATTATGCTTGAGTGAGACTCAGTCTCTTCTCTCTCTCGCCAGGGAATGCTCTCCAGGAACTGAGAGTAGACAGAAGGGTGAAGGACCCCACTCCAGCAGTGTGGGTCGTTGGGTACTGCATGCTGTGAAGGCTTTCACTAGTCCTTCTCTGGGAGTTTTGCCAAGAAACTGGTGCTGGGGGAGCAGAATCTGAAGCATAGAAACAGAGAAACTTTCACTAGGAGATCTGATTTCTAAATAAGAAAATAAGGAAACAAAACCAGCTAGAGAGGGTGACAAGGTTTAGAGGATTGCTCAGTGGGCTGGGTCAAAGGGAATTTAGCTGTCCTGGAGCAGATCGCAGAGACAGCTGAAAATTGGGCTGTACAGAGACATGGAAAAAGAGCAAGCCTTGAATTGCCATGGCACAATGCAAAGGGCAGGAATTTCATAGGTTTGTTGCCTGAGGGTCTCAAGTGGCTGCTCCGGTGCCCTGGTCTCTGGGGGCCGTGGAGTTTTCCTGAGAGCTCCCTGTGAGCATCTGTGGTTGAACTACAGCCTGCATTTCTGAAAGAGGCATCCACTCACAATGGAAAGACTTACAATCTGGGATCCACCACATCCTTTGGGAAGCTGTTCCCATGGTTAATGCGTTTACCGCATAACTGTTAGAGTTCCCTGAAGGAGTTTGAATCCTCAGTTGGCAGCCTGCCTGCCTTGCTCAGTGCTGCTGCATAGCTCTCTGCCTCCTGAGACAACAGTCTTTGCTACAAGGGGGCTAAATGGCCTTCCTGGGGTCATGCAAGCTGCTTAGGAGAGCCAGGGAGCTAAACCTGTTCCATCCAACCAAAAGTAGGGAGTGAGTTTTGTGAAGCACTTGTCCGTTCATTCATCAGCGGCCCGCTGATCCTCACCTCTCTGGGTGATGTGTGCCTTGCTGTTTTGCCCCCAGCAGCTGGTAGGTCACACAGGATTTGAGATACAGCTCTGGCATTGTGCCAAGCAGAGGCTGTGAGACACTCACCAGTGAATTCCAGAGACCATGTGTCATGAAACCCTGGCCCTGCCCTGCCACCCCCCTCTGCATGAGGCTGCTGGAGGCAGTGGGAGCCTTGACAGGTTGCAGTCCCCACATTCAATGAGGGCTTTGGCTTTCTGAGATTTTGGGCGGTGGACCTTAGCAGTGAAATCTATGTGGGAGCCTCCCACTTGGTGTGGGCAGAAGGGAAGCCTTGGCTTATCCCTCTGCTTGCCTCCAGCTGGAGGGCGACAACTGAGCTTGTGGCTGGGAGAAGTCAGCTGTTTCCATTTTCTTCCTCTGGAGACTTGAAATCTATTTCCAGTGAGGTGGGTCCCTGAGAAGAGGAAGAGCAGCTCTTCTGAGTGACTGCTGCCAAAGCTGAAAGGCACTGTGGGGTGGCCTTGCCAACCTCAGGCATTTAAAACACTTCAGTCAAGCCCCGGAAAAAAACATAGGATAATCTTAGTTTCTCCTCTTACATACATTTTGGGCTCTCTGCTTTGTCCCCTTGGTTTTGTTACTGAGCTTTTTCTGGAGCCTTAGAAAGTTGTTGCTGAGAAGAAAAGCACATTTTTTCATCAGTTGTCTTTTTACTGCGTGTTTTCTTGTGGGTTGAACTTCATGTTTTGTATGGGAAACATCTTTAAAGCTTTTAGGTATTTCCTTTCCTTACCCCCAGAAATACCCTCTTTGATCTGGATCATTGGGCCAGCTCTTAATCTGGGCTGGAACAGGGAATGATAATTGTGATGGATCCCCCAGTGATGTTAGCCTTCCCAAAAGCAATTAAATGTGATCAAACCCTCATTTTTGTTTTATGACTGCTTGTAGCAGTGCCCAAACATTTATTGTCCCCCACAGTCCCACGTGCTGCCAGGCCAGGCTTTCCACTGGAAGATAATATGTTATATTCATTCTATTGATTAACTTGCACAGCACTGCAAAGCTACCATTCCACTGGGCTCTGGCCTGTTGCTTGTTGTAGTGATGTCCTACGGAGCCCTGACTCTCCTTTACCCTCACTTAATTTCCTGGGAACTTTTCCCTCTCTTAGGCTGCTGAGCTTTGTGAACATTTGCCAGTGGAAGGTGGTGTATTTGTTTTCATCAGACCTATTCTTAAAGCTGTCAGATTAATTGGTGGGTGAGTAGGGGGATCCCTTCCTACCTCTGTCCTGCCTTTCTCTCATTTTGATCAAAGCCTAGCATTGATCTGATGCAGTGGGAAGCTAACCACGACTAAATGCTAGGGCTGTCTGCAAGTCACAGAGACACAGCCAAGGACTCTGCATTGCTGGGGGGCCGCTGGTGGTTGTTGTTTCAAGGGTAGGGTGGTTGGGGTGTCAGCTCCTCCTTGTATGGCACACTGCGCTGTAAAGAGCAACCTGGGAGTTGCCCCAGCTGCTCCGCCATCCGCACTCATTCGCTTTGAAATCCCTTTAGCACTGGAACAATTCCATTAGCAGGACTTCTTAGGCTTGATTTGAAGCAGTTTCTCTGCCAATTAAAACCAAGTCTGTGCACCAGTCTGTCATAACCAAGACATTCCCCGCGTACCTCGGGGCTGCTTGCAGCTGAAATCTTGAACAAAAGATCTGCTGTTAGACAAAGGAGGAAGGAGTGAGACTCTGAAGAGGGGAAGAATTTCTCCTCTGTTTGCCAGCAATTTTTTTCTAACTGTTCTTTTTTTAAGAATTGGTCGCCAGTTAATCCATGTCATTTTGCAGACAAAGCTGTCCACATTTTAAGGTTGCACGGTGAAATAACTTCAGTGCTGTTGGTTCTAGTAGCTCTGAATGTTCTCAAACAAATGCCTTTTAAGATAAAAATGGTCTGTGCTTGATCCCAGCCCAGAGTTTTTGTCGTTATTGTTTTATTTGAAATGTCTCAACTGAACCCAGTGAAGTCGGTGAAATCTGCAAGTGTTTGAAAGTCAAGTCACACTTATTTCCATGGCTAAATATGGGCGTAATACAGGGTGTTACTCTAAAATGCTCCTCTGTGTGACCCACGTTGTAGCCCAGCAAATGTGCTGTATGCCAGACACTAACCTGCAGCAGCTTCTGGTAGCTTTGAGGTCACCAACCTGTTGGACCTGGGTACCAAATGCATCATGCCCTCTCACTTTAATTTTTTGCTCTCACCTGCTGTTGGGGTGTGAGATGCCTCACAGCCTTGCAGGGGTGTAAGCTCACTGGCAATTTGTGTATGTGTGCATTTTTGCTGATTTCTGTGCATTGAAGCAGAAATGAAAATGGTAGAAGCAGGTCACCTTCCCCCACACCCACATACACAGTGTGGACAGTCAGAGCTTTATAAAAGATGTTTCTTGCCACTCTCAGTGGAGGCGCTAAGATACCAAATTAAATCTAGCCCATCACCTTGGAGTGGGGTAGGTACAGTGGTTCTGTGCTGGTGTAGCAAAATCCATCTGAAACGGACACATTTATTATCCCTAAACATTTGCAGAACTTAAGAGCAACATAACATATGTATGAAGAGCATCCATGATATTTTTTAATAAAATTAATTAATGTAAGCAGTGCTTTGCAGATTCAAGCTAGTTCATGTGGGAACAGTTTGAGGAGCTCTGGTGCATGTATGCAGTCCTGCCATGGCAGGGTTGGGTCTGGTTTGTGTTGTGTGGATGCCCTGGGTGGAGGAGAGCTCACGTGAGGAATGACTGCATCTTCCAGCTGGGAAGGGGCAACACCATCAGCATTTGGCTGCAGCTGCGGTGCTGTGTGTGCTAGCAGGGGTGTAGCTTTGGCTGTAGACCAAGCCCTGAGTTACATACAGGTCCTTACCCGTCGGCCGAGCATCAGACAGGGCTGGTTAGTGCTGGGCTGGAGTCGTTAACGTCTTCATAGTATCAGAAGTCATTTGAATGCCACAGCTCTTTCAATTAAGCTCCCGTTGAGCTCCATCCACAGATATTGTAATGTAATTGGCTGGCCTGCTGCAAGTGCATTAGGAGAGTCTGCTGCAGAAACAGCCTCTGTCTGTGCTCTGGGCTGGAGAGGAGCCAGAGCGAGCCCCAGGCTCCCACAATGTCATACTGATTAGGAGGGTGCAAGATTTTGTTTTTGCTAAAACAGTTCTACCAGTGCAGCCCGGAGGGCAGCTGCAGTTACACTGGTACAGAAGGGCCTTATGCTGCTCTGAATTGTCCCTGGCTCTGAGGGCAGGCAGTGATGCTGCTTGGGGTACCTTTATCCTGCGGTAACAGCTCGTGCATGGTGAGCACTGCCCAGCTCCACAAGTGCAACTTTATTTTGTTGACATCCACCCCATAGCAACTCTGTCTCAGAGGCCCAAGGAAAATATTTTGCTTCCTCTTGCTCTTAGGAAGTGGGTTCTCCGTGGCAGCAGTCCCTTCACAAAGGGTTTGGTCCTGAGCAGGAAACTCTGGTCCGATCCCTAATGAGCCCTTCCTGCTGATAAGGGAACCTGCAGGTCAGGGTCTCTGCCTGAGCCAGCCAGCTCCCCGAGAACTATGTGCTTTTTGATGAGCATGCCATCCAGAGCCTGTAAAATGGGACTCTAGGCCTTCCAGCAAGGTGGGTGCAGACCTAGATGCCATGGGATGGGACCTGCCTGAGCAAAGGCCAGCTGGGGCAGAGCTGTGTGACTGTGTTATTGCTGCTGCTCTCTGACCTTCATGAGCTGCAGCATCCCATCTCTCACCTTCTCAGCAAGTTTGACCCAACTTAGAGACCCAACACTGGTTTTATTCCTGGAATAACTATTGCAGTATTATGTGTGTTTACCCTTGGGTAGTCCCCCAGTCTGGGAAGCAGACTAGAGAATAAGGTGTCCTGTCTTGGAGCAAGGCATGCTTAGGCCTCTTCTTCCAGCCTTGCACTTTGGAAAGGCCTATCCAGTACAATCCATGACATGGAGATGAGGATGAAGTATTTCTTCATCTTGAAAAGTGCACCAGAAAAGTCACTGACTGGGATCTCCACTGGCAGCCTGTGGTGTGATGTTTTGCAAGCCCCTTCACCAGCTGCCGTGCCAGTTTTGCTATTCATAAGCCAGTTCCATGATGTTTATTTCCCTCCTGAAGGTGAGGTGTACCGGAGCAGCATTGCACAACTTGTAAAGTCACACCGAAACTCAGTGTGCTGGATTAATAACAAATCCAGCAATAAACCAGTAGCTGTGGTACTGGAGCATTGCCTTTTGGTGGGCTGTTGCTCACTGCTGCTGAGAGGTGGGAGTGACATGGTTTTTTCCCCTGTGACAAATCTCTGTTCCCCCACCGACTATATTTAGACACAAATACATCTAGAATCAACTGTGCCTGTGGCAAGTTGTGCTGCTGCCTGCAGCAGCCCTTACCAACGCAGCATCACGTGGGCTTTTATTCTGCTGCATCTGCCTCTGGCTCTCCACACTGGTGGAAACTGTATCATCTCAGCCAGGCTTCAACTGCTGGGCTGCCAGGACAGAGTGGTCTGGCTGTCCATCTTAAGCTCTTTTCTATATAGAACCTGGTTATGGGAAAGAGAGCTATCACTCTCTCTTCTGCAGAGGTTACACCTTCTTTTCTGCGTCTTACATGTTGCTGATTTGAACACTAGCATACTTTACCTGTGATCCTGAATTACCTCCTCAGCTCCACAGAGCAGGTGTGAAAGACTTCCTGCAAGTGGGAAGAAGCTGTGAACATCAGTGTTCATGTAGGGGTCTCCACCATGAGGCTGTCTGAGGTCTTGGGGAGTATGGGGTGACATCAGAAACCAGAAAGGACTTAGGGCTTGGTTTAGCTCTTGAGATTGCAACAGCAGTGATGACAAAGCAACTTGGGGTTAGCCTGCATCAGCAAGCCTGAACAAAAGCCTGAGAAAAGTTAACTCACACTGTCAGCTTGAGTTAAAATCCTCATTTCCTTGTTCCTTGGAAGTACTTCAGGCTGGTCCTGCTGCAGTCAGACCACTCACCTTCTTTCTGGAGGGGTCATTGTTCTCAGAGCATTTTCACTGAGGACTGACTCCTGTCATCAAAACCCTCTGTGCAGCAGAAGCCAGCCTGCCCCGGCCTTCTGGCCAGATCACAGCCCTGGTAACTGCAGTTTTCCAGCACACTTGCATCTCTTGCTGCCTCTGGACATAGCTGCCTGCTCTGCTGTGCCCTGTAGCACCACCAAATGGGTTTTGTCCCTGCTATGGCTGCTTTTCCACAGTGGTTTGGTGCATGTCACTCTTCAGAGTGCAGGAAGTTTTGCAACTCTCACTACAAAGGTACAGGTTTATAACCCTGTGTCAAAAATCACTGCTGCTCATAGAGCACTTCAGGCAGGTTCTTTGGCTCGATTTGTGTGTGCTCTGGGGTGTAATTGCTGGATGTCTGCTACCAGCTCAGCGAGTGGAGTATATGGACAGGCACCACTGAGTTGGCAATGAGTTCTTCAGGCTGTGCTGCCCTGGCCAGGCAGTGGGAATCCATCAGTCCTGTCACTGCCAGCCTGCCCTGGGCACTGCACTCCAGATGGGATTATTGCCAGCCCTCCAGCACCATCCACCCTGCTTTTATCTTCATTTCCTTCTTGCTTGCTTTTTTTTCCACCTGGGATTTCAGTGTTTGTTTGTTTGGTGTTAGGGAGGGTTTCTTGTTTGCTTTTTTTAAATACCTGTTGTGACAGGCGGAGCTGAGAACAAGACAGACTGCTCTCTGCATCCATCTCAAAGCCTCTTGGAAAAACCATGCCAAGTAGAGGGAAAAAAAAGTAGAAATGCAGTTGGGTTTTGCCTGGGAGACTTTTCTGTCCTTGGCCAGTTATATGGAGTGAGGGATGAAAAGAGCCAGTGGGTTTGAGGATCTGAAGAAGAAGACCTGTTATATCATTCTGGGGAAAGTTCCTGGGGCTACCAGGCCACTGTTGTTCTGCTGCTGTCTGCTCCATCCAGCCAGACCACCCTGACCCTAAGGAGAAGATGGCACTACGCTTCCCTTCCTGACACGTGCCCCTCTTCCTCCTTGCCAGCATTTTCACTCCTCTGCCAAGGAAGACTGGAGAGGCTGGGAGTGAACAGCAGAGGTGGCACGTGGGCCACCAGCCAGGTCTCTGCATACATCCTCCTCATGCAGTGTCTCTCACACACCCATGCATGTTGTTTGAAGGGACGATGGTGGAGTGGGTGATCCATGTACCCTGGGCAGGAATCTTCCACTTTATTAAAATGAAAGTATTTACTGGCTACATCAGCTGCCCAGCTGTGGTTAGTTTGTATGAGAACCATTTCCTGCCGTTAAGTAAACTATTCAGCTTTACAGCAGATCATGGCAGGAAGAGATATTATTACTATGTCCAAAACCTTTGTGCGCTCTTCTTTGCTGAGTGGCCAAGTTTCTCACCTGCATCCCTGCCATCAAAGCACTTGGGCTGACAGGAACAGAGCTGCTGTCACAGTGCTGCAAGTAAATATCACATGCTCCAGTGAGGAAGGGAAGAGAGCAGGAGAGGGGCTGTGGGAGAGCCAGGGCTTCCTGATGAACATGGTACTTTGAGGTCTGCAGGGCCTGAGGTGCCATCTTTCTGCACTCAGTGACATTTACTCATCGGCATCCTGTCCTGATGGTGGAGTCTGACAAGGCGTTGCAAGGAGGCAGCAGGGAAGCAGTTTGTGTTACAGCGTGTGTTTGAGCTGCTTGAAGATTTGCAAAGCCATTCAGCCATACTGGAGGTCTGGGAATGGATGCCTCCTGCACGTTCTCTTCTGCCAGAGCCATAAGTGCACTTGCCATTGCAATGGTCTCGTCATCTAACACACAACAAAAACTATCCATGCAAGTTCTGAACCTTCCTTGAAAGTGGATTTTTTTTTAGGTTGTAGGTATACCCTGCCATTCTAAATGGTAATTGGTGATTTCTTTGAAAATCTGCTTGCAAAGGCTAGGGCAGGAGATACGGAGGCTTTCCTGGTCTTGCAAGATTTCCTACTGATGAAATCATGTCACCTCCGTGAGTCCACGTTTATTTCTGCCAAAGGAAAGATTGCTCTGCTGTGCCTCATGGAGAATCACCAGATCATCATGGCTGGGCTTTGCGAACGCAGATTTGGGAAGGGCTCTGCCCACGCTCGCTGCAAGCGCTGATGGCTCAAGAGGCCGATGCGAGATGGGCAAGTCCGGTTGCAAAAGGCGCAGCAGAAAGTCTCCATAGGCGGTGTTGGTGAGACACGGTTCTTTCTGCGATGTCTTTTCTCTGGGTTGGAAGGGACCCACAAGGATCATTGAGTCCAACTCTTAACTGAAGGTGCCGGGGTAATTGGCATAATTAGCACCATGCTCTAACCAACTGAGCTAATATCAGGGTCATGCAGGAAGGTGATGGAGTGGCCACCGTCCAGTTGTCTCTGCTCTAGGGGATGCAAAAGCCTGTGTTGATGCCAGAGAAAATGCCCCACTGTTGTCTTGTCAGAATCATCATAATCTAAAAAAATGTGCTTCTTGGTCCACTTTGTCAGCAGCCACTTTGTCACAAGATCCTCCTTGGCAGAACAGGTTTTCAGCCACTTTTTAACAGGGACTCGGCGGGGGGGGCGGGTTTCATAGTGGGGGAAAAGCAAGCATCTCATTTGTGATTTGTGTACATCAGTGACTGTCCTCTTCAGTGCGTTTGCTCACGTTGTTTCCCCAGAGCATGGCATAACAAGAAGAGGGTTGGGAGAGTGTTGGGGTAGCTAAGCATCCAGTTTTATGTTAAGCATTTTCTTCTGACAAATTGAGCTGTTCTTAAAAATATTGATAGACAGATGACAGAAGTAGATTCTTCCTGCTACAGAAGCTGTTACCCACAACAACAAGGATGTTACAAGGTGGATGGAGAAGCTGTGCAGGGCCTGTGGTGTGCACACCTACATGGAGCCAACAGAAACTGAGCAGTAGAGGGCTTGTGATCCCCAAGGGTGGAGGTCAGGTGAAAGCTGGGGTCACTGCTGGCTCCTTGGTCAACATGTGAATAGGTGTCCTTTGGGCTCACTTCGTTCATTGGAGTTGGACAACATGAGCTGTCACAGCTCCTGCAGTCTGACCCTCCTGGTCCCTGCCTACTTCTGGCCATCAGCTTGATCTTCTTTGGCCAGCTGGTGCTGGCTCAGCTGCTGAGTGGTCTCCGTAGGTATTTCACAAAGGTGGGAGGTACTTTCCTCAGTGTTCCTCTCCAACAGCTGCGTCACGGCCATTGTGCATAGGAGAGGCTGATTTGCAAAGACATCCAAGATCCGCTGCGTCAAGGGAAACGTGAGGACAAACAGAAGGGGCAGCACAGTGCAAAGGGTAGCCTTGGGGTAGGAGGAATGCGCTGCATGGATAAAGGAAGGAAATGGCTTGGCAGCAGCAGAGCAGACAGATACTTCAGTGAATCACAGGTCTGACATGAGTCAATGCTGTCATACGATTGTGAAAAAGACAAGCGTCACAGGGGGCTGTGTAAGGAGTTGGATGCGTCGCAAGGCATCTGAAGCATTCTTCCTGCTCCCGGTGCTGGTAAATCTGTCACTGCAGCTATGCCCGTTTTGGATGCTGTGTTTCAAGGAAGATATGGGCCAATAGCAGAGAGTCCGGGGAGGGCAGCAAGAGTGATCAGAGGGCTGGAAACCATGAGGAATGAGAAAAGCTTGAAAGGACCTTTGATTGTTTAGTCTAGGAAAGAGCAAGCTGAGTGGGGAGGCGATATGAAAAGCTTTCAGACATAAAAGGCTGCTGCAAGAAGTGAGGGAACAATCTGTTCTTAGTTGCTACTAGGAAGAAGATACCAAGTCATAGGCTGAGCAAGAAATTTAATCATTGGGAAAGACTTACATAAGTGAAAGGCTGATGAAGTACTGAAACTTCTGGTGTATGTGAGTTTGGTGTCAGGAGGCCTTCTGAGCACTGGCCTCTGGATGGGTATGAGAGAAACTCATCTTGCTTTAGCTGGTGGAATGGACTATGAGACCTTTGTAGCCATGTTCCCAATTGACTGGAAGATTATTTTCTAAAGCTTGTGATGAAGTCTGCCTCTTTGGAGCAGGCATGTATTTCCCAGACACTGCCGACCTTCATGTCACAGGGATTACATGCAGCAGTGACACTTTATCACTGGTATAGCAGCAATTCTCCAAGGTCCTGGTCAGGCTGAAGGCTCACACTGAGATGGGAGGAAGCTGCATTGTTAAGGACAGGGATACAGAGTGTGTTCACCTGCAGTGGGACAGAGAGGGAGCCTATGGCTTGCTGCTTGTTCCTGTGTAGGGCCAGACCAGATGATGCACAAGCACAGTCTTTGTCCTGACAGCATTAGATAGTGCAGGGAAATCCCCCCCACCAAGACAGAGTTCCCCAGCACTGGTTGTTTTGCTGGTTCAGAGGCTGACTTTGGCCATGCTTTTTTAATTGTGAAAATTCAGAGCATGTCTTTGTGTCCTAAATAGGCGATTGTCCTGATTCTCATCCCCGGGATCCATTATGTCTTAGCAAATTACTTTCTCTCTTTTAAATGCCTTAGTGATTAAAGATGCCACAGCAGATACCCTTAATGAGTACAAAAAGGGTAATAATTCCTCTTGTTGGCACTGAATGCAATTAATCAGGCCCCTTTACTTGCTTTTTAAACAGATGAGGCATTTAAGGCCAAGCAAGTTTTTAATTGGACTTTAATGTCTCTCATTTACTTCATTTTGGCACAAGCATAGGAATTCCCACCCCCAGGTTTGCTGTTGGATTTATTCAGGGTGATGAAAGGCTCAGCGTGGAGTGAAGACTCAGCAGCAGACTTGAACATGTCCTTCAGCCTGTGCCTGGCCCTGTCTCATTGCCTGGCCCAGGCCTGGTCCTGCTGCAGCAGCACAGAATTGTCTGGGCAGGAGCAGAGCCAGGTCATCCTGCCCAGAGCCCATTTCCAGCATGGGACTGACACTGGCTGTTGGTCTTTGCTCCAGCCCTGGGCAGGGAATGAAGAAAATAAGAGGGCCCAATCCTGGGAAATTTCTGCTCCTCTGGCTGGGCAGTATGAGGACAGGCAAGCAGCTTTGTCCAGTGGCTATCAAGCCTGCCAAGTTGCCCTTAATCTAGATTTTGTAGCCCAAATATATCTGTGTCAGAAAGCTGCTACCCCAAGTGACTCTGGCCAGCCATTCTTGCATCGAGAGTCTTCTCGCTGGGGCTTACAGAGTTGTCATTTTCTTTGATTTCAGTCCATATAAACTGCAGAATTATTTTCCTTTAGAGGCTTACAAATTACGGAACCATAAACCATGCTAATGATCCGATAAGGACAACTTTGGATGTGTTCCCAAGAATGGCTACCCCTGGGCAGGACTGTGCTCGGAGAGCACTGTTGGAGAGCAATTTGCGACGCTCACCTGGCTGCCTTCCTTGAGGCCCCCTCCCCAAATTCCTCCATCTCTCAGGAACGAGAGTCATTTCCTCTCTGGCTTCTTGCAGAGGCAAAGGCCCTGCAGACCTGAAGTTATCTATGGAATGTGTGTAAACACCGAGTTCAATGGGATGCTGTTTGCCCCTCTCTCCTGGGGGTGTTTAAGAAGGGTTAAATCGAGTTTGTTTTACGGGTTCCTATCCCTGAGAATTGTCTCCCTTAAGAGGCCAACCCAGCGACCCGAGTCCCTGTGTGTGCATTTCCCAGCATAAAGGGGAGGTTTGAGGGGGCCCCGCCACAGGGGTGGGATTTCACTCCTCTAAGAACAAGGTAATGAAAGACCAAAGTGGTCTTCCTGCCAAACAGGGACCTTGGAGGTGATGTGGGATCACAGTGCATGTGCACTGGGACTCAATGTGTAACACAATAGTGTAGCTAACAGGATTTAGGCAATCCTTGGACAGAAACAGATCAGGAGGAGTATGAGGCAGTTCTGGTGCCCCCATCTTCAAAGAGTGTTGAAAAGTAAGCAGGGGGACAAAACCTGGGAAGTGACATGTGGGCTGGAACAAAACGCATTTCGATGAGAGGCATAAGAACTCTTATCTGTTTGCACAAAAAATAATTCAGATGTAAGTTTGTTATGGTCTACGAGTATGTCACTAGTGAGATTTGCCTGGAGACCAGAGGGCTCCTTGATTTAGAATAGGCAGCAGCAAACAGAACCTAAAGCTAGAGAGAATCAAGTGTTAATACCAAAGAAATGGTTAATTCCTAGATGTGTTGTCAGCACTGGTGACGCACTGAGGCTGGATCCCTTCCAGAAAACAACACTTTAACTGAAGACAAAGAACCAGGCTTAGTACAGGGGTGATCAGTGGAATGGCTTGGCCTGGTATATATAAGGGGTCGAGCTAGATGATTTAATGATCTCTTTTGGCTGGAAAGCTCACTGTTCTCTTAAGAAGATAAATGAAAAAGCCCTTTCACAAAAAGCAAGCACTTGAGATATGTGTGTAATGAACTCTGCTGCTTCCAGGGGAACGGTGGAGCAGGATCTGCAGGAAGCGTGACCTTGCCGCCTGCAGGCTGCCTGGAGTTGGTGGCCATCTGTTTAGTGGTGGGGCTCACTACCATCAAGGCCACCACTCTCACGTGTGATGTTTCTCAGCTCTGTTTTTAATTGCTGTCTCCCTACATTTAAGTAACATTTGCTCCCTAATCTCCATCAGGGTGAAGAGGCCAAGCGGTATGAGTAGCCTCCTGGGGAAGATTGGCACCAAAAAGCAGAAGATGAGCACACTGGAGAAATCTAAACTGGACTGGGAGAACTTCAAGGAGGAGGAGGGGATTGTGGAGGAGCTGGCAATCCACAATCGAGGGAAAGATGGGTAAGAGGGACTTTACCTAATAGTAGTCCAACATTTCCCACCACTTCCTATACATATGAGAAGTCTGTTGCTTGCTACAGAGTTCAGAAAACCCATGAGATTTCTTAAGGAGTTATTCTAGGGATAAGTAAACCAGTAGCTGCTGTAGGCGTGACAGGGAGACAGGTAAGTCTGCAAACACCTATCACTCTCTGCTAACAACCTTGTGTGTGTCCAAGTCCAGCCAACGTCTGGCTTTATCAGCTCTCCTACTCGTGGCACAGAGGCAGCATGAACCAGTCTAATCCAGCACTCCCATGAGGAAACACAGTTGCCTTTGCCCCGTTTTCTTTTTTCAAATTGGGAGATATGGTTTTTGTTCTGTTCTTCAAATGACATATTCCTACTGCGTCTGTCCTCCCTCCTCCTTCATAAAGATGTTTGCAAACTCAGAGCAGCTGGCAAGGTGCATTAAAATTATGGCAGTGCTGGGTGTTGGTTGTGTGCATCAAGTAATGTTCACTCCAATGAAGTTAATGGAAGTATCATAAAAGTAAATGGCAATGCTGTAAATAAAACAGAAAGTTAATAACATGCACTGCGGGGAGTGATAATGAGATCAGAAGCAGCATTTCCACTGCGAGTGCTTTGCTAAGCTCTGGGAAAATGTAGCCAGCTTAGTGGACAGATCGTAAAATGTATATTTTATTATAAGCTGTTCTTTTGCCCAGCAGGAAAAACTCAGAGCTTCTGTGTTCCAGCAGATTGGATTTTTTATTTCAAGAATATTTTATAACTGTCACACTATCAAATAGATATTTTCAGTTTGGTCTTGCACCCTTCCACAAGACCCATTCTCCATCAGATCTCCCCTGATCTGTTTCTGGTCACATGCCCTTGAAGAAGTAGAGCACTTCAGTAGGAGTGCTGGAGAGGGGCGGATGTTCCTCCAAGATGCCTGAAGTCCAAGCTGATGAATGATTTGCACCACATACAGATGTGGCAGAGCAGTGTTTTGTGCCATCTCTTGTGTTCTAGTACTCCAACCTTTCTTGGCCAGTGCTGCTTCCTTTCCCACCACATCTAAGCAGGACAGCTCGCTCTTCACACCTGGCAGACCTTTCCAAAGATGCTCACGTAATGGTCCTTGAAGGCCGAAGGAGGGATCAGCACATTGAAAAGATGAGCAAGGCAGAGAGCAATTTTAAGAGCATCTTTAATCTTGAACAGTTTTGGGTTTTGCTGCCTGTCACATCCCAGGCTGGAAAATCTGCTGAGCTCTTGGCAAGGGGTTTTTGTCATTAAACAAGCGAGGAACGTGATGCCATGATAACTTTAGGCACTCCTTACAAATATGTTTGTGCTAGTCAGGCATGTAATGTGAGGGGATCAACCGAGTATGTGCTCACTGGGAATTACTTCCACTTCAAGGTGAAGGAAGGGAGAAGGGAGGAGCACTGGTGGAGGTGCAGCCCACTGCATTTCTGCTTACAGGCCACCTCTAAGTGTCTGCAGTGTGAAGGGTGCTGCACCCCTACAGAGCAGCCAGCCTGCCTTGGGGGGCTGGTCACACAGACACGGCTGCTGCAGGCCTTAGGCCATTTCACAGGAGCCTCTTGTCCCTTCTGCAGCCACCTCTTCTGCTTTAATTATGTCAGCTGTGCTCACCCTTTAGTGGGTAATCATTTACACATCTCTATAAAAATTGTAATGAGCTGTTGTTAACCCTTCAACCCAGGCAGGAGGAAGTGGGGCACCGTCTTTAATCCCTGATGCTGTTAGAAACCTCTGCTCCCCACGTGTCCTGCTGTGTGATTGTAAATGTCTGCCTGATGGGGAAACCCTCAGCCCTGGAGAAGTTTGCTCAATGCCACACGTGCCTGTGCCCTTACAGAGGTGCTCCATACGTATCTCCAGGAAGGCAGGAGGCATTATTTTTTGCTCAGGAGGGAAGGCAGGCTGAACTTCTTTTTTTTGTGGTAGCCTTGCAGAAGTTGCTGTTCACAGCCCAGAGCTCCCTGTGCCTCAGACCTCCCTGGCCCTTCTCCGGCAGCGACACATGGTCGGCCAGAACGCCGGCAGCCAATGGAGCAGTGAGGCTGTGGCATCTTTCTGCTGCTGGTGCCAGTTATCAGCCAGCCACAGCCTGGGCCCAGGGTTCCCAAGGCAGAGGGGACATGTGCTGCCCCTTGGCTCTGTCCTCCCTTGCCTCTGATTTTCCATCCATTGTATCACCAGCCCCAGTCGGTGATTGGCCTTTCCTTGGATCTGGTCTTGTGCAGCCTGTCTGTATCAGGTCCAGAGGGCCTGTCCTGGATTTGACAGGAGAGGCTGGAGTAAAGAGAGGAGGCAGCTATCCCCTTTGCAGCTGATCTCTCTGATGTGCTTTATAAATGGAAATGTGTTAGTGGCCTCTTAATTGGGCCACCTTTGTAGGGCAGCCCCAAGGGGGAGCAGCCGGCCCTGTGCACTCCGGCACCAGGTGACTGATGGCAACTGGCAGGGGACAGGCAGCACCACTGAGACCCTCCCCAGAGCAGCTTGCAGCTGCCCTTGTTAGCAGAGACAGCCCCTCTCCCAGTGGATTTCCTTTCCTCTGATGCGGACCACAGCTGCCCTGTTTCCAAGCAGGTTGATAATTTACAGGAAGGTATTGATTCAGGTAGCAAAGGTTGTTTCAGACAAGCACAGGACGGATGTTTGTGCCTTGCTGGTGCACTTTGGACCGTGTTTAGCGTCGCCTTGGTGTCGGTTGCACAGAGCTGGCTGAGAACAGAGACAGAACTGCAGCTCCAGCAGGACGTTCAGGGCACAGAGGGGCTTGCATCGACCCTGCAACGTCCCTGTTCGTGTCCATCAGCACCTCCAGCCTCTGTGTCTGCAGCACAAGCCAGCCAAGCCCTGATGTATGCACAGATAGTGCCTGTAGGGTCTGCTCTGGCCCCTACAGCACTTTGCTGTGGCTGGCCAAGGACAAAGCCATGGGGTGACGTCGCAATTCCTCCTCCTCCATGCAGCACTGCTGGCTGCGGCTGTGAGACCGCATTCCTGGTTCATGATCCATATCGATCCCCCGGGAGCCAGGCCCTGCCCACAGGAGAGGCACAGCAGTCATGGAGGAGGAGGAGGAGGATGAGGAGGAAGAGGAGGAGGAAAGCACTGACCCCTTGTTTTCCCATTTGGAGAAGGGTATCACAGAGGGGCCAAAGGAGCTTCAGGTTCAGTAGTTTGGGCTGTTGCTGCACAGGCAGGGTGTTCCCAGATTAACAGCAGTAACTCCTGTCCTTGCCTTCCCAGCTGTAATTGTGGTTGGTGTTTAGCAGCGGAGGGGGAGGAAAACCACACACCCAGCAATATGACACACTGTAATATACAGCGTGACCCCCCAGCTTCCTTCCTGTGGCCGCTCTGAGCTTGGCCCCAGGAACAGGTCACCTCCCTGCAAGTTGCAGGGGCAAAACAAAGCTACACTCCCCTGCCTGCCTTTCCTGAACCAGTGTGGGGAGGGGGCCTGGGCACACAGCCCTTCTGTGACAGCAAGGGGAAGGGGCCAGAAAAATACCTCCTCACAGCCAGCTCATCGTCTGCGTCGCACCGTGCTGATCCCTGCCCCTCGCAGCCAGCAGAGATGAGCTGACCCAGTTGTGTCAGCACAAGACGGGCTGGAGCTGCGATGGGGATGGGATGGCAGCAGGGACGCGTGGGGCTGTTCATCCGCTTGGGGGAATCACTTGCTGAAATGAATCTGCATTAATTAATTTCCAGTGACGTCTGGGTGGCCCGGAGTGTCAGGGGTGGCCCAGAGTGTCAGGGCTGTCCCTTGCAGCAAGGGCAAAGGCGCCCTGGTGCTGGGAGCACATTCAGCTCCAGTTCGATGGTTGTAGCATGAAGAATCACAGGATCATGGAATGGTTTAGGTTGGAAGGGACCTTTAAAGGCCATCTAATCCAACCCCCAGCAGTGAGCAGGGATATCTTCAACTAGAGCAGATTGCTTAGAGCCCCATCTTAGAGCCCCTTGCAGAGACCTCATCACCAAAGGTCCCTGTCTGAGAGGGACTACTGCTGATGGTGGGAGAGGGCTTGAACCTTCCCCTGCAGCTGGGTCTTGGGCACCTTCATGCACACTGCCAGCCACCCCGCAGAGCCTGTGATGCTCATCTTCCCTCAGCCTTCAGTCTTGCTTGGTGAGAGGCACCAGATGTGATGCAGGAAAAGCAGTGACCAACAGAGAAGCCGAATGCAGTGGCTCCCCATGCATCTCATACACAAGGGTAATGACCTTGTCATGGCAGTCCAGTGTTTGCCACCCTGGAACAAATGCAAAACAATTGTGATGATTCAATTACAGCTCCTGTTTTGAATTGCAATTTCGCTCCCTCTGTAGGTTAATTAGTAGCACAGCCCCGGGCTGTCTGTGGCAAGGGTTTGCAGAGAAGAACATTAAAATTCAGCTGCATGCCATTAATGAGTGGCAAGGTGCTTTTCCAGGCACAGACGTGCCTTATTCCTCACAGCACTCAGGTGCCGCACTGAGGAGCAGCAGTAAATACTCAGTGCTGGTTAGAAGCTGCTCTGTGGCTGGGAAGCCCCTGGCCTGCATCCCTGAGCTGCTGTGGGTCTGCTGGGTGATGCTCTTTGTGTCCCTAATGCTTCCTGTGCCTGTTACCAGCTTGTATCATGGGTTGCGCTGCTGTGGTTGGGTTTGAGATGCTTTGCTGGGTGGTGCGAGGGTCTGTTCTGATCCCCTTCAAGGTGTCTGTGAAGGACATTTCTCAGCTGTAGGAGAAGAGTTCATACCAGAAGCAGCCTGTTCAGATCTGTGGGGACCCCTCACCCCAGACTTCTTCGAGTCCCACAGAAGGCAGCCAATAGGCCACAGAGCAGTTTCGGTGTCCATAGAAGATGTTCAGTGCAGTGATCAGCTCCTGGAGAGAGAGGGAGGGAGGTGGATGGTCCCTTCCCTCCTTGCACATCCCTTTGAGTGGGCTTTGCCACTGGCTGCTACAGGCACTGCTTACAGCCTCTGCCTCCCTGCAGGTACATCGAGAGGAAAGCGTTCCTGGAGCGTGTGGATCACAGGCAGTTTGAAATCGAACGTGACATCAGACTGAGCAGGATGAAGCCCTGATGTGCCAGGGGTGACCGTGGTGGATCCTGCTCCCTTCTGTCCCCCTGGGCTGAATGGGGGCTGCTGGCCACCACTGGATCACCCAGCACGGAAACCCAAGACTCGGCCTGTATGTCTCAACGTACAGGTTTTTCCTTTTACTGTAATATTTTGGGGGGGGTATTTTTCAGTGGGCAGGGGGCACTTCGAGGGTTAAACGGCCCAGCAGGTGACAGAAGACACCAGTGTGATTCTGGCAGCAACTTTCCAAGGAGAAGAGGTGGTGGCACCCATCCTTTGCCAACCCCAGGTGCTTCTGGCTGCAGGAGGAGCTGCCAAGCCATGGAGGGTGCTGGCATGTTTGGTGGTGAGAGTGGAACTGCGGGAAGGTTTCATGGCCGCTCTGTGTGTGCAAGCTGTGGGCTGGAGCCCTTCTCACTGCTCTACCAGCCCCACAGCACTCCCTACCCCTCCGCCCTCTGCTCCTGTCCAGACAAAGCCAAACTGTTTGTACTTGTTTGTGGGGTCTGATGATACTGGGGGGTGTTTAAGCAAGCTGATGAAGAAATCCTCCTTGTTCACACTGTCAAGAAGATGGGAGCAGCTGCAGCAGGCAGGAAGGGCCAGGATCTGGGTGTTCACATGAATAAAGTATTCCATCCCAACACTCTTGCATGCTGGCACTGTGGTTTTTGCAGGAAGCAGAGGACAAAGAAATTAGGGGTCACATAGAGTAAGGAGTGTCTGACTGAGGTCATGACAACCTCTGCTGGGAGGTGTCTGCCTGGTGTCTGCCCTAGTAACAGCCTGGGGGCCTGAGCAAGTGCTTGGATTGCTTTCCCTCTGCAGTACTGGGGCTGGTGGTGGGATTAAATCCAGAACTGGAGGTGACAATGTCCTCTAGCAGTGCTGCAGGACTAAGGAAGCCCACCCAAGGCAGGGCCACACAGGGACATTCAGCAAGCACAGCTGCCTGGGAGGGCAGGCCAAGGCGCCTGGGTGTGGAGTGAGTGGCCAGAGCTGGAGGCCAGTGATGCACCGTCATCCCGGCCATCCCTGCTGGCCTGGCACTCGCGGGGTCGAGCAGCTCCTGATGTCTGGGCCGTGCACATCCTCGGAGTGGAGGTGCTCACTGGTGCTTCCCCATGGGATGCTCTGAACATGCTCAGTGGGGCAGCCCATGCCAGTGCTGTGCCAGGGGAAAGCTGCACAAGCCTCATCCTTCCTGCTAACAGGGCGAGCAGTGCCATCGCTGCTACTGGCCCCTTGCCTGTGGCTCTGAGCCTTGGGCTCACATGTCCGCTGCTGAGTCAGCCCTTGCTCTGTGGATGTGTTGCAGGATAGACAAGAACAAAACACCACGTGCCTGGGGGAGCTGCAGCATTTGGCACCCTGTTCTGTACAGAATCAGCTGTAATGAACCTGCTTAAACGAGCCTGAAATTGGACAGAAACAAAACAACAGGGTGATGACATGTTTTCATCTCCAAACACTTCCAAGCCAGTTTCTGCTCTGATTTAGGTTCCAAGAACAACTGGAGTCTGCCCTGCACACTGCTGTGGGGATATCTTGGCTTGGTGCTCCTGGGTGGCAGCAAGTGGCCCTGGCTGGACCTCAGTGGGGGCTGTGGTGCAAGGCAGGTGCTGTGGTAGCCCAGTTGCTCTCCTGCTTGGAGTGGTGGTTCTGGATCATCTCCAGCTCCTTCTCTCCTTGTGTGCTGGGCTGGGAGGTGGCCGGTCCTGCCCTCCTTGCAATGTCCCTCCCAACTGGGAACTCATAGCAGCTCGGGTTTGTTTTGCTGCAGGTGCCTGTGACAGTGAGATGCTGGGGCAGCAGCTCAGCCAGTGCAGCCACAAGTGGGGCTGGGAGGGCTTGGCCCGCTGTGGGTGCTGAGCAGACAGACAGGGAAATTATTTGCCATTTGTTCCATTGGTGTTGAGAGAACAGGAGGGAATATTTGGGGTGTTCTCTGCCCCATGTTCCTTCATGACTGTGCTCCTGTCATACACTGGACAGAGGTGGGGAAGGCTCATGTCATCCCTGCATAGGCTGGGTCCCCGTGGTGTTTGGCTCCTAGTGGCTACCAACCAAAATCTTTGCTGCGGCATGGGCATCCCAACTGCATTGTAGGGCTCTTTCTGCTGCAGCAGTTCAAAAGTAGGTAAGAAATAGAAAATAATTCTGTGTGTTATGACCAAGAGTGGAATGGAGATGCAATAGGAACCTCCAGAGCCCTGCTCTTAAAAGCATTAAAGAGCTCCAGGCTGTGTCCAGAGTGAGTCCTGCAGCAACATCTGGCTCTGGATGGCTTGGGGGTGGCTTTGGATTTACACACGCTCTAATGGTGTGTTAGTGGGGTGTGGCCAGCGCAGCCTCCACTGGCATGCTGGTGAACTGGGAAGATCGATGACCCCCAATTTATGGGTTCCTGCCTGCCAACCCCAGCTCTTCTCTCCACAAACCCTCCAGCCTCTCCTCTCTGGGGTTTTTCCTTCAGCTGAGCAAATGTGGAAAATTTTGAAATCTTGGAAGCAACATGACCTGCTGGAAAAGTGCAGTTCAGTGGTGGTGGCTGAGAGCCTCGGCTCCCCTCTCTGCGGGACTCCCCACCTGGCGGCAGCGCGGCGTGCCCGGCTCGGCCTCAGGAAGCCGGGATGCAGTGCCAGCTCCCGGCCCAGCAAGCTGAGACAGGCTTGGCGGGACGACCAGGAGGCAGCCTCCAGCCCAGGCTGATTCCTGGCTTCCTCCACGCTCCCAAGTGTCCTGCGTTTTTGCTTGGTTGGATCATGTATTCCTCGCCTCTCTTTCCTGAAGACGAGGAGTGATTTACAGGTCTCCAGAAAACACAGCTTGGCTGCTTTAGAAGGAAAAAACCAAAACTTCGACCAAACCCCCTCTCTGCTTGCTATTTCCATTGCCCAGTCGCCTTCCCACGAAGGGGGGTGGCCCCAGGACCTGCCAGCTCTTGGTGTCCCTGCCAGTCCTTGGTGTCCCCAGCAGCTCTGCGCTTTCTGGAAGGAACAACATTCCCAGGGGCTGTGGGTCCCTCTTTCAAGAAATTCCCACCTTGAGTTTTCTTCTCTGGAAAGCTCTCATGTCCTTTCTGGGTTGGGACACTCTGGGCACTTGCTTGGGGTAATTTTGGCCCTACAGGGAGTCCCTCATGGCCAGAGCATCACCTCACCCCGATGAGCTCCCCCTTCCCTAGCAGCCTGAAGGGGCCCCTTGTGCAGCTGAGCCCCAAACAAGGCTCCAATTGTGTCTGTGTGCCCCAATGGTCGGGGTTTCTGCCGCGGCGTCTCTGTGCTGGAGCCATGGTGAAAACGGCTGTGTCCAACCCACACCCGCAGGCTCAGCTCTACTGAGCTGTTCGAGTTTGGGAAGCTGTTACAGAGCCATGGGAATTGTGGCAGGGAGGTAATGTCTTCATTTAATGCTACTTCAGTGGCAGAGATGTGGAGATAAATGTCGGCTCTCAGCATTGGAGGAGGTTGAACACTGGCTGCCTTGGGATGCATCCCATGGCCCCCACCAGGCTGTCCCAAGGACCACAATGGGATTCATGGACCGAGCTGCCATGGGGCAAAGGGTGGCAGCTGGGAGAAGGAGGGTGCAGAATGTGGAGCTGACCCCAGGAGCATCTCAAGGCAAATAGGGAACAGCAGGGCAGCCTGCGGGTCTCCCACCCCGTATGAGGATGGTCCCCATCCCGAGGCATCCTTACGCTGGTGGTGGGTGCTGGCGCTGGCATTTGAAGCTCAGCTGGCGGCAGTGGCACTGCCAGCCCTTCCTGCTCCCAGGCGAGCCCTGGCTGGGGGGGAGGATCCGTGCCAGCCCTCGCTGGGGGATGAATGGGGAGACAAACAGAGCTGCTACTGTTGGGGCAGCCCAAGGCCTGTGCTCCGCCTCAGCTTTTCTGGAGATGAGGGGGTGCTCTGTCATCCTGCTCTCTGGAAAGGCGAGCAGCCTCCCCCCACAGCTTCTCTCTGCAGCTAAGAACTCACCCAGCACCATGGAGAAGCACGAGGATAAATCCTGGTTGTGATCCTGTTGGGTCCCGTGATATTACAAGCCAAGAGAAATGTCCTCATTATTTCCAGAATATTGAAGTCTAATAAATCCTGTCCTGCCTTATAGGATTTATTTCTCTGTTCATTGCTAGGAGACTCAGTCCCATGTAATCCTATTGCTGCTCCAGGAGGTGGGGAGCAGCTTTCTGAAGCATGGACCCGGCAGGGCCGTGGGCAGGAGCAGGCAGCCCTGCATGGAGCTGCTGGTTCCTGCAAACATCCGAGTGCCAGCCCCTTTCCTGGGATGGCCTGCTGTCCCAGAGCTGTGCCAGGCCTGGCATGGGCTCACCAAAATACATCTCATCTGATGGTTGTGCATGGCTGTGCCAAAGGGACATTAATCGGCAATTAGCCAGTTAATATGGCATGGCACAGCACAGCCTGTTCCCCCTGTCCCATGCATGTCTGCCATGCTCCCCCAAATCCCACTTTAAAGTCCTCTTACACCTTCTTACACCAGAACCAGTGGGAAAAGCTGCGCAAAGCCGGGACAAGCCGGCTCAGCAGAGCCAGTTCCCTGCAGCAGCAGCAGCAGAGCCTGCCCAGTGCGGAGCCAGCCGTGCCTGGCTCATCGTACACCAGGGACTCTCCAGGAGACAATGACGGACACATGAATATGGCTGGAAATTTTGCCACCGAAGTGTTTTCCATAGCAACCGTTGCTGGGGCAACCTACATCCCAAGCAGCATCCACCCTGAAACACCCATCCCTGTGTCCACCAGAGCCGCCGAAGAACCACAGCATGGGACTGGTGCGACCCTCTCTGTACCCCACCACCACCGGCACAGGGATGCTCTGGCAGCAGCAACGCAGCTCTGAACATCCCCAGAGCCACAGGGCCCCTGTAATGCTCCACTTTTCATCTTCTTTTTGGCATTTCAATTTCTCAGAGGTGGAAGAAGCCGAAGAGAGACCTGTTGGTGCCTGCCGCCCCCCGGGCGCTTGGCTGTGAAATCAGGAGTGTGCAGGAGCCGTTGCCAGCTCAGGGTGCTCAGCAGATGCAAGCAGTGATTTTGGCTCCAGTGGACCGAAAATGGGATTGAGTTTGACAGAGAACACTTTGATCTGAGCAGCAACACAGGGAGGAGGAAAGAAGAAATCCCCCACTGCTTGTAAGTCCAAAGGCAGGGAGCTTGTGGCCCTTTGGCACCTGCCTGAAGCCATATGGTGGGAGCTTCACCCTGGGGACAACCTCAGGGATCCCAGGAGACCCTTGCTGCCGGCTGGGGGAGCCCACACCAGGCTCGGGGTCTCCAAAGCAAACGCACCATGGCCTCATGGGATCAGCTGCAGTGGTGGGAGAGGGGCTGGGGACCTCGGAGCCCACTCCAAGGATGCCCATGGCACTCAGTCCCCGTGTTGTCACCGCTGTCACCAAGAAGAGGAAACCGCAGTCCTCTCGCGCCTGCCGGGCCAGCTGCGGTTTGTGGGTGCGACCGCAATCTCTGCCTCCGGATATCTCCCACCCTCAGCCGTGCCTCAGTTTCCCTTTCTGCCAGCAATGCACAGGGAAAGCTGCCTTCGAGCAGGGGATAGTGGTGGTGGCTCTTGGGGAGTGGAACGAGCCCCGCTTTTTGGGGAAGGGCACGTGTTTGCAATCTGGCCTCTGTGCTGATGCGGCCCAAAGGTAACCCCAGAGGGTGAGAGGAAATGCCATTGCAGGGACTGCGGCCAGAAGGCACGAGCAGGGGCAGGGGCACATTCCTGGCCTGCCCTCGCACGCACGGCTCGCTCACTGCCCACGGCTCTCACGCAGGGCCGCTCGCCACCCACTCACCCGTGTGCCCGCGTGGCTGCGGGCACCCCTCGTGTCCCCTCCCGTGGTTCCCTACATGCTCCCAGCTCTGGCATGTTTGGAGAGCAGCATGTGTGTCCCTTGCAGCTTGTGCGTGTCCACAGGTCCTGTGCCTCCCACAGCTCCCAGGGAACCCTGCAGCCACGCTTCCAGCCTGCTCCCGGCTCCCAGCTCCGTGCAGATGAGGGCAGGGACTGCGGCACAGCGTGTGGCAGTGCCATGTCCAGGCTCACCAGCCATTGGGGTGTCCATGGGCCATGTGGCCAGGATGTTGGAACAGGCCAGGCAGGTAGCCGTGGTGTGCCATGGTGTGCCATGTGTGCCATGTATGCCATGGTGTGCCATGGTGTGCCATGTGTGCCATGGTGTGCCATGGTGTGCCATGGTGTGCCATGTGTGCTATCTGCCCTGTTGTGGCCTTGTGAGCCATTGCACCTACATCCAGCCACTACCTGCCCCTTATGCCCCCCTGCCATGAGACTCTCCACCCATTACACAGCCTGGAGCACCCCAGTTACATTCCTGCCACCCTTTGTTGCACACCCATTGCACACCTGTAGCCTTTAATGCCCCCTGCTCAGTACACACCCATAGCACAGCTTTTGCCCTTCATTTGCCCACCCGTAACACACAAAGCTTTTGTTGCACACCCATTCTAGGCCCACTGCACACCCGTTACACGTGTAGCCCTTCCCTGCACAGCTGTCGTACTGCACTTACACTGCCCTTACCCTTTGCTGCACACCTGTGACACACCCATTGCACGTATTACACACTCATTGCCCTTCATCGCACACCCGTTACCCTTTTTTACCCTTCTTTGCGCACCCTTTACACACCCTTTACACACCTATTTAATGCCCTTTAGACACCCTTTACACACATGTTGCACACCCTTTATACACGCATTTAATGCCCTTTAGACACCCTTTACACACATTGAACACCCTTTACACAAATGCTGCACTCTTTATACACCCACTTAATGCCCTTTAGACACCCTTTACACATGTAGCACGCCCTTTACACACCCAATACACGCATGTCGCACGCCCTTTACACACGTTGCACCCCCGCCACGCCCCCTCCCTGGCCCCTCCCTCTCC
>VWZG01003346.1:107307-138928 GCA_013396735.1 Grallaria varia | reverse complement strand
AGAGTATTTTCTCTATGATCATCTGGAATATACAATTTGGTGCATTTGATTATTGACACTGTGCAGACTCTATGTATTCACCCATACAATATCTGTATACCTCTTCTGATTCTGTTCAATCCATATTTGTTTTCCCCTATGGTGTTTCCATTGTTTGCTTTCTCTTTTATTTTTTATACATCATTTTAGTAAACAAACTTAGCCTATAACATTCAGACTAGTTTGAAATTAAGTCAGAGAAGCTTACTCATCCAAATGAAGATGCTTTTGTATTAAATTTCTATCAATAATGTTGTAGTTAATTAACTGAGACAGATATCAACAAGGAGGACTCCAGGTAATTATTCACTGACCCTGTCAGGGAAGGAGTAAGGCATTTCTTGGACTGAAAACGGAGATTCTTATGCCATGTTTGTCTTTCTCGTCTTCTCTGCCATGAATGCTTTTGCCTGAGATATGCTGTAACTTTTTTTCATCCTTGATCTGTTTCTGCCCTACAACATTAAAGACGGTACCAAGATTATACAAATTTAAATAACTTCTAATATATCATCTAGATTGTTCCTTTCTTCTAATGATGTGATCAAACATTTCAACTAATTCTGAGTTAAACAATTTCAATTTCCTGAATATGAAGAAGTATCAATGTTTTCTGAAAGAACACGACATGCCTTTGTAATAACCTGACAGTTTACAGATTTGAGATTACTACTTAAAACAGTCATTTTAAAATGAATGTTATAGAAATAACAAGCATTCTATTATTTAAAAAAAGTCTTTTAAATGAGTGAATACAAGCATCTAATTTAACATCCTTGAAAAAAATATTCTGACATTTCATATCACCATTAAGAATGACAATTTCCTTTAAATTCCACTATCTGTCTTTATTACAAGTCATTGTTTTTGAAATGCCTGGAAAACATTGGAAGGAGGTCTTTATTCAAGATCACTTTTAATTGAGTAAAACTTTGAGTGCATTTGTATGCATTTGTACAGCATAGCCCTATGGATATATTTCAGTTTACAGTTAGCTGAATTATTCTATCAATAAAAGTTATTTCATTTCAAAGAAATGATGCTGCAAAATTTAAATTCAAATGTTTAAGTAAGTTGAGAGAGTTAACATGAACAATAAATATTTTTATATTATTTAAGCAAAGAAAGGCAGGTTGTGTATCAAAATCAGCCAGTTTGAAATGAAAAAGGTAAATTCAAACAGCACGAGTTATTAATGAAATCTAGTTTCACACTATTACTTCCAATATTTACTTATTTTTTAAAAAAGTATTTTCACCACATAGATGAAATTTTGAATGCTTATTTTCATATTGAAAAGTCAAAGTGCAAGTGCTTGCATGTGAAGGCTAAGTCCTGTACTCCAAATGGGATCTGTTCATAATCAATTATACAAATTACTGTCATCGATGTGATATGCCAGTTTGTGTTAAAAGGGGGCAAAATATCATAGTTATGTATTGTTCTGTTTTAAAAGCAATTCAGGTACTAGTTTTGCACTTAACAGCTCAAAGCCCTGAACAGGGACAGGCTGTAGAATGTCTTTTTCCTTTCCCAAGTGCATTTGAATGGTGAATAATTGATCTCTTTACAAAGTGAAGTAGAAAATTAGAGAATGTAGGTTCCAGGGAAAGTTAATGACCTCTTGTGTTTAGTGCTAGCTGAATAGGAGTTTTAAAAGTTTACATTTTGAATATTTTGTTTAAATAGAATTGTCTTCCTAAACACCTCTTTTTGTACAGCTCCATTGCTTTCTGAAAATGAATGCAATTCTCAGAGCTGGAGAAAATATATTAGCAGCTATTAAACTTGCATGTACTACAGAGATGGAGCCTAATAAAGATAATTACAGTTTATGTGAGATTTGTGCCATTAATCAGCCCCTGTTCCTTTTCCTCTTCCATTGACAAAGCTTTTTGTTTGTAGGGAAAATAAGTATAGTTTATCATTTTTAGACAATAAAAATGATAATTTTTTTTGTTTGTTTTCGTTTGGTTGGGTGGTCAGGTGGTCAGGTTTTTTAATTCAGTAAGTTTCCTGATCTTCTCCATCCACAAACTACCATAAATTTTGGCTTTCTTTGATGTCTATCTTTTCTTCTCAGAAATTTAGGTCAAATAAATATGGTTGCCTGACCTAAGGACAGGTTGCTTGGAGTAACCAAATCGTTCAGAAAATATTGAGGAGAAATTTCACCAAAAAAAATCTGAAAAAAAAATGGATATATATTACCTATTAATGTAATCTTTTACACCAGAAACGTTTTTTTTAAATATAGAAAAATATGCATGCAAGAATTAATACATTTACTTAGTTTTCTCATCAGACATAACAATATAAATAATATTCTCACTATTTTTATAAGTTAATTCTTTAACGTTAATATCAAATTAATTGGTTTTTTTTAATCATTGCATACATTTTTATTTTAAAATATCTTTATTCTCATCTGTATTCCAATAATGACATTTTATTTTCACTAATTTTTCAAAAGATTAATGACTAAATATTGTGACTGGCATCTGTCAAACTTAACTTAGGATCATATTTATGTATATTATGTACTAAATTTCATATATTATGTTATGTATTTCATATTATATATTGAAATGTCACAATACAATCTCTCTAGAACCTTCTCTACTCCAAGCTGAACAGCCCCAACTCTATCAGGCTTCCATTATAGCACAGGTGATCTAATAAATTTCACTGACCTGCTCTGGACTCACTCTAACAAGTCCATGTCTCGAGCTTTCATTGTTGGCTCATGTTTAACTTCTCATCTACCAATATCCCTATGTCATTCTCCTCAGGGTTTGCTATCCATCCATCCATCCATCCATCCATCCATCCATCCATCCATCCATCCATCCATCCATCCATCCATCCATCCATCCATTTATACTGATACTGGAATTGTCCAACCCCAGATGCAAGACCTTGCACTTGCTTTTGTTGAATTTCATCAGGTTCTCATGGACCCATTCCTCAAGCCTGTCTAGATCCTTCTGAATGGCATCCCTTCCTTCTAACATATCAACTGCATCACTTAGTTTGATGTCATCCAAAAATTTGCTGAGGCTGCTTTTAATCCGACCATGTTATTGATTAATATATTCAAAATTACAAGTTCCAATAGATCCCTAAGTGACACTCCTTGCTATTGTTCTCCATTTGGACATACAGCCGTGGATTGTAAGTGGCTCTTTGGATGCAGCCATCCAGACATTGCCTGGTCCTTTAGAAAGTTCATCCACTAAACTCCCATCGCTCCAGTTTAGAGATACCGTTGTTGTGTGGGAGTGTGTCAAAGTCCTTACAGAAGTCATGATAGATATCAGCAGTTCTTCCCTTATCCACCAATGCAGTCACTCCATGGTAGAAGGCCTATAGATTAGCCAGATATGCTTCGCCCTTTCTCAAGCTGTATTAGCTGTAATCATCTCGCTTTTTCAGAAGGATCTATTCTGTGATCTTTCTGGGCTTATAGGCAAGGCTGACTACTCAACCTTTTGACGTCAGTGAAAGAGACACATATCTAGAGTTGCTTCTTATTTAGCTTTTTCTTCTGTGTTTCTATCCACACGCATTAAAAAAAATAGAATGTAATTTTTTATTTCACTATGGCTTTTTTAATATAGCTAAACTAACCTTATGCAGTTTGCTTTTCTATTTTATCTAAATTTTCAGCATAATTCAGTGCATACACTTTTTTCCTCAGTAGTGTATTAGCTGTTTTGGATAGTGACTTAGCTTTAATATTTTTGCAAGTTCCATAAATGGAAATGTGACAACAAAGAGTTTTATGGAAATTGGTTTTAGTATTTTGAAAATAATGAGGTTTTATTCAAGTCACACAACTTCTTCTATGAAAGTACAAGAAAAGTGGTCTAAATAGGATTTGTGTCTCTCTAAGCAGCAAAAGCTACAAGACAATACAAAGATATTTCAAAGGTGAAAAATCTTTCCAGAATTTTCAGAAGTTAAATAAAAGGAGAAAAGTTTTAATGGTTTAATACAATTGAATTATTACCTAGGTATTTTAGAGACATTTCTTTTAAGAATGTGGCATCACTGTTAAAAAAGAAAATGTGCAACAGTTTGGATTTTAATTGTATAAGGTCACACAGTAAATTCAGTCTGAGAAAAACAAATTTTGCAAGCAGAAGAAAATGCAACAATCAAACAATAAACCCCTAAAATACTCCATACCACTGTATTCATTTATATACTGCTTGGCTGAGTGAAGATCAGTAGAAATCAAAATAACGCAATACAAATGGCTTTTACATTTTGTTCTTTCTTTTCCTTATGTAGACACTTTTCAGTATACACAGTATTGTCATGCACAAAGGTAATGTTAAGTGCATGCAAAATTATTTATAATTATAGTATATAATTTCCCCTAGTAAACAAGAGATTAACAATTCTTTTTATATTCTATATTCTTTGTTTTGCCAATTGTGAAAATGATAATACTTACTTCAATTTTAATCTGGAATTAAAATAAGTTTTCTAAAAATTCCTTTGATAAAATATGGGAATAATCAGTCTGCAGAACAATAAAACGGAACAAACTATTTAAAGTTTCAGATCAGAATTTTTTCCAGATTCAACTGATACTATTGCATGTACGCCCATATCAGCTGAAAAGATATCTTTACACATAACATATTTTTTCCCGAAATCTTCCATTTGATTCTTCAATATTGTATAAAGAATGGGTAGGCCTTCTTAGTACCCTTTTTTACAAACAATATCAGATAGTCAAAGTTAGTTTTTTAAACAATTTTTTCTCCTGAGCTTTCAGGCTGTCATCTTCGTTCAAGTGTGTGGACCTGATTACCTCTAATTTTGAAGTGTGGGTTGTTAACACTGTTTGGAGGGTTTTTGTTGGGTTTTTCTGTGGGTTGTTTTTCTTGTTACTTCCCTGTACAATACGGGATTCAGTGGCCATTTGTCTAAATAGAGTTTCCAGAAATTTATTTAACAAGGTTTCACATGCTTAATTTTAGGTACAAGAGGAAATTAATCACTGCTTAATAAAATACTTAGGTCTTTATTCAACTCACCCAGTTTAGTCAAATGCTTCAATTAGGGGTATAGTTAGATTAGTTACAGTCAAGGAAAATAGCTCTCCCGTGTGATTCAATACAAGCAAGACTGAAGTCATCCTCTGATAGCTTTTCTTTCCTTGCAGAAATAATATCCTCTGTTACTTTGAGAGGAGGTAATTTGTGACTATATTCTACATAAAGATAGGAATATGCCTTAACTTATCAAACTTGCTACTGCTCATCTCCATTGCCTCCATTTTTATGATCTTTGATATTGAATGCCTACAGTCTCTGTCAAGGGATGCTGGAAAAAATCCTCCTGTTCTTTCCTGACATGAAGGATGAGTATCATTTTGGTGTTCCTAGTGGCCAGAGCTCTCTGTACTGCAGGTAAATCTGGGAGGCATCATCAGGTCCAATAACACCACTTGTGTGTTGTTCGCAAGCAGAAAGGTGAATTCCTAAGGATTCAAGAAAAGCAAAGTCAGAGAGATTCCTGAGCTTAGTGCACTCCTTTGTAAGACATGTCTGGTAATACTAAGCTTGGTCTGTTGATGTTCAAAAGAAAAAGGGCACAAGTTACTTCCTAGTCAAATATAGTGTGATAGTATGTGTAATGTCAAACTCAGACTATAAGCCTCTGAAATCTCAGTGAGCAAATGACTCAGGTTTGCATCTGGCTTAAATGTCCTAATGGCTTTGGTTGGCTCAGAGCACAGGCAGAGAAACCCTGTACCAATATACAGCAATGTACCATGTCAGCTAAAAGTGGTTGCATTCTGAAATGCTTTGATAGTGAGGCCATACTACATGATAAATAGTATGGGATGATGAGTTTCTTCAACAGAGGTCACTGTGAAAATAAGAAGTAGTATTGCTTTTTTGTTAATATTTAATTGAGTATGAATATGTTGGGATAACACCCTAGTGTTCTTTTACTGGTGGTGAGATCTTATCTTAGTGTACACCGAACATGCCAAATAATCACTGGTTGTATTATTTTATATACTTATTTCTAACTAGTAAGCCTATAGTTAAGATTAATAGAATTTATTTCATGAAGTTCAGAGCTTAACATACATACATTAGGGTGCCTATGCACTTATGGAATAGCAATAGCATTCCACAAGTAATGAGAATACCTCTTAATTCAGCTGAAGTCAAAACCACAAGTGAGTTATAAATGTATTTGTTCTCCAGTTAAATCGATTCTATGCAGTGCTGCAAGTGCTTATTATGCATTCTGTTTATTCCACAAGGAAGAAAATAATAGTTCTTTTCCTATTCTGCTAAAATACCACAGTACAAGGCATCTTATTTGGTTTCATTTTAACTATACGAATTTCACTTCTAATCAGTGTCTGTATGACGCTTACAGTGATCTCCAAACTGTTGCTGGATTATTGATTTCCATTAAGAAAAAAAGAAAGAAGTATTAGTTTCCATGTCATGAACACCCCTTTGCTATCTAGACAGCGGTTTCAGGCTGGGTGGTTTGGTGTTTTTTTTCAAAAGAGTTGTGAATATGCATTTGTTAAAAGCATATATACCTTAGTTTGTGATGTGTATCACTGAGAAAAGATTGAGTATCTTACATAAAATGACTTTTTTTGTCAGTGCAGTTCTCAGTTGATGATGTCCAAAGATAGCATAGGCTTCTACCAGAAAGGATATTAATAGACATTACGATTGCTTAGGGAGTCTATATTGCAGTTCCCTCAGACACAAGAATAACTTGACTTATCAAAGAAAATACACATTTGTATGCTGTTTCTTCAGAAGCAGATGAGAGAAGTAGAACTGATGACGAATTTACTGTGCTGTGCTGTGCTCTAAAACCCTGATTCAGAGACACATTATGGGGATATTTTACAAATGGACCATTGGATGAAAAGATGCATATGCTGGTTATAATGCAAAATAAAATAAAAGCAAGCAATGCAGTACTTATTCCTTTTTTCTTCATGTTCTACACAACTTTATCAGCTAATTAATGATTTGAATAAATGTTGTGAAGGAAGAAAAAAAAAAGAGAAACTATAAATCTTACTTTTAAAATAGAGAAACCTTGAGTGGATCTGAATAGTCGAAAGGCTACCAGCAGTCTTTGTCAGAAACACAACAAAATTGAGAATCAGGTTATAGATACTAAACCAAACTATATTTAAAAAAGCTAGTGCAGATCACTCTAGTTAGACACCCTTCTCATGATTATTACCTACCCACAACGCTTACCTTGAAAAATTATGAACAAGTTTTTAATGTTGCAAAAGCCTTTTGAAATCCAAATAATCAATCAGTTTCAATATTTCTCAGCCCACTTTCTTCCCAAGGGTTCTTCATCACCTATCATGTCTGTCATACCAGATGCTTGACTGGAGCACTCAGAGTATTTGACTACCAATAAAAAAATGACCATGCTGGACAAAACTTTTAAGCTTATCAGAAAGGTTAAATTCCCATCATAACAAATGGTACTCCAGTCACATTGAGATTTTCACTGGAAGGTGTGAATAAAGATACGGGAAGGAGGGGAAGTGAGCGATGGAGAAAAAGGGAAGAGAAGAGAAGTGAGAGATTTCATATGTGAATTTCCCTGTAATATAATGTCTAAAATATTCACTTGGATTCTCTGAGGAAGCCTGTATTACAGATCTTGCTCATGTTAGTACAAATTAATTAAATATTGANTATGAGTTTTTTGCCATACTTGTATTTTCCTCATCCAGGAGGGAGCATAATTAAAGGGAAAAATCAGCATTGCACCTTTATTATTATTACTGTGCCTGGTACCTACTGAATTCTCTAGCTACCTTCAACATCTGTATCACTTCACAAGTATGTGTGAAGTAGTTGCTCTGCTCTTTCTCCCTGGGGAGTAAAGGATAATTTCTCTTTCTTATTGGTTAAACCAAACAAGCTAAATAGCATGGAGTGTATGATGAAAAAAATTCATTCTCAGTTGCTATGCCTAATAACTTCATAAATCTTGTCTCCTGGTTTAGCTTCATTACTGAGCAAAAGAGACAATAATATATCTCTTTGGGAGGTTTTAAGAGCATTTCTCTGCTAGTCCACCTAATTTAAAGTGACTTCATGTTAGGAGCAATGTGTAAGCAAATCTCTTCTGTTAAACCATGCACTGTAAACTGTGATACATGATCAAAATAGTAAAATAATCAGGACACCATTTGAAGAGTAAGCAGACACGGCAACATCTGAAAACCTTCTGTTTCATTTTAACCAAGGAGTAACCATGTCTGCTAGGTGGCAGCTGATGATATTTTAATGATGACCACAGCAACCTTAAAAATACTTAAAAAAAAGGACTACTTACTACTCAGTTCATTTTAATGAACACCATAATCATACTAGAAACTGTAACTCTTCTTAAGCAGAAATGTTTTATAATGTCATATTCATGAAATAGAAATTCAATGGGTGCCATGAGATACAGTCACCTTTTCTGACTCATGAAATCCACATTCATTAAATTCTTGTCTTACTCCAGACAACTGATATGAGCTATTAGGAGTCAAGGTACTTTCAAGACAGATGGAGTCAGTGGCTCTGTATACATTAGCAAGTCATGTACATAACTGGGAATTGGCTGAAGACCTGAAATCCACACTGTACATATTGCAGGAACTTCTGACTTTGAATTATCTCTAGTTGGGTCCCACAGGTACAATGCATGTTTAAACTCAGAAAGCATTAGTTTTGCTCATTTATCTTCATCTGAAAGGGATCCAGCACACGCACACTGAAACTGCACCACAGCACAAAGGTAAGCACAGTGTGGGGGTCTTCTGGAAGATTCAATTTAAAAATGTATGACTGACTTTCACTGAATTATCTCTGTGGAAATATCCACAATAGCCACTCCCAGGCTTCTGAGCTATATTTATGTACTTTAAAGTTTTACTGGGTGTAGAAATCTGCCTGTGCCACTCAACCATTTGGCCAAGGTAACAATGCGTTTATTCCTTTGTTTCTTGTCTGTCATGAGACTGCTATAAATGAACAGATTGGATGTACAAAAATGCGAAATGCTGAAATACCGCACAGTCATAATGAAATCACACTATTTCTTTGCAGTTAATTTGCCTTGGTTTTGTAACTGCTAAAAACATTGGTAGTGGAAACTCCAACCACTGTCTTTTAGTCTCCTCCACAACCAAGAACCTTAGGAGGACTGTTTTCTTAAGAGAATAAAAGAATATGTCAACATTATAAGACTGGATATTTGATCTGAAGTATATGTGAGTTTTGTTGACTGTTCAAAGTACTGTTCATTCACTGAATCTTCAAAAGTTAGTCTTTAGATGCTTTTAATACTCTGCAAGGACAGGGTGACTCATACATTGCAACAACGATCTCATAATAACTTATTTTCTTCTTCTTAAGCAGATATGATGTTACATAAAGGGTGACAAGTTCATTTGATCCCCCCAAGAGTATAAAAAAGTCCCAAAACTCACAAAAATTGTCTCTAAGTGTTTAGTTCTTACTTTTCAGAATCTGTTAGTTCAGGCTTCTATTTCTTTTTTTTTTTTTTTTTTTAAATAACTTCTAGTATTGACTACAATTTTATGTGTTGTTTAGAACTTGATTTAATCCTTATCATTTATGGAAAAGTCACCAACAGACAACCTCAGAGCTGTATGTTTTAATTGAAGCACTACATAATGTATGTTTTACTGATGATCTAGTGTAAAAGTTAAAGGATAGTAAAAAATGTAATGTATAAGGTACTACTGAACAGACATGTAACATAAAAATGACCACTACCTCAAAGGGCTATGTACAAATTAAAAACTAGAACAGATTTATATAATGTGAAACATATAACATCTAACAACAAATATAACAGTCCTCTAAAATGAGGCGAGAACTACCCAGTAATGGTAGTGCCCATCAAGAAAACAAAACAAACAAAAAACCTAATTATACAGTTGATGATTCATATCCAAAATTAAGGAATGTTTAAATGATTTCTGTAGCCATCCACATATTTAAAGGAACAATGCATAACAAAACTAACTTTGTTTTTACTGCATAAGGAGAAAATACAGAAGACTTGAACTCAGCACCAAATTACCTTATACTCATTCATTGATTGGAAAAATTTGAAGGGATTACAGTTGTCATGTTGAAGGTAATTAATGTCTTTTTACAAGCTGATTCATTTTATTTGAGAGGAAGATAGTGTATAAGAAATAGAGTGGTGAAACACTTTTAGAGAGGCAGTCAGCAATAAGACAAGGGGGCATGGGCTTAAGCTCTGCCAGGGGAAATTTAAGTTGGATATTAGAAAAAAATTCTTTACAGAGAGAGTAATCAGGCATTGGAATGGCCTGCCCAGAGAGGTGGTAGATTCACCATCCCTGGAGGTTTTTAAACTGAGATTGGATGTGGCACTGAGTGCCATGATCTACTAAACAGACTGGAATTGGAGCAAGGGTGGGACTTGATGTTCTCTGAGGTCTTTTCCAACCCAATCAATTCTATGATTCTATGATTCCATGATTTTTAGAATATCACCATATTTTACAAAGAGCAGATGATACCACTCTGCATATGAAGTTATTTCACAGTGTATTGTCAAATTTTGTATGGGACAAATATACACGTGACAAATACATGGCTGTGCATAGATTTGCCCTGTCCTACAATTATTCTTGATTAAAACCGCCACAAAAAAAAAAAAAATTCCAAAGTTATTTCCGTTTTCATAGTATGGTCAAAGACAAGGAGTATGAAAATTATTAAATATTAGTGGGATAATTGGAATATAGTTATTATCAGCTTTTCTCCAACTCAAATACATGTACTAGTATATTCTAATGAAGACCAGTCTTACCTGTATTTTTCTAATACTGTATTGGCTTAATCAGGAACTTTACACAAGTCTATGAGCTGTATAGTTAAAAGAGGCAAACGTGTTAAGTTGCTTGTAGGAATCATATGAGTACCATAACTTGAAAGAATACATACATACATACATATCTGTGTACATGGCACACATGTTTAATTGCAATGCTGGTAGAAAGAAGCATGTTGACTGTGACAATCTTTGTAAGTGCTATTTCATATCAATGACCTCTGACACTGTTTTGTGATGTCCAAAGTCTAATTTAGCTCTCTACCTCCTTGTCCCTGACACCTTCATTCCTTATTGTCTATGCTAGAGATATGAGCTATCCAGTCTAAACTCCATCTGTGAAACACCAGGATGTTCTGTGTTTGACAGGAAAAGTCTCTTCTACTCACATACATCAGGATTTTGGTCCTCTTTCTCTGCATGACACGTGGACTGGAATCATACAGCTCAGGAGTCTGACTATTCACTGCCAAGTGAAGGAGTAGAAACAACAAATTAAAGGTATAGATAATATTATATGATCATCTTCTTATATATTTTTTCCCTAAACCATTCACTTTTATTGAACAATGGTAAAGCAAACATATAGCTGCTGCAAGAGATGCAATAAATATATTAATACAAGACTTGATTCAACGTTTCTGAAAAATTCAAAAAACAAAGCTCAGTTAGAGAGTGTAGAAATTTATATTCAAATGTGATGCAGCATAAACAAAGTCAGATTTTTTTTTTCCCCAGAAAAATTAGGAACCTACTAATCCTTGGAACTTTTGTTTTATAAGTATCTTCAGTGTGGTTTTAAACCATGATTTGCATAATAGTATTGTGTCTTAGCCAAATCTGAATCAGGGTCTTGCTTTTCAGGCATCATACATAATAATAAGCAACCTCTGTACTGAATATATGATAATCTAAAAAGACAAGCTGGTAGGAGGAATAAAATTGCTCCCATTTTTTCTCATGAGGATTGGGGACACCAACACACCAAGTAGCTTGGTCAAAATCACATTAAGAAGTTTGAGAAAGTGTCAGAATCGGAAGTCTCTTCTTTCTGACTCACAACTCTGTCCATTTAAAAACATTAGTTTTCCTCCAAATATCCATTATTTAATATCTTGTATTAGATCCTAAATGTTTCAGTTTCAGCTTCACATGTTACCGTTGTAAGTAATTTCTTTATGGAGGTCTTTCATAAGTTCTTAATACATATACTTCAGAGATAAAGAATGTAACGACTGAAAGAGAAAAAAAATAAAATCATTGAATCATCTTTCTGAGATAATTTGGTATAAGCTATAATGCAGATTATTACCTGTGGCAAAGATTTTAGTGCAGACAAACAAAAAATTTAGTATTCTTTCTAAGCATGGATATATTTTTCATAGAAAAACCCTACTACTAAGATGAAACCAAAACAAAGGAAATTTATCTGTGTATCTGGAGGGTGAAACTTTTCAGAATATGCTCTTTAAATTAAGATTCAGAGCATTTAATATTTTTTACCTCTTTTTAAAATGTAATATAGTCAGTCAACCATGTATGATCTGAAAGGGTATACATTTTGCATTACTCAGTAGGTATTTTAAGAGTTAAATCACTAATTATTGTTTTGAAGTTTGTATGTTGCTATATTTGTTTAAAACAAAGTCTTAACTGAAAATAAATCTATTAAGTTATGTGCAACAGAAAATACTCTTATGACTATAAACTAATATTCTGATTTGCCAGAAAGCTACTAAACCAAAAAGTACTCCTGATCTTGGGTTCCTAGAAAAGGTAGACCTGATGTGAAAAAGTTCAGAATAATTTGCTTTTGGAAAAATGTGTCAGTCAAATGGAAAGAGCAGGTAAGTGTACAACAGCACAAACAACAAATGGAACAAGGGCAGTTTGGTGTGAATTTGTCCCGAGAAAAAGCTGTGAGTGGAATTAAAACCACATCTGAAAGTTTTGTGACATAGAAATGTTATCTATCTGTTGGCTGTTATTAAGTATCTAGGGGCTGGGACCGATCCACTCACTTGGGAAAAAAAAACAAAAACAAAAACAAAAAGTGGAAGTAAAGCACAAAGAACTGAATGAAACCACAGAGCCTTCAGGGCCTCATCTGAGAAGGCTTCTGAGCTTGTGTGTGTTAATTCTGATTGCATTCTAGTGTGAACTTAAAATTAAGTTCCAATTTACTTCCCATAGACTCCGTTGTTTAAAGGTAGTTTGCTGCAGTGAAACCCAAGTGCACAGAAGGGAACCTTAACAAGCAAGCAGAAACTTGAAGACAGATACTTGGAAACTAAGTGCTCAAAGGGCAGAAACAGAAATAATGAGCTGAATTTGTGGTATGAAGAAGAGTGTGTACTGAAAGGGGAAGGTTATTGTTATTAAATGTAGTATAATTTCTTGCACCTGATGATTAATATATTATGTGATTATCACATGTCAAGATTGTTTAAATTTTATTGCTGCATGCCAAAGTTAAAATGTAAAGAATCTATGGAACACCGTAACATATCTCTGACTGTGGTACATTTCAGGAGTCATCACCCATAAAGCTTGGTAACTGGGGCACATAAGTATTTTCATTGCCATCTCTAGCATTTCCCCCCCATATTCTCTAGTAATTTGGGATATCACCCTTCTTCAGGAATGTCTTTGGTCTTTTCAAACATCTTGTCTGTGCTCCCGGCCTAAAGGATACAGGTAAGACATATTTCATATAATATAGCTTGATAGTAAACAAGATCATTTACACCATGGGATTCCTTCAGAATGCTTTGGTTGTTCTGAAAAATTATATGCTTCTTTATGTATGGTTAATGGCATTTTCTCAGGTGAAGGATCACTTAGAAATACACCTGCCCTTTGCATGTATAGCACTTCACTTACATTTATGTCCTGAGTTATTTACACAGCTTAACATATAACTGTGAACATCAGTTGCTCGCTGATGAAGACTATTTGAAACAGAACAATTTCATATTGTGAATTTTTACCTCATTCAACTAGGAATGCAATAGAGTTCACGTTACGTATATTTACTAACGTGAAACCATTATTCTGTAATTCTCTCAATATATTAAAAATTATTGCTTCAGACAGGATTATTTCAATATTTTTGTACATATATGTGGATATGTGCATATCTGATTGTATAAAGATTGTGTTACAAAATTAGCTAAATTGCAGGAAACTTTTCAGATTTTTGAGTGATTAATGGGATTTTATTATAATTCTGTTCAATGTTAATGCTTGTGCATAATATAGTCTTTGTCTCATCAATAAGAGAACAAAATTGTTTTAACACTCTTTTTTTCCCCAAAAAAATCCAGAGAAAAAAAATTTTCAGGATCTAGTAAAGGCTCTTTAGTTCATCAAAGATAGCTTCTTTCCTCAGCACTCTAGTCCCTCTGGGTGCCATCTGTTTTATTAAAAACTCCAGTTTTTTGGTTCTACTGCCTTGGCTAGTAGACTAGACTATAAATTTATAACTTCATTAGAACAAGATATGTCTTCTTGCTTTAGTTTAAATTTGTTTTATGACAGCCCCCTTTTTACTTAATCTATGGTAAACTAACACATTTACTTAACAGACTTTTTGTTTGACTTCTGACCTATGAAGATGTATAAGAGATTTAAAAAAAGTATTTCTTGCTTTTCACATAGCAGTAGGCCCCAGCTAAACTTATTTTAAAATTAATTAATTGCCATTATGATCTGCAAAATAGGTTATTCCAACATGGCACATCTACTTTCTTTTTTGCTTTTGTCTCAATATTCAGCTCAACAAAGCTTTAAATGTCAGAAACATTTATTAACTTCTCTACTTTAATTCTATCAAGTACTCATAATGAAATGATAAAAGAGCAGCAATCATTGGAACCTTACTGGAAATCATACAAGTATTTAATTTCTATAACTATTTTTATTTTTTTTCCCAGAAAAATAGAACAACTATACACTATGTACAACTATATACTGGAATTTTGATTTGTTCTCCATTTTAAATGTTAGCAAAAGATTCATCACAGCTCCTTCATTCCTGTAATGAAATATTACATTTTTTTTCAAAAGTTTTTGGTTATAATTTTGATCACTGAAGTTAATGCATGCATAAGCTCACAAGCTGGGAGGCTTAGAGGGACTGAGCTCTTTGTCCTCAATACAGGCAAAAAGTCACGTCTGGGCAGTCTCATTTACATCAATTATAATGTTGTAGACTTGTTATTGATCAAGGACATATGGGATAGAAATTCTGCCTGAATTAACCCTCTTCACCTCGCTAAGAAGGTCATCCTGTTGCTCACAAAACAGAGACCAGCCCTGCCGCTACCACCAGCAAATCCTACTTGTCACCTGATGGTCTCCCCAATACTGTGGTGTAGACTCCAACAACAGAGAGTCAAAGAAGGGGATAGAATCATAGAATCGATCGGGTTGGAAAAGACCTCTGAGATCATCAAGACCAACCCTTGGTCCAATTCCAGTCCATTTACTAGATCATGGCACCAAGGATAGATTACTTCTGCATCAGAGCAGGACTCTCAAAAAAAAAAAAACTTTATAGTGTCTGTCTCACTTGAGCAAAATATTTCTTAAGTGGGTGGTTCTGTCTAAGCAAGTGTGCTTGACCCCACAAGACAGATTAATAACCCACTGCTCAGTTCCTAATATTAAATTAATGGATTTTGTTTGCCTAATTGCATGTTAATATCTTTCCTTTGTTTGGGTTTTTTCTCCCAGAGAAGTTGTATGTATATTTTTTATTTCTGAAGACACCATAACTTTTGAATGTCTCTGGATGGGAACCAGAAACAAACTGGTTAATGGAAACCCGTAATTAATAATAACAACAACAATAATAATAACAGCATCAACAAGAATGAATTTTTAATAAATAAAATTTAAAATTGTCCAAACCACCTCCTTTCCAATGTTGATAGGCAGTAAACAGCTTACTTTTGTCCTAGACAGATGCAAAATCTAGGATGTTGTAGAACCAGGATTTTAGCAAGATGTTATTTTGGCATATTAGAATGCAAGAAGTAGAAGACCACATGACTCATCTCTTTAAGGAACCTAAGTGCAGCAGCTGGCAGCCAGTTCAAGGATCCGATTCCTAGCTGGCATAACCAAAAGAGTTTCAACACATGAAAGAAGGAAAATGGATTTTTTTTTTTTTTTGAGGGCAAATCTTCAAAAGAAAAAGATGGTCTTTTGCCCTAACAACATAGGGGGTTTCTGTTTTAATGGTTTTTGTAGTTAAATGTAGACTATATGCCTTTCTGTTTGTTGAACTAAAAGTAAAATTCCACTTTAAAAATTTACATGAGGATTTTTGGTACATTTGCTGTATCTGGTGGTGTCAGCCACAGCAGCATGCAAACTTGGCCAATGAAGGAGGAAGACAACAGAGGCTCTTATTAACAGGAAGATTTCTGGGCCAAGGAGTTTGAGTTATCACTCTTTGATGCTTTGTTAGCATATTAGAGATGGTTTTCTTTTTTCTAGTAGAAGAGCTTAATACTGAAAAGTGAGAAATGGGTGACATTCTAGTGTGTAGTGGCACTTCAGGAAAATCACATTATTTGCTTTACTGTCATTTCTTAGAATTGCATTTGTAAATGTGGTCTGTGTTTTTTATATCTGGAAGTCTTATTTATATGGCCAAAACACTTAAAGGGAAGTAACCAGGCAAAGCAACACAGGATCGTATTCACAAAGATGCATGTTTCTTTACAACCCTGAGAAAACTTTTGACTCAAGAAAGAATGCTTCAAATGCTTGTATACTTAGTGTCAGACATGCTAAATTATGTTAGATTAAACATTTTATTTTGTGAATAGGAATGAAATTAAATACAAGTTTAAGTTCTTATCTCATTTGAGTGCAAAAAGAGCAGACCTGTCTGTGTTGGTCTGGGTTTCATGCAGTTCACTTTGCAATGGCTGTTGAATTTGTAATATTTACCTTGTAATATCTTCCAGAATTTCTGCATAGTCATCATATATTTGTCTATTCTGTGGATAAATGTGTAAGCTAAGAGAATGACAATTCTGTATTTTATTATTACTTTCACACTTATCCTTGAATAGACAGATTAAATCATATTTGCCATTTTAGTTTCCACACTACTTACATGATAAAAGCTATTTAATAGATTTTATGAGGCCAGAGAACAGTATGACAACCATTTAGTTTGATCCTGACCAAGAAAGACTAGGGGATTTATGAGGTTACACACTCAAATCAGTAATCTTGAGCTTCCACATATATTTTCAGAGGTCTTTCAGAATTTTAAATAATAAAAAAGTGGAATAGTTTTGTATGTGTTTCCTATGACTTGCTCTATAACAACAAAAATAGCAAAAAAATTTGAAATTTAAAAAAACCCCAAACAACAAAGCGTGTAGTCTGAACTTCTATAGATTTTATACCTTGGTCAACATATTCAGTAAAATGAGAAATGTCTGCCCATTTAGATACTGTGCAAGTCCCTTCTAGTTTGATAAACAAAAAATATCTTTCTTTGTCTCAAATAATAAGGCAGTAGCTGTCAGGAAGCATCAGTAGCACAGTTGCTCCAAAGAGAGGAGTGTGTGGGTGGGAGGGTGGCCCCAGGGCAGGCAGGGCAGTGTCACCCGAGAGGGGAGCAGAGCAGGGTGGCCGCAGCGGTGCATCCCACCGCAACACCATCAGCGCCAGACAAATGTGAGCTGATGAGTGAGGTCGAAGATCAGTCTGGGGGGTGCCGTCGGCAAGTGAGGATAGGCAGGAGCAGGTCTGAACTCTGGGACATCTATAGCAGGGCTCAGTCAGGGGCCCAGTATTCAGATGGGAGCTGAACTTGAGCCTCTGAGCATGGGGACAGGTGGGTATGGTTGTATATGCATGTTTAGGGCGGTGTTCAGGGAGGCTAGCTAGGGCTAATAGCCTCCTCAGGATATTAAGGCCCTGCACACTCAGCGCCCTGACTTTCAGTTTCTCAGAGTATTTTTGTGCCTCTCTTCTAAACTCAATTTTTCAGTCTCTCTTTTTGAAATGTGGACATTAGAACTGAAACTTGTATTCCTGTGTTAGGCCATTAATCCCATATTAATGTATGTTAGCCTTCTACTAATACAGAAAATAAAATATTCAGCCTCAGAGCTCTCACAAAAGGTGTTTCATAGTGTTTAGTATCCATGTGAACATGAATTCCTGATATTTTTCTGATGCATAGATTTAAGGCTGCAGGATCCATCCTGTAGGTGTGAAATTTGTGTTCCTCATTGCATCATCGTTTAATAACTTTACTAAAACATGTGACCCTTTTATTTATTCAAGCCCCTTTAACCAAACAACCTGTTCCTTTTTTACAAACAAAATGTATGGTCTATGTTTTATTTATCAGATAGTTTTAATATGCCCCTTGAGGTTTTTTCAGGAATTCATACTTAGTACGGTGTTTATTTGGTACAAGAAATAACACAAATTATGCTAGTTTTATGACTTGCTGGTAACCTGAGATAAGGAGAGGTTTTAGTATTATTTATCTGATCTGCAAACAGATCTTTTTCCACTGGCAAAGGCAGTCCACCTGCTGTAAGATAAAGCTGATGGAGTTTGTGTCCTCAATTCAGCTCTAAGACTTAAAATCAATTGAGTTAGGGAAGAGTGATAAAGTCATTCTAGTAAAGGTAAGATACCATGAATTTCCACGTATACTGGATCAAGCCCTCAGCTGCTACTGTTTCACAGGGATTTACAGTGTATATGTCTTCCATAAATACTTGCAAAGATTGTTGACTGTTAATTACATCTAATGTATGAAAAGTGTGTTTACAATCTGCAGATTTGTGAGTTTTTTGCTTCTCTTAAATGCTTAACTATGAATTACAAGACAAACAAAAAGAACCCACAAAAAAACTAACCAAAAACCAAACCACATAACACAAAACTTGATCTCCCAAATAAAACATCAATGCAGAAGACACGCAGGTTATGTATCACCATGTAAAGCTGTATAAAAATGGCAATCAACACATTTAAAAATATTTTGCAAAAGCAAAGTTTATATTAACCTCATTTCAGTCCTTTAAGAGCATCACTTTATAAGTGCCATAAGCATCAGATCATCTTTATTCAGAGCTATGGACAACACAAAAATTCTTTTTGCCTTTACTCATACATGAATTGAAATAGATTATCTAAATTTAACATAAGAAAATAATAAATAATACACAACGTGTAATATGGCATGTTTTGATATGTAAGACATAGGTATCATACATAGTGTATAATACACGATATTTTAAACTCTAAGAACTAGCTACCAGTTAGTTTGGGATTTGTGATTTTTCCACAAACTTCACCTTGAATCATAGAATGGTTTAAGTTGAAAAAAAGATTTGAAGGTCATCTAGATCAACGCACGTGCAATGAGTGGGGACATGAGCTACGTCAGATTGCTCAGAGCCCAGTCCAACCTGACCTTCGACACTTCCAAAGATGGGGCATCTACCATCTCGCTGGGCAACCTGTTCCAGTGTTTCACTGGAAAATTTTCTTCCTTATAACTTGTCTGAATGTCTTCTCTTTTAGTTTAAATCCATCAATCCTTGTCGTACCACTACAGGTCCTACCAAAAGGTCTTGTTGCCATCCTTCTCGTAAGCCCCTTTTTGTTGAAAGGCAGCAATAAGTAATTCCAGGTATATTCCAAAGATAAAATAGCAAAATATAAGTAAATTTACACAAAAATAATTATTTCCATTCTGGAAAAAACTTTAAAAATTTAAAATGAACACATTATGATAGGAAAGATACATTGCAGTGTATTTGGAGAACCTTTATGAAGAAAAGTACCTAGTAAACAAAGATGGAACTTTATGTATAAGCTTGAGCTCAAGACACAATGGCAGATTCATTAATACCTTCTTGAAATTCAAGTGACACTAACCTGTAGGATTATTTTCTTGGGCTTTTTCACTTTTTCCTTTCACAGATGTGCACTTTCTGTTTTAGTAATGTTCTTTTGTGTTGTGGCTCACACTCATATTTTTCTGACTTCCAACATTTTTCAATTGAAGGGGTAAAGTAACTAAAGACAGAGTCGTAGGATCATTTAGATTGGAAGAGGCCTTTAAACTCATTGAGTCTAACTGATAATATAGCATTGCTAAATCCACCATTAAACCACATTCCTAAGTGCCACACCTGCACTAAAGTAACTGAATAATTATTAAATTACCAGTGCTGAATCAGGTTCAAGTTTTCATAATTTTTAACATTTGGTTGAATTAGCTATATGTGTGATTACCAAGCCTTGTACCTCCTCTTGACTGTGTTTTTATTTGAACATATACATTTTGTTAATATTAAATAATAATAATAATTAGATTTAATAATTAATAAAAGTGAAATTCTGTTGTCCTAGACAATCTATACACAGAGTGTCTATAGATGACGCTGCTCAAACAACATACAGTATACATATGTATACTAGAAGTAGAGCTGCATTGGTGGTATGCCTAAAGTGATTCAGCACCGGTAAAAACCATAATCTGATCATAACTGTATGTGTACAGTGAAAAGAGAGAATGAGGAGAAAGAGGAATGGGACCAACCAAAACAAAAGTGGAAAGTAAAAGCAGGAGAAATTCCATAAGAGGAAAGGGAGGATGTGAGTCTGAGAACAGAAGAAGAAGGTCTAGAAGTGAATGTTACAAGAAGGGATGCTTCTATTTATTTGATGTTTAGTATCCCTCTTTTAGCAGTTTTAACCAAGAAACATATGGAAGAGGAAGTGAAGGCAAGAGAAGAGGACATCTGCATGAGGGACAAGCAATCTATTACCTGGTCTTAGTAGAGCCAGGGTTAGAAAGCCTTCCATCAACTGTTCTGCTTCTGTTTAGAGCCAATATTTCTCTCACCCTTGTCCCAAGCAACTGTGCTTAGGTTTGCCAGCTTCTTCAAGACATCCTTTCAGCTACAGCCTAATTGGAATCAACTTACCAAAAAATGAGGTGCACTTAGTACCTCTAACACTTTCAGAATAATAAATAATGGTATGTTTCCAGACCAATTATTCCAACATTACTTAATTATCAGACATCAAACGTATATGCTTGCTACTTGATTTTTTTTAAAGAGCATTCAAGCGTGAGAGCAGCAACACACATAGACAAGTTCAGTGGACTAATTAGACATTGATAATGAAAAGAAAATATCATCAAGGACTGCCTTTTATACAAGCTCACTTGTTGGTGGGCGAAAAGACACTCTGTTTCTAATATTGGTTTTTCTCTAATAACATTTAATAATGTAACAGAAAATAATTGACAAGGCAGTTTAGAATTTCAACAAAACTTTTTCCAGGTTTGAATTTTTTTGAAATTCAATATATCCATTGCTTCTGAATTTTATAGCTTTTTCCAGATTAAAAAAAAAAAAAAAAAGAAGAAAAAAAAGTAAAAAACAGTAAGAATCCTACTGAAGTTATATGATAACTAGGGCTAGTGAAATATGTAAATAATGTTATGTTTAGGGAAAAATGTGCAAAGTTATATGACTTTTCAAAAGAAAAATTATGAACTAATTTTATACTTCTATTCCAGACTAATAAGAAACCCAACACATAAAGTGAAATGAAGGTTGAAATGTACTTTATTTTTTGTTGGTAATATCTCATTACTCGATAATTTCTCACATAATACCAATTCCCTGAGAGATCTAAAACTCTAAAAATGCTTAGTAGGCTTTTGTGTGAATACTTGTGCTAGGAAATTCTTCCTTTTATTTCTTTTCTCCTGTATTGTTGGTGTGTTACTGAGAACCAGTTTTGCAAGTCAGTATTCTTAATTTTTACTTCTAACAAAGCAAGTTCAGTTTGAAAATATTATCTCATTTTCTCAACACTGTACATTTGCAAACTCATATCTAGTCAAATTGCATTAGTAATATTGATACCAATGATGCAACTAGGTTGTGCTTCATAATGGTTTTCTGAACAAATTGAAATGCTACTGTCAAAAACCCCTGAAGTACATAAAAAACCCATTTCCCATTTTATGTTGTTATGTACTTCATCTCCACGAACATCTTAGAGATGTTTTGGTTTTTCATAAACCTAATCTTTCCTAGCAAAAGGGAATATAAAAATGCTGGTAAAGGCAGCATAGAATTGTAAAAGGAGGCTGGAGGTATATTGCACCTTTCGAACAGGACAAACTGTAGTTAATGTCAGTGAAGAAGCCTGTGACAGACAATAGTTTGTGTGTCAAACTGTATGTACGAGGAATGTATAGCCACAGGCAAGCCAATGTCAGCAATGGCACCTAGGGACAACAATGAATCACAAAGAAAGGAATCTCAAAGAGACTAAGGCCCAAATTGTGTACTTGTGGCTTAGAGACAGCAGTAAGCCAACAGCAGTGTTTAATTCCTTCTCACATGGGGCAGAAGAAAATTAAAGACTGCAACCACTTTCTGCTTCTGGAAGAACCCCTGGTAACAGTGAGAACAAGAAGGATGAAAGAAAACAGGTGTCTTTCTACCATGCTCAAAGAATTTGTGTTATGTTAATACCCAGTCACCTGGCTACTAGTAGTTAGGTTTTTAAAATATAAATCTTACAAATAAAATAAAATGTAAACAAACAGTCTGTCTTAAAAACAAAAATCAATATAAGCACAATAGAGGTATTCTAAATTTCAGAAGTTGACAGCATGTTACCAGTCATTTTCAATACCTCCCTCTTCTAGTGGACATCATTACACATTCTGAAAAGAATATGTTAAAATCAGAAAGACATTTGAGGCCATCTTTTATATACTGATATACGACAACTTATATTTTTGTTCATGTAATAATCAAAGAGCTTTTGAGAAACCCCAGATCCTGAATTAAAGGAACGCTTTATTATTTTTAAACCCATTCTTTCAGTGGGTTTGACTCATCATTGATGAGAGCAGCTGCAAAGGTAGCCTGGTTAGAAGGTGAAACTTACTGAGCAAAAGAAAAAGACTGTTGAAATGTACTGACAGAGAAAGGACTCCAGGCTGGAACTTCCAGCCTGGGAACTACCTGGGAACGATAAATGTCCTTGAATTACAGCTGGGTACATAGAAACTTGACACAACCTGAGATACCACTGACAAGCACGAAAACAAGATGCTGTAACAGCAACCTACTGTCTGAAAAGGTGGAAAACTGCCTGGAAAAATAACATTGATCTGAAAGAACAGAAAATGCCATCATCTATTAGCTGTTACAGGCTAAAAAACCTGTTAATGTTTGAAAAAAATCAAAATTAAAAGTTGTCTACTCTGAGTAGTATGTTCTATGCCCTCTTACATATCTGTGTTATAACAGGGCTTTAATTTTAACCAAAATGGAGTGCCTCGCTCTGAAAACTCCCCATGTTACACTTTTTCTTTCATAAAAAAGTTGAATTCTCCTCATTAACTTTCTATGAAGTCTTGGACTTCCACCAAGAACACCTGTCTGACTCCAGACTCTGAGACATGGATCGTCTTTGAAGTGAGACTCTGTTATCACATTGTATCCCACTTTTGGGGTTCATTTGGTTTGTCTTTTGACACCTGGGATGTTGGGTCCTCCTCTGGTATCAGTTTACCCTTCCATTTGGGATTGTTTGTCCTCTTCTGAATTCTGCCTATTTCACTTGATAATGATGAGTTATTTATTCCCTTATTAGTACTCTCTTATACCTGCTGTTATATTGTTGATAAGTTGCTTCAGTAATTATAAAAGTTTATGTAGTAGTATATGCCTACTTGGCTGTTGTTGTTATTGGTTGTTGCTAAATGATTGATTGCTGTTATTACTGATTGTTAACATACTTTTAATTGATACTACACCAATGAATGCTGATATTAATTTGCAATATTTTGAGATATACACATTTAGTTTATTAGCCTTAAGTATATTCGCTAGTGGTGATTTTTTTGATAGTTTACTCCGTAGTGGTGATTCATGTGTTTCTTGTGGAAATCTATAATTTAGAAGAGAAATTTAGAGGATAAAGTATCTGTGTCGTGTATTACAGAATCCTACTAATCCACTGTTGTGATCTTTATACATCTGCAGAGCAGGTAAGACTTTAGGTTTTGAAAATCATTATACTCAATGGACACAAGGTTCTTTGTCAAAAAGACAGACTAAAGTAAAATTAATGACTGCCTGAACAGCAGTGTCTCAAATATTCACAAGTAACTATTGAAACAGAGAAGTGTTTTCTTTTCCTCTGAGTTGTCAAAAGTTTGAGACCGTGTCAATTTTACATCAACTGCTTCACAAGAATATCAATACATGTAAGTTATACATATGTATACAATATTTGAGTATTTAAAACCAAGAGGAGGTAGGGGGGATGTTAATTGGATACATATCAGAAACGATTAACTATGGATACAAAGAGAGAAGATTAGCTATTACACTATATAGACAGCTACATTTAATACAGGAAAAAAAGATAAGATACACCAAGTCAGCATGAGAAACAGGATTCTTTCCTCAGTCCTGAACTGAAACATAGGTGAGATTTATTAAAATCTGTAGTTAAATAAATCTCATATTAAGTGAGCTCTCAAAGGAGTAGCCTAAAAATATTCCTTACACTATAAGATTGCAGAAAACAGGGTGGATATTATTTTTTAAAGACATTTAAAACATGTTATTGAGGTCAATGTTTATGAGTAATCTAGACTGTGACACTTATGTCTCAAAAGAGTGGGTTTCATTTAGTCTTAGTGATATTTAAAGGGAATAAAAATGACAGAATCAGTTCAATCATGCAACAAAGAAGACATAACCTACAATCAGCTCTAAGACAATGTTCCATTCAGTACAGTAATGTAACCAAAAGGTATCTACTTCATTAATTCAAAGGGAGATGGGTATTTAGAGCAAACTTTAACATATATTTATATATGTCTGTGTGAACTCATACTTGCTAAATTTGTGTATTTCATGGTTTTGCTCTTGTTACAGAGCTCTTTACAGTAACTATATATTTGTGGCTTGTCTTAATACAGTTCTCTCTTTCTAAAAGTCTTCTGTCATTCTTTCTTGCTTACAAAGGGGTTCTAAAGCACTCATCTTCATATAAGGTTATGCTATTCTACAAATAATACACTATCTGACACTAGCTCCACTTAAATTAAAACCAAATAGATGAGTCAAAAGAAAAAAAAATCACAAGAATTTATGACGAGGTCTTGTCAGAGACTGAAATGGTTAATGGCTTAAATATTTTTAAGATCACTAAAAGACTTTTGTCCACTTTAACAAACTGCAAAAAGTAACACAGCTGTTCATTTACCAAAGCCCTGCCTGAATATGTCAATGGATAAGGAACTGGTTGAATGGCTGCATCTAAAGTTGTCGTCCATGGCTTTGTGTCCAAATGGAGGTCAGTAGGAAGTGGTGTCCATCAGATGGACTGATACTTTTGAATATATTCATCAATGACATATTATGATTAAATGCAGCCTCAGCAAGTTTCTGGATAACACCAAACTAAGTGATGCAGTTGATATGCTGGAAGGAAGGAACGCCATCCAAAGGGTCCTTGACAGACTTGGGCAGTGGGGTAATGTGAACTTCATGAAGTTCAGCAAAGTCAGGTGCAAGGTCCTTTCTCTGAGTTGTAATCTCTAGTATCAGTACAGACTGGAGGATGGATTGATTTGGAGCAGCCCTGCTGAAAAGTACTTGAGAATGTTGGTAGATGCAAAATTATATATCAGCTGGCAATATACGTTTGCAAGCCAGAAAACCAATCATATCCTAGGCTACATGAAAAAAACTGTGGCAGTTGGTTGAGGGAAGTGATTCTTTCCCCTCTACACTGCTCTGGTAAGCTCCCACATGGAATGCAGCTTCCAGCTTTGGGGTAACCAGGACATGAAAACATGGATCTCTTAAGGTGAATCCATAGGAAGGCCATGAAAATGATCAGAGGGATGTAACACTTCTCCTATGAGGAAAGGCTGAGAGAGTTGGGATTGGTTGGTCTGGAGTAGAGAAGACTCCAGGGTGACTTACTGTGGCCTTTCAACATTTAAAAAAAAAAAAGCTTGATTATTTTTATTTTTAATTAATGAAAGTCAACAGTGATAGAACAAAAGATAACCGACGAAAAGGGTAGTGAGGCACTAAAACAGGTTGCTCAGAGAAGCTGTGGATTCTCCATCACTGGAAATGTTCAAGGCCACATTGTATGGGACTTTGAGCACCTTGATTTAGTGGAAACTGTCCCTGTCCATGAAGGGAGATTGGAACTAGATGGTTTTAAAAGGTTCCTTTCAACTCAAACCATTCTATGATTCTACAATTCTAAGACTTAAAAACATGAAGCTCGTTCTTTTTTGCCCTCTCCCCACTGTAATTTCTATTTTGACTCTCTTTCAGTTGTAAAAACCCAGTATATAATACAAGTTAGAGTTATAGATTTCACTGGGCAGACATTTTAAAACTATCTCTTGTGAATTTACCTAAGGTGTCAATGGTTCACGTTAGCAACTTAACTATATATAGTGTATCTGTTACCACTTTAGGTGATGCTTCGAGTATTATTGAAAAGATTACATGTGAATACTTTATAACCTCCAGTTTGATTGGTACTTAAAGCACAACTAACCTGCAGTTTCCACAAATACTATTATTTACATTGATACATTGGTACCTAAAATACCCATTCTTCTCATAATCGCTTGCAAGAGTGCATAACAAAGCTTTGCTTTTATCTAAGAAGAAATTTCAGTGCAAGGTGCAAGCTGACAGTGACTGTATCAATCAACTTCTGAGAGGGCAAAAGTAGAAAAAACAAGCTGAGATATCATGTAGAATCTCTTATTTAAGTTCAGTGTATACTACATTATATTTCTAAACCTCACCTGTGATAGCTGAATTACCCAACATAATTCCATTTAACAGTTAAAAATTGACATTAAAGATGTGCATATAGAAATGTTGAAAATCATTCAAGTTGAATACACAGTGTATCTTTTCTGAATCATGTTTACTGCAGAAATACAATCCAGCCTTCCAGGATGCTATGAAGATCATACAAGTAGCTATTTCTCTTGAAGACATCAAGTCTTTAAAAGTAATTTCAACAACTTTGTGTAATTAATTTTTACATGGTTTTACAAACACAAATATAGTATTATTCTATAATTTATATTAAAAATTATTTTACATATCATGGTATCAGAAATTAACATGTAATAGCTACAGGAGAGTATTTAATTACTTTACCATTTTGGGCTGGAAGACAGCTGATTTTCTTCATCACAATTTATATAGTGCTATGTTTTTAGTTTGTGACCAAAACAGTGTAGATTATATACTGATCTTTTAGTTATTGTTGAACAGTTCTTACTTTAAGTCAAGGACTTTTCTTCTTCTCATACTGCTCAACCAGCAAATAATCTGGGGATGCACAAGAAGCTGGAAGACAAGATAGCTGGACAGCTGACCTAAATTAACCAAAGGGGTATCCCATAACATATGATGTTATGCTCAGCAATAAAAGATGGGGGAAAAAAGATGAAGGAGGTGATATTTTGAATGATGACATCTGTTTGCCACTGCTACATGTGGCAAGCTCTGATTTCCTTGAAATGGCTGATCATCTGTCTGGCGATGGTAAGCAGTGAATGAATTACTTATTTTGTTTTGCTATTGTGCACAGCTTTTGCATAATCTTTTAAACTGCCTCAATTTCAATCATCTCATTTTCACTACTCCGATTCTTTTCCCCATTGCATTGTGAGGGACATGAGCAATCGGCTGTGTGGTACAGAGCTGCCTACTGGCATCAAGCCACAACGGTCCCTTTTGGCACCCAGCACGAGTTCTTGAAGGGTTTGTGATCATGACAGATTTGAGTGTGTTGGACTGAATTTATAGCTGATGTAACTGCTCAGCTACTAACTGACAGGCTCCTGGAGTTGCTATGGGCCTTACTGTATTTTAGAATCTAGTGCTTGTTGGCGGCTGCTTTGGCTGTTTCCTGTACTGCTTATCATCTTACTGTGCCATGCCTGGGAACATTTTGGTAACAGCAATAGTGATGAGCCTTGGCTGTCAGATGGACAGGGCATTTTTGCTCCTCCTGTGCTACTGTACTGGACAGGCTGGAACTTCAATGAGAACTCCAGTCAAAGGGTCTGTGACCTATGGATAAGTCCACATGGGAAAAGGGAGGTCTCAGAGGAATTTGTGGTCTTGTAAAAGGCATTTCAGAACATCTTAAGGTCCAAAGTTATGGTATTTGTCTTCCCAAGTGACAGTTAAACATGATGAAATCCTGCTTTCCTTGAAATGGCTAAACATCTGCCCACAAGGGGAAGTAGTGAAGGAATTCCTTACATTGCTTTTCTTGAGCATGCAGCTTTTGCTTCAACCGGTTTAAGCAGTAGGGGAGTGTGCGAGCAGCTGTGTGCTGCTTAGCTGCCTGCCGGGGTTAACCCACGGCAATTAACAAAGAGACTTTTACGTAATAATGTCTCTTTATTTTTTGTTATTGTTCAGAAATGTTGCTATCTTTGTTGATAGAAAGGAGATTCTGCTCTCTTTATGTCCAGCTCTTGATAAACTTGCAATTAAGTAGTGACCCTGTTGTTAAAGAGACGAGTTTGTTACTATGATAATGGTTAAATAATTACAAATTAAGAGTATGACTTCATCACTAAACTGAAATTACAGTTACTGTAGAAGGCATTCCATCTGTGTTTAAATCCAGATATCTCAAATAAGCTTTTGGTCTTCTGTGAAGAACTGATTTGAAAAGTTTAGCAACTATTTCTTTAATTTGAAGTTGTTTAATAGGTGAGAAATGACAGGAGAAAAGAAAGAAGCTGGCAACAGTATTTCAAAAAGCCTGCTGAGGCAAATTCAGGAAGTTTGTAGTAAAGCAGATGTCTGAATTCTAATACTTTTAATCTAGAGCCAACTCTATTATAGTGGAATGTATTTAGCGTTCTAAATAAATTAAGGACAAATGGGCCATTCACCTAAGAGCTGGACTCCATGGTCCTTGTGGATCCCTTCCAACTCAGAATATTTTGTCATATATTCCGTGAAATATCTGCATTTACTATCCTACTACCACTTTCTCTGGGGTGTTTTTAAGGGATTTGGGGGGGGAAAAAAGGATATGACATTCCATTGTTACTGATTTAACAAATGTATAATTCTTTATCATTTACTTCAGGTTTCCATGTCTTTGATTTTATTTGTGTTTTGTTATTATATGCATTTTAAAACAGAACAAATGTGTCTACAATTTAAAAAAAAAAACTTCTTTGTAAATTCAGTGTAAGTAGTTTTAAACTATTTCATATCATATGAACACAGAAAGTTAACAATTTTTAAGAAAGCTAAAAAAGTGACCGAATGAACATTGTATACAAAAATCTCTCATTTATTTGTTATCATTATGCTGTACTTAAACTGATCTGCATACCAGAGAGAATTAGATGAGAGGCAACTTTCAGTATTATGACAAGTCAGACTTAATAGAATGTAGCAAGATACAAAATACTTTGTTCTTTTTGCATCAGCTGTGTTTTAACCTTATCAGAAAGTCAGATCAAAACTATTGTTCAGTAATTTGAAATGCATACAGCATAAAATGAAAATACAAATTTCCCTTTGGGGACATAGAATTAATGTTTTGGAATAGAAGATTCAAGACAGTGTAATAATGCCTTTGAGTTCAAAGGCGTAAGAGCAATAATACTATGATTTCAGTTCTGGTATTTCAAAGAACATAATTCACACTAACTAGAACAATTATGTTCACTGGTAAGAAAGGTTTTATCAAATTCTTGTGGGATCTTTTTTTCCCCATCAATTTTGTAGGATAATCAAATTACTCAACCATTGTATGTCAGATACTTACAGAATACTTTTTAATACTGGCATGTGGAAAACAAAAGCTATCTGAATTAAGCAAACAAAAGTCAAGATGAAAGTCTAATTTTCATCTCTTATCTCTCCCGTAACTGTGACATGTACGATTAGTATATGTAAGGGGACAACGTACTTTTCAAGATCATTGATGATTTGCTTGGGTACCAAGTATTTGGACAAAATAAAGAAAGTTTGCTATAATTCTTTGTGGTTTGACTACATCTGCATTTTCCAACAATAAACTTTGATTTTCCTTAATTATTTGGCTTATGAGAAATCAATGCACCAATTGTCATAAGTTAATTAAAAAAAGTCTTCTTAGAGTGTTGTGCCATTTTTATTTTAAAACACAACAAAACTCATCACCTTTGTACTGATTGCTACCACACTTATTCACAAATACTAAGGAAACCCAGGCTTCGGTCAGATCCTATTGCAGTAGATATTCTATAGATTCAATTTAAAAAAAAAAACAACAAACTGACTCTTCCTCAAGTAGTTAGTATAAATGAACTGTTTTATATAAAAGCAAACCTCTACAAGGCACTTGCATGTGCAATTGATCTGTTTGTGTTCAAAGTGCTTTGAAAATAGAGAACTTGAATGATGACTGGGTTACTCAGGCTACCTCTCTACAGCTGTACTTAGCTGTGTATATTGTTTGTCTTAACACCTGATTTTTCACTTTTAAGATAATACTGACTCAAATGTTCAATGCTATTTTGACATGGATTCCTGAAGACTAAATGTGCTTTCTGTAGTTACTGATACACTTCACCCTGGCAGAATGCAAATCATTTAACCTGCTGGTTTGAACTTTTTATTCCAGGCTCTGGCTGTACATGCCAATACGGTATTAACCAGGGAATTTTCTTTTTAAAAGGTTCTCCTCTCATTTAGGTATCATGAAAAAAGCTGATCCTTATGGGGGTTTCATTCTTTTTATTGAAAACATTTTCTTAATTTTACATTAATTATTTCCTTATTTTTTTATTTTATTTATAGTTTCATAGTTTCATTATTTTATTACCTTTTCTTTCTACCATTTTTCTAGCTTATGACTTTGTTACGAATACTTTTTAATTTACATTTAAAACTAATGTATTGATGAAAAAGGATGAAAAACTTCACTATGTGAAAAGCTACTGCATTATGTCCTCTTGCAATAAACATGTTTCTCAATTCTTACAGATTAGTTTTACGAAAATGCAAGGAAAAAAACCCCAAGTCTGACATTTTCTAAGTATCATAAGGGCAGTAATTTTTATTTGCTTAATGAGGATATGATCAATATGATTCCCAAGATCTTCTCTAGGTGGTTCACATGCATGTATTAGAAAAGCTGATCCGATTAGAAGGGGATACTGTAATATCTTTGACAACAGACAATTTCAAGATGATAAATTTAATGGGCTCAGAAACTAATCATGTCAGTTCAGAGGGCTTTAAAATACTTTTTTGTTTGTGCTTGTTAAGGAGCGTCATAGCCAAAGTGCAGAATTCTTCTAGGGAATATGACAAGCGTTTGATTGTGTGGATCAGTGGATGCAGTGTTCTTTATTGAAACATCACAAAGCATCATCAAGGGTTCCCTGACCCGCTCTTATTAACAGAAATAGGAGATACTGTGCATCTCTGGGTGCCAGGAGCAGCCACACACCCCTGCCCCTGGCCAATACCTGACAGCTGCCAGCCTCTCTTGCCTTCTTTCACATCTCAGAGCACAACACCACAACTTCCCC
>VWZG01003346.1:88395-107298 GCA_013396735.1 Grallaria varia | reverse complement strand
AAACCCCCACACCTACCCCCCCCCCCACCCTCTGGAATTAGGAATGAGGTGGGCAGGATGCCTTTGTTTACAGAGAGGGTTCCCAGCCAAGGAAAGGCCTCAGGTCAGGTAAATTTCTGGGCCACAACCACCAGCCCTGACCCAACCAGGTTATACACAGAGACTCTGCCAGAATCCCCTGTGTGTGGTGTCCCTTGGAAAAGCAAGTCAGGGAGGAAAATCCCTCCCCCTAGGTCTAGGACACTGTCCAAAGAGACTTCATGAAAATTAGCGCCCTCACCAACCTTCCGTGGGTGAGTGACTGTTTTCTGCTGGATATCTGTGAGTGATTCTTAAAGCCTTTGGTGGGCTGACTTGATATTCTGGGTACCCTTGAGTGAGACGCTGGTGATGTGTGCACAAGTGCGTATGTGCTTTGGGTCACTGTCCTCAGTGGCAATATCCTCAAAGAGCACACCAAACCTATAACATGTTAAACACCATTGAAACGCCATCATAATTGTTCCCAATGCTTGGCCTTTGGTTTCAGTTGCAAGTTAAAGTTCATCTGAATTATCTGCATTGCATTGCCCTCAGTGACACTGTGTTGTTACTATATTTTTGCAGTGTGAGGAGGTTCATGTTCCTGACTGAGTATAGTACAATAGTAAATTTTTTTATTTCTACAACCATTCAATTTTTTCAATTTCAATCAAAAGCAGTTGCTTTTCCAAACTCTCCTGGATGATATTTAATATGGTAATATAATGGTTTCAATCTACAATGTAACTTATTCAGTTTTAATATTTCAGTTCTTGTATTTTGTCTTAAGAGGAGCATAAATTCAAGCTCCTAAAAGATGAGTTTCTACTTACTGTATATTTCTTAGGTGTTACAGAAATGAAATCAACATTGTGTGTGCTTCATAATGAGCAACTTGGTCTAGAGGGAGGTGTCCCTGCCCATAGCAGGGTGGGGGACTAGATGATCTCTAAGGTCCCTTCCAACTCAAACCATTCTATGAGTCCATGATTCTATGTACTGTTGCTAACATTTCTAAGAGGTCTGGGGCGTGTGTGGGAGGCTAATTTGTTTAGAGTAAAAGTTTAATATCTATTTCTTCAATTTCTACAGTTTTTATAACCACTCAATCATATACACAAAACATTGGCAGCTAATGAATACAAAAGTCACTTTTGATAATTTAATAAAAAGACAAAATGTATATTTCTATAGTGCCTGAGGTGTCTTAGTGTTGATAATACTGAGAGCTTCCTGTTACATCTCTGTAACTTTTCGTGTAAGCCATGGTTGTACTGTTTTTCGGGAGCCTTCGTTGTCGACTTCCCATGCGTTGGCATATTAGTCTGATGCTACTGGTCACAGGGATTTACAACTGCAAAATTTTAGGATTATTGCCATGTTTCTCATGGGAAGCAGCTACCACTGGCATGATAATCAGATGTCTTAATCCATTTTAATTTTTGTTTAGCAGATTTTACTCTGTACTCTAGAAAGCCAAGCATAGCACACACACACACACACACACATGAAAAGCAGTCACTGAAATTCATTATAAATAATATTCAACAATACATGTAAACAGGACTTAATGGCCAATAAATATACATGTTCCAAGAAATTGTAATGTCATTAGAAACAGGAATAATCAATGAGGAGCTCGAGCAGGTCCCACTGAAAAGGGAATACTAAGAAAAAAGGCAGGATGTGTATGTGTTCTCTCTCTCTTATAACTGCTCTTACCATTTTGTATGGGCATTTCCCCCCTTAACTCTTCTCTCTCTGTGTCTCCTTTAGTTCCTCTGAGGTAACCTCCATAGCTATAGTTCAGTTGTGCCATCGGTTATATGTATGAACTTGTCTTAAGATTTTTTCAGCAACAAGCACCTATTTAGTTAGAAAGTCCCAATAATTTTATGAGTTAAAGAAGGCAGAAAATTACAGTATGTATTGTTATTATTTATTTCTCATCAGCCCTTTAATACAGTTCAAAATGGGCAAATGCTGATCATGGTTCTATCTACCTCAAGTAACAAGATATTTTAGTTCAGTTTCATGTTTTTAATTTTGTTAGAATGATTTTGTCTATTACACCCCCGAAGCAATAAATCATCCAACTTCCCTAATTGCCCTCCTGTCACTTGAGAATTTGAACAGAAATATAAGAAACACCCACCTCTTTTGATCAGATCAAAGATTCCTTTAAAAATTTGTATACCAATTTATTACTAGCGAAAGACGTTTCCACTTTGTATTTTATAAATTATTTGGTTATTTAACTTTTCCGCATTTTTCAGAAGGCCTTTTCCCTCTTTTAATACCTAATGAAGTCATACCTTTTTTAAGTGGGAAAAAAGAGTTCTAAGAATAAGGCTTATACATCTAATCAATTGACTTGAAAGTAATTTTCATTGTAATTTATGCAGGTATACTTATACATTAGCTTAAAAATATAATTCCATATTTGATTTATATGATGAAAAAAGCTGAGTAGGGAAATAAATTACTTCTTAATTCAGTTAGGGAAAGGTTCAATTGCATGATTATCAGTATTAATTTTCACAGGCCATGTTGTATACGTTCACTTCAGAGCATGTACTGTTTTTCAATTAGCTTTTAATTATTTTAAACATTTGTGGAATGCATTTTCTCTCTTTTTGCCTCCTCCCCTGACTTTTTTACCTGCATTTTTGTATAAGGGACATCTTGTTATGAGAAAACAGTCTTCCAAACTGCAAAAGTAAAACATACGAAAGTTTGTCATTGGCACACAAATATATAAAAGAAATTTACTTTCTAATATATTTTTTATAACCTTAAATATGTGCACTAAGATAATTTAACTAAGTAAGACAAAATATATTATGTGTAAAATTACCTGGACTCATTTGGAAGAAGGTACTGTATGTAGTGTACATAGGACTATAATTATGCATGTGGTTATGAGATATTACAATGGTTAAAAATTACTAAGGCTTATATTTTCCTATTGATGTATCTACTAGAAAGATGTAAGGACATAATATATGCCTTGAGTCAAAAACCTGTCAAAATAAGGGGAATAAGACACTGTAATTTGTCTTGCACAGGTGAAATCCATCCTTTTGGCATCTGAAGATAGTTAATAACTGGAGAAGATGGAAGAATTCCTTCCCTCTGCTACTCTATGGAAGCACTTGGAGCAGGTGAATAAGCAGAATAAAAGAATATCTGAGATGTCTTGGTGAATCACTTTCAAGAATTCAGTCAAAATTGGCTTGATCATTCATGCTATGCATTTGAAAATGCATGTTGATTAGAGAGGAAAAACACAATCATAAGTACATACCAAGAGGTATGATACTTGGGCTTTGACCAATTCTGTTCTGTAATAGTTCTATTGCCTGCAAACTTGAAGAGCTACCACTTACCTGTTTTCAAGGCAACCAGACCAGGCTTCCCACACAGCTGACACAGTGCAATTTAGCAACAACATGGATAAAATCTCCAGGAAAAAGTCTAAGCATTTTAATACTTATTTCAGCACATATCTGGGTCTGCATTGTTTTCTATTTCTTTTTCTTTTTTTTTAATCCTGACCCAGTTTTTATTTTATGATGCTATTGTTTCTAGGGGTTCTATGTTAGACAAAATAGAAATACAAAAGACAAAACACAAACCACTTTTTTCATCAAATGAATTATTATTATTTAAAAAAAAAAAGATAATAATTCACAGTGGTACTGAATCATCAATAATCATTCTTTTCTTTACTCACTCTTAAGGAGGATCCATCTCCCACTGAAATTTTTTCATTTAGAAACACAGCACACAACTAGAATATATAGCTGAAATCAAAGAATCCAAGATTGTTAAGAGGAATAAAACCAGAAGATATATCTGAGAAATGAAAGATACAGATGAGTTCTGGTAACACTCTCCTAGCTGAATGTAATGGTGGTCATTTCCCTCACAGCATTTTAATCATGTACTATTATTTATGAACAACTATAGCAATAGTGTTCTGTCAGGCAGTTCTATTTTCCATTACTGCAGTCTCTCCTGGACATTTTATGATCATCTGTGAAATCAGTTGTGACTGAAAGAAAGCTGTCTGCAGTAAATTTATTTATTGAAAAGTGGTGGCAAAACTTTCTATAAGAAAAAAAAGGATCAATTCAATGAAAAAAAAAACCAAAACAAACCAGCAGTCAGTGCCAGGTTTATTGCTGCTTTTAGATGTAAAAATCAAATCCTCTTTCTTTCAACAAAGAGGCTAACAAAAATAAAACTTACAGGTTTTCAGATATTGCCATTGGCTTGTTTGACTGACTTGTTCTCATTCAATGGGAAGTAATATGCAGTTCCCTCAGTTACACAGACTAAAGAATACTTGATAAGTTTGCTCTTGATTTAGAAGACCTAGGCTTCTAAGAAGGGAGAAAACAACCTGCATTTCCTATCTTAGCCCATTCCTGTGAGCAACAGTTACAAGACAGCATATCAAAACATTTTAAAATACTGGGTTCTTTTCTCTACATGTTATCATTTTTCTAAGACAGTTCTGAATATTGTCACAGTTTCATTGTATTAAAGTTCAGTTATACGTAGTTTTATGTAAATCTAGCTAATTCCTTATAAGATAATTTTACTTGGCCTATTTTTTGTGTGTTTGTAATCTCATAGGAAATCAGGTTACTTCAGTAGAAGCATGATTCAACCTGCCAGCCTTACTACTTTAATTTTGTGCATTCTCTAAATTAACAAGGACTAAAGAACTAAGCAAGGTGAGTAAATTAGGAATTCTTTTTCACTATTGTTCTTCTCCACTGACGACCTATAAAATATACTTAGAAGGGGCAAGCAATTATTTTCTTTAAAATCTCTTCAAAGCCCTGAAAAGATGGTGATTCAGTGATTTTGTTTTCTTTTTTTTCCTCTTCCTATGGTTAATTGTGCTTAGTGTAACAGTATTAGCTTCCTATTATTTAATCTAAATAATATTTTATGAGCAATTAAGCCAATTAACTTTTTGTTATACAAGTGAAGTTTGCATACTCTAGCATTTATACTGGGATATGTAAAAAAAAAAAAAGACCAATATATTAAGATTTATCCAAATTAAAACCATAAATGCATATTATTTGTTTACACAGAAAAGATTGATTTTAAGAAGATGCAAATATAATAAAAATATAAATAAAATCAGTGTTTTAATGATACAGACCTTTCAGGAATATTTTTCACCAATACTATTAACAGCCTATAGACTTGGAGCTGAAGTTTTGTGTATTATCACCAAGACTGTGCTCTTAATTCTAGAACGTGAACGTCTACAATGAGATGTACAGGATTATAGAATCAAATATCAAAATTAATTAATTTCAGACATTTATATTAAACTGAATCCATTCCTTATAGAATCATTTAGGTTGGAAAAGACTTTCAAGATCACCTAGTCCAACCTTTACCCTAGGACTTCAAAGTCTCTACCTGTGTCTTAAATACCTCTAGGACTGGTGACTCAACCACTTCCCTGGGAAGTCCTTCCAGGGTTGACAAACCTTTCATTGAAGACATTTGTCCTAATAACCAATCTAAACCTTCTCTGGGGCAACTTTAGGCCACTTCCTCTCATCCTATTTCTTGTTAAATGAGAGACTGATCACACCACTCTACCAGGTAGTTGTAGAGAGCAATAAGGTCCCCCTTACCCTCCTTTCTCCAGCTCCCTCAGCTGTTCCTCATAAGACTTGTGTTGCAAACACTTCACCCACTCCATTGCCCTTCTCTGGACACGCTCCATCGCCTCAACATCTTGCTGGTAGTAAGGGCTCAGAACTGAACACAGGATATCCGAGGTGTGGCATCACCAGTGCCAAATTCAGAGGGAACAACTACCTCCCTAATTCTGCTGACTACCTGGACACACTACTTGATCACATTCAGCTGGTTGTTAACCAGCACCCTCAGGTCTTTTTCTGCTAAGCAGCTTTCCAGCCACTCTGCCCCCAGCCTGTCGCACTGAATGGGATTGTTGTGATCCCGGCGCAGGACTCGGCACTTCATCTTGTTGAATCTCAAAGAGAAGATTATCGTATGTGGACACATTGATTCAAAATTGAGTTCTCAGTTATCTACATTCTGGTGGAATCTCTCCACATAGATGTCTGAATGCAGCCTATTATAATTTTTTTTAAAAATGTAATTGGATATGTTTATCTAGTTTTTACTATGTAACAAAGTCCTAAATCAATAACTGAGATTTTACTCCTATTAAACACAAAGTGTACAGAGGAGCATAAATACATACAAGAGTGTGTGTATATGTCTATATACATATGCATATTTGTGTATATAAATATATTATTTATGCCTACATGTTTATGCCTACATATTTTAAAAATGTTTCAAGCAACATTTTATATAACTCCAAAACATTAAGTATTTGACTGTGTCTGTCAAGCTAATTAAATAGCTTTCAGAACAACTGAAAGTCACAGTTCACTTGAAAAGGAATTAAGTACATATATAGCATAAAGATATATGTTGGTTATGTTGGCAGCAAGTAATTTACACACAAATGGAAGAAAAAATCATGAAAGAATGGGGAAAACTGGACTAATTTCTTCCATGTCCAAATTCAGTGCTAGAACTTCGAAATGTACATTGTCTATTTTTTTTAGCTTGGGATCTTTATCAACCATGTTGTTTAGGGGCTTTTTTTGGTTTTTTTGTTTATTTTGTTTTGTTTTGTTTTTTTTTTACTCTGAACATATTTAAAAGCTTTAGAATGTGCATATGATTTTTATTTTTATCTTTTATCAAGCTACAACTTGGAAAAACTTGACACTGTTGTATCGTTGCTATCCATTTGTCTTTAAAATTTCTTTTTATTAAGCGCTTGCATAGGACTGAGGACTTTCAACTGCAATGGAAAATGGTTCAAAGGATTATATATGAAAGGGGGACCAATCTTAGTGTGATAGACTAAGAGACAAATGTTCATCAGTTAAAGACATATTGCACCAGTCTGAAATATATGGATGTCAAATCATATATACAGTGAAAGATTACTCACTGCTCCCCTTACAAAAAAACAAATATCCTTAAAATGCTTTCCCCCCCACCCCGCTTCCGGTAGGATCAGCACTTGTCTGTGTCTTAGAAATTAGTTTGACAAGGCATTTGAGTTTTCATATGCCAGATGAAGATAAGTGGGCAATGACTGCTATTTCTGTCTTGGTTTATGTGTTTTTTAAAATATTGTTTATTAAATGTGCCTATATTTAAATGGAAAATAGATAATTTATAAATGTATGTACTTAAAACTTATGTTGGGGTAACAGTAGAGCAATCTTTGACAAATGAGAAATATTTATTCTCGCTGCAACACAAAATTACACTTCTCCACGCAGGGCTCTACTGTTGCAGGTGCATAACAGTTGCTGTCTGGACCAGTGCTTGGGCAGGTTAAAAATTATTCCTGTTACAGAGAGCCTGACTGTTAACATTACTATTCTCAATACTGATACTGACCATGCACCTAATGATAGCTGCAGACAACACTTCCTCTCTCCAGGGAGGTAATGCCCTGCAAGAACTTTGCCCCACAAAGGACACTTCTGTTTCATCTCTGACCAGTTTAGAAGAAGGAAAAGACAGTATGCAGACAATTTAATCTGTTCATCTACAAAATATTTTGTTATCTTAATTAATGTTTCAGCCGTCTACTAATCCAAATTACCCAATTAAACAGAAAAGCCTTATTTATAATTTTCCTTGAAATCCTATACTAAAGATCTGCCCTTATGAAGGACAGAGAGGAAGTGGAAATAGACTCAGAGGTGCCCAACAAAAGGATGAGGGGTAGAAAACACAGTTCTAACATAGTTTCTGATTAGACCTTAGAATAATTAGAATAATTAGAATGGTCGAACAGAGTCTGCCCAGCAAGCCTATGGAAACCATAGCCTTGGGGATATTCAGAGCTTGATTCTCCAGGGCCCTAGGCAACCTGACCTAAATTGCTCCATTCTTTGAGTGGTGGATTGACAAGACAACCTTTACCATCTTTTACAACAGAGATTATTCCCTGAACCTATTTATGCTGTGGTCATTGCCATAGCATCTGAATGCAAAAAGCACTATCATTTCAGTAATAAGATATAACTTTTATACGTCTACACTTATATTTTAAAACATAAGATAGCCTAGAGAAGTGATAATAAGATATAAGACATTTTATATTGAAATAGACCTTTATGACAGAAGAATTTTTTTCAATTAGTAGAACTTAGGTCTTTGTTTCACAGTCCTGCTTTCTTGACATACACCTCAATTTCTCCCGAGTGTAAGTTCTCAAAAATAATTTGAATCAGCCTAAAACTGATTCCCTTAATAACATACATAAAGTTAAGAAAGTCTTGATCTCTGTTAAAAGAATTATACATTTTACCTCAGTAATGGAAACTGCCTGGGCTGATAAATTCATGGTAGGGCATTAGCAGGTCTAAAAACCTTTAGATCCAGGTTTGTACTTCATCCAGTTTTTTAGTGTCACCCATACAGAAAAGATGTCCTAAGTCCTGGTAACCTTGGAATACAGGAGATAGGAAACACTGACTTGTTTAAAGCAATTATTTTTGACACGTCGCAGTGATTATACTGACAAATATTTGAGGGTCATAAAAAAGAAAAAAAGGAGTCACCAAATTCCAAGTAAAATATCATCTAATCATTTAGAGAATTACTCTTTGTGGATTTGTAGTAAAAAGAAATATAGATATAATGATATTAGAAGAAAATAAATCTATTTATTAAAATTGACTGATTTAAAATCTAATTTGTAAAGGCATTATCATTACATTTCACTTTCAGAAGATGCGTTTATTTTTCTTGTTAGGGACTGAAATTTCTAGGTGTTTGAATAACACCTAATGTACAAGTAACTGTGTTACAACATGAAGAAATTCACATCATATTTTCTTTAGCAGTGAGAGAACTCCTTGGGGGAAATGCAATGCACTTCACAAGGTTGCGAAGTGGACCCATGTGAACCTCATGAGGTTCAACAAGGCCAAGTGCCAGGTCCTGCAGCAGGGTCACAGCAACCCCTGATATCAATACTGTCTGGGAGATAAAGGGATCGAGAGCAGCTCTGATGAGAAGGAATTGTGGGTGCTGGTGGATGAAAGGCCAGGCATGAGCAGACAATCTCCTCTTGCATCCCAAAAGGACAACTGTATCCTGGGCTGCATCAAAAGATGTGTGACCAGCAGGATGGGGGAAGGTGATTCTTCCACTCTGCTTGGCGCTGGTAAAACCCAGCCTGGAGTACTGTGTCCAGCTTTGGAGCTCTCAGTGCAGGAAAGGGATGGACCTGTTGTGGTGGGTCCAGAGGAGGGCTGTTGGATGGGACCAGTGGAGAGATGGAGGACTTCTCCTATGAGAAAGGCTCAGAGACTTGGGGTTGTTCATCCTGGAGAAGAGAAGGCTCTGGGGAGTCCTTATTTGCAGCCTTTCAATACTTAAAGGAGGCTGATAAGAAAGATGGGTACAAACATTTTATTCGTGCCTGTTGTCATACAGCAGAGGGTAACAGTTTAAAAGAATGTAGATTTAGGCTAGGTATAAGGAAGCCTTTTTTTTCTTTACAATGGTGATGGAGAAGCACTGGAACAAGTTGCACAAAGAGGTGGCAGATGCCTCATCACTAAAAACATTTTTAGTCAAACTGGATGAGGCTTTGAGAATGTGATAAGCAGTGCAGGAATAAGATAATAGAGAATGGAAGAAGCATATTTCAGCTCCTCTGGCACCAGTCCCCAGAAAGGGAGACAACCACTTCCTCCCTGGAGGGAGAAATTGCAGAGCATGAAGATAAGAAAAAAAAAATAAAAAAAATAGAAAAGATGAATGTCTGGAAGGCAATTGTGCCCCTCTGTTGTAAAATGGAGGCTTACAAGTGGTGATGATAGCCCATATATTTTAATTAAAGATCATAGTAAACATATTTTAGGTTTCAACATTTTAATAGAGGTAACTGCCAAATGGTGGTGTGTGGTCCTTCAGCTCAGACATCAGTCTCAACCCTGGTAGAAACTGGGAGGCTATAGTGTGTGTACTGTGTGTAGTCCCTGCGCTCCCTGATTTCAAAAATTAACATACCACAATATCAGATTTCTGCTGTGGTACAAAGTGGAATTTCTGAAGTCATAACTGAGAAACAACAAATCACCTGCAGCACCCACTCCCCATACAACTCAGATGTCTGGCCAGTTGGGAAAGCAGACAGGAAGTGGCATTTAACAATTGGTTATTGGCACTGAGTGCTAATGCAGCTCCGCAAACAGCTGCTGTACCAAACCTTGCAAATTTAACAGCTACTGTGCAAGCAGCTGCATACCCATTGATGGTGGTGCTAGACATAAAAAATAAGTTCTTTATGATTCTCTTGAAGGAGGAGGATAAAGAGGTTTGCTTTCGCTTGTGAGGGAGTACAATATACCTTTAGCAGACTCCCACGGGGTTATAAACATTCACCCACACTTACTCATGCTGAACCTGCTGAACTTTTGCAGAGAGATTCACCCCTCCAATATGTGAAACTGTAACAAAATACATAGATGATATTCTGATTGGAGAAACTTCCCCTGAGAAGGTGGGGGAAGAGGTGGCTGCAGTATGGCAAGCAGTAAATAAAGCAGAAATTGAAACTCCATCTGGAAAATATCAGGGACTAGGTAAAAAAGGACAAACCTTGAGTGTCAAAATTGAAGCATAAAAAGGCAGTAAAAATGCTAACTGAAGAATTAAAAGCATATCAGTCACTGGGATCAATACACCCACACAATCCTATTATAGCTGAATGAAGTTGCTATATTTTATTACAACATGTATATAATTGAAATTACTATTTTCCCTTGAGTTTTAGAAATCACCCTAATTTTTTTGATAATAGATCTGACTTAAATGAAAAAAAAAAATGGTTCTTTCCCTTAAATTGGACAAAATTTAATTTAATAGACGTCTGAGAAAGGTTTGACTTCAAGTTAGTGTATTTGTTGTGTAGAATTAGTTCACCCTCTCTCATCCCTTCATTTTCTTAAACCTGAACTCATTTAAGAAAGAGTAAGGTTTCCAAGTAGATGAATATTTACAAGAATAAGTCTGGATTTTGCTCCATTTTAGTAATTTGCACTTTTGCATTTCATATTTCTTGTCCAGGATTTTATTCTAGAATTGTGTTACATAAACAGAAAGCAAACTAAAGTACTTAAAATAATATACTGCGTAATGTACAGAAAACCAAAGTGGAGTAATATAATTTGCAGTGTACCTAGGTGTTTCTGTATTACCTATATTATGTTCCAGATTTTATCCAGAACTTTGTATTCAGTGCATGAAACTTTTGTGCCTGCTTAAAGGTATCCATTGCTCTTCTTTCGGATCCATTTCACTTCTTATTGGATCAATGCCTCAACAGAGCCTTTCTATTGACATGACAAAAATACTCCACTTTGCACTTAACAAACTATGTTTAAAGTGACACAGTATAGTTCTTCTGAACTTAAGTCAATTAGTGAAGCATACCCTTGTCCATGAGCCACTTTTTGCTGACAATGCCGCCCTCGTTGCTCGCACAGAAGCAGCTCTGCAGCGCTTAACATCCTGCTCTGCAGAGGCTGCTGAGCTTTTTGGGCTGGAAGCCAGCTTGAAGAAGACAGAAGTTCTCTTCCAACCTGCACCTCAGGAAGCCTTCCATCACCCCCGCATCACCATAGGTGAATCAGAACTCAAGTCAGTCCAGCAGTTCACCTATTTGGGAAGCATCATTTCCTCAGATGGTAAGACTGACAAAGAGATAAACAACAGGTTAGCAAAGGCCTACAGTGCCTTTGGAAGACTCTATAAAAGAGTTTGGCACAATAAACACCTGAAGAAATGTACAAAGATCAGTGTCTACAAAGCCACTGTGCTGTCTACTCTTTTATATGGGTCTGAATCACAGCCAACACCTGCAACTTCTTGAACGCTACCTCCNGATCAGTCTTGAGGAGAAGATAATGCAGAAAGAACCGTGCCTCGCCAATCCTGCCTATGGAGACTCCATGCTGTGCCTTTTGCAACTGGACTTGCCTGTCTCGCATCGACCTCGTTAGCCATCAGCGCGCTTGCTTGGGAAGAGCCCTTCCCAAATCTTCATTCGTGAAGCCTAGCCATGATGATGATGATAAGTGTCACAAATTTACCAACCACAGGGAACCTTTATACCTTGAGGGGTGAGGACAAAATCCTTTGCTCATGAATTTATATTTAAAAGCCCCCTTTAGGTACTGGACAGACACAATGAGATCTCAGAGCCTTCTCTTTTTCAGGCTGAACATTCACAGATAATACTAAGTGGGTGGGAGTGTTGATCTACTGGAGGGTAGGAATGTTCTGCAGAAGGATCTGGACAGGTTAAACTGCGGGGTTGAGGTCAATAATATGAGGTTCAACAAGGCCACTTTGGTCACAATAATCCCATGCAGTGCTACAGGCTGGGTGAAGAACGGCTGGAAAGCTGCCTGTCAAAAAGGACCTGTGAGTGTTGGATGACAGCCAGCTAAATATGAGCCAGCAGTGTGCCCTGGTGACCAAGAAGGGCAATGGCATCCTGGATTGTAACTAATGTTGAGGCCAAAAGGATCAGGGCAGTGATCATCTGCCTGTACTTGGCAGTCATGATGCCGTACCTCTAGTGCTGTGTCCAGTTCTGGGCCCCTCACCTAAGGAAAGATATTGCGGTGCTGGAGTGAGTCCAGAGAAGGATCTAAATAGTAAGACATATGAGGAGAGGCAGAGGGAGCTGGGGTTGTTTAGCCTGGAGAAAAGGACGGTCAGGGCTCAGGGGTGACTGTATCACTCTTTACAACTACCTGAAAGTAGGTTGTAGCAAGGTGTGGATCACCCTCTTCTTCCAGGCAACTAGTGACAGGATGAGAGGAAGTGGCCTTCAATTGTGACAGGGGAGGTTCAGGCTGGAAATTAGGACTAATTTCTTCACTGACAATGTGGTCAAGCATTGAAGTGAACTGGCCAGGGAAGATGTGGAGTCACGAACCCTGGAGGTTTTCAAGAAACATGGAACTTAGTGCCATGGTTTAGTTGACAAGGTGGTGATCGGTCAAAGATTGGACTCCATTATCTTGGAGGTGTTTACAAACCTAAATGATTCTGTTATTCTATGAATGATTGAACACCAGCTTGTGTCATCCAGTTTCTGCTCCAGTTTTCTTCGGAGTTCAAAGGAGAATGTGACAGTTTTGTCCTTTTGGGGTTACTTTTGAGGGAGATTCTATTGTCTTTTTATATGAAGGACATTTTCCTTACACAGCACACGTGGAGTAGGACTAATGTCTCCAATACTCTGAGCATCCTTTAGTTTGTAAAACAAGTTACAAAACAAATAATTGTTATTTAGAAGGCCTGCTGTTATCATACTCAGGTATCTGCTTCAGATTCCTAATTCCTAGAGCAATACAAGTAGCATATAACTCAAATAACAATACCAAATGTATCATGAATCATTTAAAAGGAATCAAAAATAGCCTGAAAATGTGTGGGAGTTCATGTGGATATTGGTCCCACTGATAGGAAATTAATCAGTTTGCCACATTTCTATTGTTTTCTAATTTTACTGTAATATCTCTTACACTTATAGACTAAGGCTGATTCTTTCTGCTTTTGTCTTGCAAAGCATTGTCAATGTGTCCAAATATTTCCCCAATAAAAGAGAGATTTGTGGGAAAAGAAAAATAAATAATTTCCTTGTTCTTAATAGTTAAATGAGAGTTTTTTTCAATAAGCATTTATTCTACAATAAATTACTCTATACCTACTTAACATGATGTTATGAGATGGAGTGTACTTATTCAGTGCCTCTTGATACAAGCTAAAATATGCTATGTTCTCCAAACGCTATTTAAAGTATGATTTTCTCTTTGAGGTTAGTGAACAGCTAATAGCACATATAATCAAAGAAACTTTAAAAGGCATTAATAAAAATAGGCAGTATTACTACCTTTAAAAAGCTATTTTAAAATATCTATACCTCATATGCTAAAACTATCTGATATCTTAAAAATCTATGAAACACTTTCTCCTACACTAGAAATATTTTTTCTCTCCTGCATATTTACAACTTGTTTCATTAATTATTTATAGCTAAACAGTGTAAATTGTAATCAGTCAATCACGCTTCTTCATTGAACTCAAATAATTGAAAGCAAAGTACAGGAAAAAAAAGAAATAAACACAAATTAATCAACTGGAACAGACCCACTATTTCCCATGTTCTTTATCTTTCCTTTGAACTTCATTATGAATTGTTTAGATTAATAACCATATGTAATGTTTGTCCAAAGCCCACTGGAGAAGAGAGTTTTGTCTGGATTGATTGGGCAATTCATCAATCCCACTATCATCTCTGAAGATATGTGCATCACATTTAGTGATCCAAAATCTGAGTGTCATAATGCTCTCTATTCTGTTGCAAAACAAGTATAGTATTTTTAAAACATCAGTTCAACTGTTGCCATCTTTCAATGATGACAAAAGTTTAGATGAAAGTACCTGAAAAGAAAATGACTAGTTATACTCTGCTGTGAGAGTCATAGTGATAAATGGAATAAGATGTGACAGTTTAAATTTAATCAGTATGTCTTAACAGAAGAAGATCATTTTATGTTGAGTGTTTAATTTACAATCAGCAGAAAGAGAGGGATAATGAAAGTAGAATTCCATCACTAGTTTTGTGCAGAGGGTTTGGCAATTAGGGCTGCAAATAACAATTCAAATTAGATTTGAGTGGTGGTAAGCCTTGCTAATTTAGATGAGTACAAGCTTGGAAAACACTGTAACCTCAAAATAACTGGTTCACCACTGAATATATTGAATACTTTCTTTGTTATTGAGGTGCAATTTTCTGGTATATGTGACTGCCTGTGGTTTTTCATGTATGTAATATATAAAATATAAAATATTCTATGATTTCCAGGAAAGAAATGTGCTGTTAGGAATGCCTAGTCTTATTTCTTTCTGTTTTTCTATTTGCATAATTTGCTGTTTGGCAAATGTGCCCATTGCTGTCATGGGTTTCCTTCATGCTTCCCTGTTAAAAACTCACATCTTGATATTGTGTTTTGACTTTGGTATAGAAGTGTTCTGTCAAAATACCTAAGCAATCAAGAAGTAATTAAGCAGTAAAAAGTGTATTTCTTGTGGAATTGATTATTTGGGGTTTTGTTGGGTATTGTGGGGTTTTTTGTTTGGTTGGTTTTTGTGGGTTTTTTTGTTGTTGTTATTGATGTTTTCTTGGGGTTAGCTGCTTGATTTTGGGGTTATTTAGGTAGGAAATGTTAGCTTTTTTGAGGTACTTTGTAGGAATAAAATTTATCCTGTAAGAATTAACAAGATCCTACTTTATATGACTGCTAAAGCAGAGTAGCGTAAATTTTCAAAGACAAGCAGTGAGTAGTCACACTCACACAGTGAAGTTGTTCCAGGAGTATATTTTATCAATATTAGGGTTTATTCCACTGCCACTGAAGTCAAAGGGGTTTTTCCCGTTACAGTGAATGGTGAGTTAGGATTTTCTGATAATGAAAAAAAAAGGCAAGAAAAGCTTCCCCCATATTCCTTTCTGAAAGAAAAGAGTGATGTAATAATTCAGAAAATTTGATATTGACAGTGTCATGCCACTGGTAATCCATCATGGGAGTGGGGTTTTTCAAAGACTTTAATTCATCGTGCTATTTTTAAACTAACTCTGTGTAAAGTTTTAGTAATTTTTTCATAAATGTATTAAGATCCGTCACCTTTTATAAAAAGTGTAGCACTGCATGGAGTCTAAATTACCTTTGTATCAGGTAATTTTACTTCCTGTCAGGAAGTTGCTTCGGAGCATCTCAGACCGTAATATTATGACTAGGATGTACTTTTGACATGTAAGTAGATTTTAGATAACAGATAATTAAGAAGACTTAAGATTTACAATAGACACTTTGCTATGTCCATATCATATATTCAAATATTCATGCTTGTTGAAAAACATAGAAGTCTGTTGGCTAAGAAAAGAGTTTTTAAAAAGCACTTAATCTAAACTAAACACAGCAATGTATTGGAAAATGGCAGGTTATAAATAACTCTTGGGGATCTGGTCAGAAAGAAGTTCATGTTTATCAGAGTTCTAATTGGTTCTATCTGGCTGGTATCTGGGAGGGAATCTTTTGCCAGTAAACATCTCTTAGAACGTCATTCATTTCTCTGCTCTCCTACATGAACCAAATTCTGATGTGAGTGCCTCTCTTCACCTCAAACGGTAAATCTGTCTTATTATCTACAAAAAAATTTTACACACAGTTACAGAAAGAGTCTGAATTTACATTCCAATTGTTTCTTTGTTCAGTGGAGATGTGGAAGACTGAGGTCAAATGAATATTTACTTATATGAGACTGAGAACTTCAAAGTACTTCTTTAAAAAGAGAATTCAGGTCATATTTTCAATAATGCCGCCTGTGTCAGACATACCAAAGAGGAATTGCAGCAAGATAATTTCCCTCCTTCACCTATGATATTCTGTGGCCTTGTGATTGATTCATTGATTCATAGTTTTGATGGGATTTTTTTGGTGAGATGAGGCTTTGCTTCCAGTGACAATCCCAAGTCACCACTACACCTGACAGCACTGTCAGTGGCCAGATGACTCCATCACCCATTTTTTCAAACTCTAGTCTCTCTTTCCCTCACTCCCTTTTACTTGTCTTTTCTTGGTTATCTTTCTATCTGTCACCAACTGTCTGCTTTCACAAGTTCATTGCACTTTTATGAAGCTACTGAAAATGATAATTGAAAAAATACTTATGTTACTGTAATTAGCCTATTTCTTTAATAATCTGATTTTAAATCTGATTTGTATGGAATCCAATTTTTCTACTTTCATATTCTAAAGAAGGCAGTAAAGCAGAACCACATTTATCACTTCAGTTCTTAAGCTGGTGAGACTAGGTCTACATTTCATCTTCCGTGACAGTGAATTTTACAGTGACATATCGGACATGCAGAATACTTTTCCAATCTAGGCTGCTTCGGAATGAGCTTCTGCTAACTTTTCCACAGAGTGCCATCACTTCTTGTATCAGTAAAGGACATGGTCTCTAAGATCATCTTAAAGAAATTTTGCTAGATAAAAACACATTGAATAGTAACACAAATCAGTAAGACTGACATGCTTTCAGGGGGTTGTTTTTTTCAACGTAATATTTTATATAAACTCAGATTTTCATGCAATTTTCTAACTCCTCATTGTAAGGAGTAACCTATAGTGGTTTAACAGATAAATAAGTAAATGCATACTGTAGATCAGTTCTTCTTTTAAAGGAACAAGAGAATTGGAATGAAAAGAGGTAGTGGTAGGAACAAACTTGGAATTACTTTGGCAGTGATGATGGGAATGGTTCCTCTGATAGGAAAAGGAGTAATCATTCCTGCTAGTCCCCTACAGATTTTTGCTTCTCAGCTGGGTTAAGAGCAAGCCAGTTTCAATTCTTTCATGTTCCTCTTGAGGTATTTTGACATTAATGTGAGGATAGCAAGGTTTCACAGAGCTCCAGTCTCCAGTATATTGATGGAAGAAGAACGTCTGGAAGCTCAGAAGTTCTCTGCAAGCCATTATGTATTTGCTGAGCATTGCAAAAATCAGTGTTTCAGGGTTTTGTTTGTGCAGGATCCAAGAAAAGTGATATGCCATTGCTTATCATATACTTCAGAGATCTGTCAAAGAAGAAAAACCATATAAGTTACTTGAGTTTCCTGGCATAGAGGTAGACATCGTGGCCTTAAACATCTAAATTTCTTAAAGCCGATTGCTACTCTAAAAGCGTAACTTTCACTTGTAAATGACAAAAACTAAGTCCAAATGCACAGAAGATTGTTGTCTTATTAATTAAAAAGTTTTTTAAAAAAACAACACAATTGACTGTTGACCTTAGACAGACAGACATTCTATTTGCAAGTGTCAGTGCATTCCAGCTGAGTGGATATAAAATATTGTCTACGGAGGTGGTATTTTCACTGTCGTGGACCAGAGACTGCAGAGAACACTATTGATTCTGTTGTACCAAGAACATCACTTTAAAAGAAGCAATATGGACTCCTTCCTTTTGCTTACAGTCCTGTCTTTCATTTCTGGGTGTTTTCCCTCTTTCTGTGTTATCTATCCTTCAGCTCAGCTAAGAGAACAGGAGTAAAGATTTTTCATTTGGAAAAGACAATTTTAAATCTTCTGTTGCTTCTGGCAACAAGCTTAAAAGCTTTATAAATTTCATTTGATAATATGACAATGCCTCAAATAGGACTCAATATCGACTGTGAGATAATTACCAAAATGTAATATATTCATTCTACTCATTCAAATAGGTGAAATACATCCTGCTTCTTTATACTACATGTTGACTGTAGTCACCAAAAGCCAAGCAAACATGTTTCAAACAGGATTTTCTTAAAGTCATGTCATTCATACTTCCTTATTGTAGCAGTATTCTTGCTAAAACAGGAGTTGATTAAACCTTAATGCTTCCTTTTAAAGGGGAAGATTTATTTTTTTTTTCCCCCCAAACCAGGTGTGATTCCATTTATATGTACTTACCATATTGGCACTATTTATTGTAATATACAGTTCAGCTGGCCCCGTAAAAGTAACTCTGCAGTGTCAAACTCAGATGGAGGCAGATTTTGTTCCATTACTTAATAAATCCAATTTTGAATTAAATTTCTTTAGGAATAGCAAACTAATTACTGAAAGCACTTTTGGACATGAGGAAATTCACACCTAGTAATACTGCCAGGTCTCTGTCTTTTTTTTTTTTTTTCTTTTTTCC
>VWZG01003346.1:78175-88373 GCA_013396735.1 Grallaria varia | reverse complement strand
CTTTTTTTTAATAAACAGAAGAAATGTTGGGGAAAGGCTTGTTTGTACTTTTTAGCTAGAACTCTCAGAGTCTGAAAATGTAGCTGATTATTTTAAGTACATACTTTTAGTCTTGGTAACAACCTCTGTAATCCATCTTTATCTACATGCATTTTACATCAGAAATTCCTACAATTGTAACCTTAATAGTATGCGAGCTTAAGGTAAACAATACAATTTTGAGATATCTTAATTCCTGCATACTGAGAACTTGTAAAAACTACTATACTACCTACCAAAAAATGTACTACAATTTCAAGATATGAATATGAATCTGTTGGTGTTTTGCATCAAACTGGAGCAATGAAAAGCAACAAAAGCAGATTAGCTGCTGCTTGGTGAACTGCTAAACTGCTGTAGCAAAGCTTTCTAATGAAGTTTTTAGACTGGTTTAGTGTTTTCATTCTATCACTGATCAGCCAGCAGAAATCACATACATTCATTAAAGAATTAAAGTAGTAAACACTCTGCATTTACACCAGCATGCATGGTAGTCTGGGGAATATTTTACATGCTTTAATTTTTATTGGTGCATTATAGGCATATTGTTTTATTAATTTCTACTGTATCTGGAAAATACTAAAAGGATGACAAAATCATAAGAATATATGCATGAGTTCTAACGTTGCAAAATGGTCTGGCACTGAAAGGTATGGATTGGTATTGGATTTGTTGCATAAAAAACCCACCAGATTTAACCTAACATAAATATTTGTTTCTAGTGCTAAGAAAGCTGAGTATGTTTAAGATAAATAATAAATGATGTTGAATAAGTTATAATCCATATTTACTATATGTAACATTTTTCATTTCAGAGAAGATCTTGAAGCACTACACAATGATATGCACTAAACATAGGAACACACTCATCTCACTTGTGCTGTGAATCAAACCAAAAAGTCAGTGGGAATACATCATGCTTCACAATGATAAAACCATGATACAGCCTCAGATACATGATTATTTGCATGTTATTTCTCATTCTGTAAAGTGAGTTCTACTGAATAAAACATAGCATAAAATGTTTTCCAAGTGACAAGAAATTGCAGAGTTTCTGGACTGCATATGAAGAAAGTCACTCTGCTTTTAAGGAGAGAAACTACTGAAAATACATTATGCCTTTTGTACAACAGAGAATGTTTGGAGATGTAAAGAAAAGAGAAATATTCTTCCTGATATAACATCTAATAGTTTGGCATTATGCTCTGGTGTCAGGTACTATGTACACACAAAAGCATTAGTACATAATCATTAAATTCTATAATTCTTCAGGCCACAATACAAGGGCTGTAGCACAGAATAGTCTTAATGTGTTCTTTCTTTCTACGTGTACTTATTGTAGTCTTATACATCCTCCTCTGGAAAACAAACAAATGTAAACCACTTTTTTCTCCTTCAGCAATTCTGTTCTTTGTGGATCATGATTGGAGTGCAGCCAGAAAACTGTGCCTAGGCAGATGGATCTATGGACAGCCCTGGTGGTGTCACTTTTGAGATCCGTCATTTGGGTAATGTCCTGGAGGACATTGCTATGAAACAAAGCTTCTAGTAAAAATATATGTTTCATTCTCATAGAGCTGAAGAGTGTCTATCCAATATACAGTTGGAAAACCAACTTCCAAATTGTAATTTTACCTGTTTTACAGCAAGTAATTGCAGTAAAATGGAGACAAACGAAAAACATTCCTTCTCCTGTTCAGAAACTAGGCCTACACCCAGTGTGTTCAGTCACCTTGTACTCTCTGGGTGCAGTTGTGAATCAGACCCCCTGCAACCATTGAGGATCAAGGGTACTTTTCTGCCACGTAAAGAAGAAAGCATTTTTTATTGGCTAGTACATCATACCACAGATAAGAAAGATAAGGAACTCGATTCTATTTTCTCATAGCTGAAAACTTTAGCAAAAAAACAAGCTGTAGCAGTGTATTGGGGATAGACAACTGAGACCCTCTGTAGACTTTCATCTCTTGCTACTTAAAACAGTAGGCAAAAAAAGGAACAATACACATGCATTGTCAGACCTCACCTCAGACTAAGCTTGCAGAACTGCAAGTGAAGACGCCCTCATTTTTGTGTTTATAACCTTCGTGTTTGATTTGGAAATAATTCTGAATTAATAAATATAGCCACATATTTATTTGCTATTCTTCAGTATAATTTTTGGAAGTGAAATTTCTTAACAAACATCTCTCTGGGGAAAAAACCAGTATTAGAAAAAAATAGAATATTAATTTTATTTATCTATGTTCTTAAGTATTTATTTACAGTTCAATACTTCTTAGAGACAGTGGATAAAATCTATGTAAACATATGATAAAAAGATATTGCCTTGTCCTAAAGGGTGGTCAAGCTAGATCATATATTAAATATTTAGTGTGATTACAGCTGCAACTGCTTCCCAGTCATCTGTTTTTATTTTTCACAAAATTGTTTGAAGTACATATCAGTACCACTGTTCTAAGATATGAAGGAGGAATTTATTCAGTCTCATCCAAACTATTTAAAGTCAGTTAGAGCACCTTGACATTAAACTCATAAATCATCAATTGACCCAGAAGAATGATGGCAACATCTTGGCCAGGACCTGAGTTCAGTGCAAATGGGCTAAGCGTGGTGAGTCAAGGTGAAGAGGAAAACGCAAACAAGAACAGAGGATAAGGACCCTCGGTGTGGACCAGAAGTCAACAATTANGGGGTGTCCGTGGAGAAGACACTGAAACTACTGGAAAGGTAAATCACAGAATCACTGTGGGCTGACCTGGCTGGTGGCTTGCACTGACATCTGGCTTGAAAGACCCTCTGAGAAAGAGGCCAAAAAAATATGGTTACATGGTTATGGAACATGGTACAAAGCAGATGCTCAAGGCAGACCCATTGGCTATCAAAGCCACACATGGAGCCTGGTTAAGAGTATCCCATGAGAGCACTGGAATGGTCACCGGGGAGGGATCAGCAGACGGTGCATGTCTGTGTGGGGTAGGAGTTGGTGGGGGGAAGTTCTTACTGATACAGAACCTGCTGTTTAGTAACAGTCATGCTATTTGATGTTCCAATCTTCAGCTCTAGCTCAGACAAAAGTAATTCTAGTTCATATAAGTGATTTAAAATAACCTGGGTAATTTTTTCCTATTCTTTGTGGGTTTTGGATTCCTGTGAAATGAAAAAGAAATTGTGACATGCTTTGGCATGTGGTATTTTTGTGTTGCTGATTACTCTACAGCAACCAGATTCCTCCACAATCAGAAAATTACTTCCAGATTAAAAACACAGAAGTTAGCCGTTCTCAAATTATTCTCTTCCAAAAGGAAATGAAATCTTCTGGAAAGTGATAGAAAATTATATCTTTTATTAGTGAAGTAAGACAAAATTTTCCTATGAGTATTACCAGAAACAGACAGAAATTTCACAGCTTCAAATGAAGTAACTTACTTTTGTTAAACTTACACTTGAATATTGGACTATCATATTAAGTATGAGCATACTTCTTACAGCATCAGGACATTTGGAGCCTGATACAGTGCAATTTTCCTTGATTTTTAAGGGAAAATAACATCTGCTACTTCCTCATTAGAGTTTGCTGGGAATTGTCGTGTTAGCTTAAAGCATTTTGGTTTCAATTAATTCATATTTTCTAGTTTAAAACAACAACAAACCTCTTGACTGCCTCACATAATTGAATGCTGTGTAACTACACAAATTTCAACTACACACTCGTATAAGTGCTGTTTGAAAAAACGTGTCAGAAAACACAAGAAGTCTTCTGGAAGGGACTGTTCATACAGCACTAAAACTTATAGGTTGCAGAAAAACCCATTCGGATAGTTTCACATCCGTCACTGTGACTGTGACAGCTTTATGCTTTTTTCAGGTAATTAGTGTCTACCAGAGATGTCTTACTAATCCTTGAGCCTGTTTTGGATAGTGGCAGTAGGATATATTGTTTTGGAAAAGCCATGATTCTTGATACTTAAGTGAGGTCCATAGAACTTGCACCTATCTGGCATTCACAATAGTTGAAATAAAACACTACAGAGTGAATTCCTTTGAGTTTCCATTTACAGGTAATTTAGTTTACCTTAGTTCAGTGGTATTTAAACATGAAGAATTTTTAATTCTGAGCTATATTTTTTTCCTAAAACTTACATTAGAAAGGTCCATTTATTTATTTTGTGCATATGCATGTGTATTTGATCTATGATAGCATTTTCCATGTCTTTTTGAGTGACAACTTGCTGAATTTGTCTTCAGCTGTCAGCACTTCTCTTATCTGCTCCTATTATAAGATATCAAACAAAAAAAATATGAAGACAGTAGGGAAATGCAGAGTGGGGTCCATGAAAATATTTGGCTCTTGTCAAGGAATATTATGCTGTAGAATTACTGCTTAATGTCTGGATAACATTAGATCTAAGTATATGTTTTACAGTCTTCGCTTTATCTTATGAAACCATATTTTCTATGTGGTTAGAACTACCTTTTGTAGCAGACTTCTGTCTGTTCTTACTTGCATGGACAGCCTACCTGACATATGTTTGTGCTCTTGCATTGGGCTGTTGCTATTCTCTGATGATGAAGAGACGTGAAATCTTTCTTTGTATGCTGGAGTTAGTACAAGATATCAATTTTTTTGTCTTCTGTATGCTGTTATCTTTTTTTTTTACTCTTATCTTTTTCAAAGTTTCATTATGTCAACAAGAGAAATATAGTTACATTACTTTTATAGTACTTTAGAATAGAAAGCAAAATCATAATTTAATCAAGCTTGTTCATTTGTCAAGGTTGCTTTTTTGCTTTTTCTTTTTCTTTTTTTTTCTTTCTGCAGTTTGCAATAAAAGTGACATTTACATAAGCATGAAATCTTTGTTCATAAATTTCTTTGTCTTACCCTGGAAGATTACAATGTCAATCATCCATACAACTATGGTGCAATTATATCCTGGTCTGTGATAGGAGTTCCCACAAAACAAATAAAAGTTGATAATTAAAACCAGTAATAAAACCCTTAAACAACCTTATGTTGTTATTTTCCTGTAATGGTAATAATTAAAAGGACACACAATAATACACACAGTTCTATGGACTTTTTTTTCAAACCAGAGTGACTATACAATTCCCTTGGAAAAAGACTCATTTTGCAGAAATGTTCTTGGTTTATGTAATGTATATAAAAGGAACTGTATGTGATGCATAAGGTTTATATGTTTTTAAATTGCACAGAATATCATGTATATTTGGTATACAAATTGTATGATATGTACAATATAATTTAAAATCAATGAAAACTCTTTTCAGTGGAGCAAAATACAGCGCTGGACCTAAGCCAAAACGTGGAACTTAAACTTTGAAAGTGGTGTGTGTGCATGGGAGGGATTTGAAATTCGTTTAAAAAAACGGTTAGTTTTCAGGTATCTTAAACAATAGGATGGATATATTGTAATGAAAATGATTGAAATATGATCTTTTCCAAATTTCACTGCCTGGATGCAAACAGTACCAAAACCTAACACTTTATCAGACATATGATTGAAAACCAGTGGTTGATTAGATTTATTATGAATTCTCTGGTAGTCCATATTTACATACAATTTTTGCCAGATATGAAAAATAAAGGACTAGAATAGTAATTTTTTAAGACCCTGCCTTCTTGAGCCTCTGAATTTTTTATATATTTATTTGCTTTTTTTCATCACTGTCAAGTTCAAACAAATCTTGGAGCTTGGATACCAGAATAAAGAAAAAATTCTGTTTCCCAAAGTTTACAGAGGAACTGTGAATGACCGAGAAGCTGGGAAAATCTCTGCATAGTACATAACATATGTCAGAAGTAGTTTAAAAGAAAGTATAAGTAAATGTATACATATATACACATTGCAATGAGGTGAATTTTCTTTATCAGGGTATTCTGTTTTACTATTTATACATAAATATTTACACACCAGAAAAATTGTAACTTACTAGCTATTCTAAAAAACTCGGAAAATGCTCTTAGAACTATAGGTTTTTAATATAGACAACATATTGTGTCTTAAAAAGTACTTGGATTTATTTTTTTTTTTGTGAGATTATTAGTTATTGCAAAGACTGCTTTAAGGAACATGACACTACCTTGGTGCTCTAGAAATAACTTTCTTCATTTTCATGGGTTTTTGCTGTTTTATAGGGAATAGAAACAGCAACAACAACAAAAATGACAGTCAATAAAAAGAATATATAGACAGAATGTGATAAGAAAGTGTGGGGAAAATCAGCTTGAGTGGATCCCAAGACTGGAAAAGAAGAAAATACCTAGATCTTGCACCATGCTTTAAAGGGAAGGAAGAAATCCTCCATGTTAATAATGTCACAAGTCTCCCAGGAAGCCTTCAGAGTGGTGCAGCAAAACCTTCTCAGCCCTGACCAGCAGACACAGTCTCAGGATCCCCTCATGGGTAGCGCTCACATTACACTACCCAGCAGTGGAGCAAATATAAGAAAGGATTTGTGGGATATTTTAAACTGTTTCATCGAGGCTTGTCTGTGTTGATTCGCACTGTGAATGTACGTTACTGGTAACCTGAGTAATTAGTTAGACTATAAGACTGTTAAAACATTAGTAGGACTGACTGAGTTTTTCGTTTCACTTATGAGGTGCTGTTTGTTTGTAGCAAGACTTTGACATTTTACATAAATGAATGACATTGTGATTATTGTCTTTAGACAACATAGTAAATATGCCAAATTGAGCTATAACATAGAATAAAAATATTTACTTCTGCTATTATATTTCAAAGATCTGTGTTGAATTTTATCTGCCCTTGCCACTTGGAAGGACAGTTCCATAAAACAGTAACTCTGACCAGATGTGTTTGTGAGTTGGGTAATTCTTTCAGTGTTATTTGAACACCTCATGGAAATGGATGTTCAGGAGATGCACCAGCGTACAAATGCATAGAGCAGAAGAAATGTAATTTTTAAAAGTTTTGAAAATATTAACAGCTAGGATAAAGCATAAGAAGGCTCCCAAGAGGGAATGAAACCTATTTTTTTAAACAAAACTTGAAGGTGGATGGCCAGATTTGCCAGCTAAGCATTTGAACCTTTCTGACAATATGTCGATGCAGATGGTAGTTAATGCAACGTTTGGCCATATTCTGTGTTGGCTGGAACAAAATATTTTTCTTTGAGACATCAAGTTAATATTTTAGCTTCATTATATTTAGGATAGAGCCCATAATGTTAAAGAAATTAATTGATGTAAAAGAGCCATCTATGCACATCTTTCCTATACTGGAGATCAGAAAGAATTCATCCAGCCAAGAAAATGCGGATATTTGACCAAGGTTACCAAGGATGACTACTTCACATATGAGTAAAGTCTTTGCTTTCCATGCAACAAATGTATTCAATTATTATAAAACAGACAATAAAAACAGCAGACCTGTGGTTTGGTTTTTTTTTTTTCCTTCAATTTTTCCAGATCTGGCTGGGATGGAGTTAAGTTTCTTCATAACAGTCTGTGTGGTGCTGTATTTTACATTTTTGACCAAAATGGTGTTGATAACAAACTAATGTTTTACCCATTTCTGAACTGTGTTTGTACAGCACCAAGGGTTTCTCTGCTTCTTTGTCTGACCTTCTTCTCTGCCCCTGTCCAGTGAGTAGGCTGAGGGGGACAGGGGGTTGGGAGGGGACACAGCTGTGACAACTGACCCCATCTGACCCAAGGGATAATTCACACCATATGACACTGCACTGAGGGTACTGCTTTTCCTATCCTAGGTAACCTTTGCTCAGACACTGGCTGGGCATCAGTCTGTGGCCAGCAGGTGGTAAATGGTTGCCTTTGCATTTCTTTTTTTTTTTTTTTTTTCGCCTTTCACTGATAAAATTATCTTTATCTTGATCCATGTTTCTTTCTTGATTTTTGTGCTTCTGATTCTCACTCTCTGTCCTGCTAGAAGCAGGGAGAGTGAAGCAGACACTGGCTGGTACTTAGTTGTCAGGATTCAACCCACCATGCTAACCTGATCAATATATATTTGTTGTACATATATGTAAGATTTTTACGCTATTTTTATATCTTTTATTTTAATAAATATGGGTTTTTAAACTCTAAGCTCACCATATTAAACATATTTTCCTGTCAGGTTATCTCCAGGTTTGTAATTGATCCATTTCTCTGAGGTCTTAAATCCAACATAAAATTATCTGCCACTTACCGTACAGTTGTTTACACTGAATAAATTGTATGAAATTTCTGAAATGTCACCTACATATGGTAACAGCTTAATGGTCCTACTGCAAAGTGATTTAGCTTTCTCTTCCTTATGCAGCTTCTTTCCCTGAAGTAAATCCAGTGGATGCATAAAGTACAGAGCCAATTGTTTGACAACTGTTTGCTATGCCAGATGTAAGATGAATCTTCTTTTACACATTGATTTCCATGTTAACAGATAAGAATATCAACAAATTAAGTCTTGGTTTTGCAACAGATGACTAAAATTACCAAAGAAGCACTTGTTTTCTTGAGTTTCCAGGACTTATTCTGGTTTGTCAGACTAGGCAGTTTGAGTATTCAATTATATTAACAATAAATTCTTGGTATGTTATGCAAGGTTTGTTTTCCCTTGCCCATAAACAAGATTTTGAGTAAAGCAAATATACCAGCTTAAAATACTGCTAAACTGATTTGCACCATGAGGTATGCTTGTGTGTGATGGTCATCTGAAAAATAGGCTAATAATTTGTTTCTCATTGTCTCTTTCTTGTAAATGCATTTCTGCTTAATTTTCCCTCTGATTTTCATTGAAAAGGATAGCTCAGACTCATTCAGTGAGACAAAGAGGCCGTTTAGGAGCTAAAGAGATTTTTTCCCGTGGTTGAAAATGTTGATAAAGTCTATATACTTTTTACATGCACATCTGTGTAAATCACAACCCTTTTCTATCACCTTCTACACTACTGTTGTATTCCTGCTGTCTCTATGCAGAAATCTGTTATTTGAAGCTATGAAGTATACTAACAAATCAAAGCAGATACTTCTTTTCATAGTTCAGAGAACTTGGTAAGAGGTGAGAAGAGATATAAACTGCCCCCTTCAGATGTAGCAAGTGCTACACTATGGAACTAATGAGCTAGCTAAATGCATTGTCATTACAAATCTGAAGAAAAACCTTGAACCTTTAGTATTTATGCTTATTTCAGGATATTTCAGGAGCTTTACAATTGGAAAGAAAATTGGCACAAAGCTGGGAGCACTTCAAAGAACTTGTGCACTCAGAAGAGCCATAGCAGAAAGAATTAAAGTTTTGTTTTCCATCTCTTTACATAATAGATTGATAGAAAAAGAAACAGCTGTGTAACACAAGTATGACTGCCCTCTCTGAACACAGTGGGTACAGCTGCTGATGCAGGAATCATCCTTCTATTCAGGGCATGTATTTTTAAAATGTCTAGGTTAGATTCTGCATTTGAAATAAATTATCTGGCTCTGGAGGACTTGCTTTTTTTTTTTTTTTTTAATTTCCACCTTTTTTAATGAAAAAAATAGACAGGCCCAGACTGGAGAGGAATTATTTTCTCTACTCACTCCTCCGCTCCTCAGGTAACAGTAGAAAACCATTTACCATGTGTTTGTAAGACTCTTCATATTCTAGTCTTCATACACAATTTCTCCTACTGTCAGTGGTTAAACATGTTACTTGAAAAATCAAACTGCACACTATGTTAGATTGGATACACGATACAAAACACTGTTTCAAGGTTTCCATGAGACCTGATAAAGAGAGATGAAGATGAGGTTAATTGCAAAGGAAAAATTTCTGTGCTAATATAAATTTGAACACCTACAGAGATTTCCATGGAGCTGAATTCTCCACTGAAATTTTATTTACACATGGCAAGATTCCACAGAAGAGAAGAGAAATTTATGTCTAAGCTAAAATCTGCACACAAGAGAATTTAAATAGCTCAGCAAAAGGAAAACCCTTTAGTAGCATTTAATTCTCAACATGGCTTAGACTAGAGACTGTTCCCAAGGTAGGTTGGTTGTGATAATCCTGTTTTAGAAGGTAAGAGAATTCAATAGTATGGATAAGGCCTATTCTGTGGTGGGTTGTTGGTTTTGTTTGTTTGTTTTGTTGGGGGTTTTTTGTATATATATATATATTTATATATATAT
>VWZG01003346.1:63073-78112 GCA_013396735.1 Grallaria varia | reverse complement strand
ACAGAAAAACCACCTAGAAAATACTTCTCACTTTCTTAGGAAAACAGGTGTAAATATTAGTTAATTAATCAACCAGTTCTTTCTTGCACACTCTTCATCTACCCACTAATGCTACCTCCCGGAATAAGTAATTTGAGGATTTTTGTAAATTTATTTCAAGTCCCATAACTAGATTCTGATGAAAGCTACTCAGATATAATTTGAAAAAAAATAAAAATCCCTTGAAAATTACAAATTTATTTCATTTATTGGCTCATCTGTGTGCTTTTTATTTTTATGCTGAGCAACCAGATAGGGAAAACACACTCTCAATATAGCAGTCCACACTGTGAAGCTGCACTACACAAAAAGTTAAGGTACTGACATTAATTATTTTTGTGAGGAAATAAGCTGTCCTCTGACACTTCCATTAATATGTAGCTTAGACACTGACACAGGCAAAAGAGAAACAAAGAATAAAAAAAATTCCTGAGCCAAAACTGAGTAAAGTCAGTATATGAAGGCTACCTTTCCCTTTATAAAATTTCTTTTATAAGGATTTACAAAAGCTGTAGAACTGAGTCTCTTACATTTCATTGTATGTTCATTATATTTAGAAACTATTTTTGAGATGCTTGTCCATATTTTCAAAACTGAATTTATGGTCACAAGTGTGGTCAAAGTAACGGTCTGTAAGATATTCACACCAGGAAAGTCTCAAAAGTAGGTTCACAAACACTTAATACCGTTTCTCAAAAGCAAGTGACCCTGTTTAAATGATTTTCATCCTGAGTAGGACAGTCAATGGGAAAGAAATAGGAAAGTAATAAGCATATAAGAGATAGAGTATGCCACTGAATATTAGTTTAGGCCCCCAAGATCCTAAAAGTAAAGATTAACATAGAGACTTGGCCCCAGAAGTGTACTTCATGGAAATGCAATATTGTAATGAACCTTTCGTTATGGACAATATAAGGTGTATAAGGAACTCTGCTTATATGTAAAACTAAAAATTTATTGTTAGTCTAATTAAGGTCCTAACAGCATGATAAAAATACACCAAACAGTTATTATTTACTCCAACTAGAATAACACTAGCACACATAGTCTGAATTAACTAATAAACACATAAAAAGCCTCAATAATATTCTAGCTAAAGTTGTTATATGAAATCTTCTAAGTATCTATCTGCATGTTTTATTTGATGTTGTGTTTGCCCTCTGGGTCTTAGATCCAAGGGGTCTAGCTGAGAGAAGCAGAAGGTCCAGAGCCAGAGTTTTTCACCAGGAAAAGCTTGAAAATGGTGGTGAGCATGTCCACTTGTCAGCTTTTGACCCACTTTATGCAGTCAACTCGCGTGTCTTCAGTTCACAGCTAAATTTTGGCTATCTTCACTTGGATGTCATCTACACAATAGCCCCTCCTAATACCTCAATGGCTACATAGGTTTGCTGTAGATTGAATACATTTGGTGTTTAGAGCCTAACTTAAGGCAAAAAAGGTCACAATCATCTGCTAGACAAATTTTACTACAGTTGAAACAAGCCAGAAACAATTCAGTCCAGGACAAGCCCAGAAAAGTCCTGATATCAAAACAAAAACTTACCAATAAAGATCTTATTCCATGGGCTTCTCCTGGACCGGACTGAATTGTTTCTCATTAAATCAATGGACAAAATTTGCTGGCTCAAGAGGATAATTCAGAGGAAATGAAGCAAATCTGGTATATCAGAAAGCTGATCCACAAAAATTTATGTACTGAGCTGGCAAAGAAAAAATGGCATTACATTCCCTTTGGTTGTTCAACTTGTTTCTACAGATCCTTCCTATCGGCTACTGCTTGAACTATTCTGCCGGGAAAGGCATTGGTCCTAGATTCTCTACACTGTTAATGCAGACAGAACTTATCAACAACCAGATTTAAAATGCAAGTAAGCATATTAAAGCAGACGGGGTTTGTTTTGTTTTGTTTTGTTTTGTTTTGTTTTTTGTTTTGTTTTGTTTTTCCCCACTCGGACTATCATAAATTACTTTCTCTGGAGCTATTTGGAGTTCCTACTCCTCTAATAACAGAATGAGGAACTTAGGTATTTCTTTTTCTTATGTTCTGTTCCCTTATTGTTATTATCCCCCCACTTTCAGGACAATAGCCCTAAAATGTAGTTTTGCACAAAAAATTTACAGCTAAATCACTACCAAGTTACAAAGAAGTTCACTGTGCTGAGTCTAGGGAGTTATCATAGAGATTCATTAATCAAAATGGATTTTATTCTTAACAGATTTACAGATTCTTAATAGATTTACTGATTTACAGATTCTTAATAGATTTTCAGATTTACAGTCTGGCTTGCAATTCCATTCTGCCTATTTGTTGCAGCTTTGTCATTCAACTTTTCTATTAGTGCAAAATGCTATAGAAAGACACTAGCCAAGTATTCTTTCTTAAACAGTGCTTCTTTATTATGACACATTGCATAAAACAATGTCTTTTTTTTTTTTGTTTGAATGTTTTTTGATGTGTGTGGGTTTTTGTTTTTTTTGTCATTGCTGTTGTTTGGTTGATTTTGGTTTTGTTTTCTGTCTCTTAAGTAATTTTTAGTTAAGAAAGCAGCAGAAACAGATAAAGTTGGTGAGTAAGTAGGATTTCTAGGTGAAGTAGAAGAGGAGTCCTTTATCTCTCATATGCAGAATAACAGAGTGGTTTGGGATTGAAGGAATCTTGAAGACCACCTTGTTCCAACCCCCAGCTATGGCCAGGCGGGTCTTCCACTAGACCAGGTTACTCACAGTTCTGTGCAACCTGGCCTTGAATACTTCCAGGTATGGAACAGCCATATACATTCAACATCATTTGTAAAAATTCTCACAATCCTGAAATGTACTCTTCCAATCAATTAAAACACTTATCTTAGGTTTACAGCTTTTGGCATAAACTTATGAAGTCATATAAGAGTGCATAGGCATTCTTGATGTGGCATCTTTACCTGTATATCACTATAGGTACAGTTTCTGTAAAGAATAAATTTATTCCATTTTGTCCTTCTGTTTGTTAGCTCAAAACGTCTCCCAGCATTTGTGTCTCAGACTCTTAACCTTCATCAGCTCCAGGAAAAATTGCTGAAATTTCCTTTTGTTATAAACATCCTCTCATGTTTGTCAACATTAGTGAGATTGTAGTCTAATATACAATTTCCAGTGTGATAAACTCTCATATATCTTTAAGCTCCAAAGAAACTGAAGATCTCACAGAAATCCTTGCACACAGAAGCTTGTGAGGTGAGACTGTGTACTGTCCTCTGTTCTATCTCAAAATCTAAAATAGGATCTGTATGTTCTTTACTGCTCAAACATCCTTTCTAAATCTGACCTTGTTTCTGACAACTCTCAAACACAATAACATTTCAGAGACGGTCTGGTTAATCAGTCTGTTATATGGATTTTTTGGTGCCTTTGCAACAAACATAATTTCCAAGTCAGAGAGTAGATTCCCTTTATGTAGCTATGACTAAGAGGAAGCGTCTTCTTCCTGTTGCTAAACTCAGTTAGTAAAAGTCAGTTTAGCTGAACTCAGTTTAGCAAAGCAGTTTAGCAACTAAACCAGTTGCCTATAAAAGGATTTTTTGTGTGTGTGCACAAAATATGCTTTGTGCAAGCAAGGAGAAACCGTGCACACTTTATGATTCTATAATGTGTTAGTTCTTTCTTGGCACAGAAGCACTGACTTGAAAACTTTATTCAAGAGGTACCAATAACAATCATGCTATCTTTTCAAATCATCATCAGAATGAGTCACAGAAATTAATTTTTCACTCTCATAAGATAGAATAATTTTAGATGTGTTACTTGAACTGGATACCTTGCTGCATTGCCCGCTGAAACCTCAACACCAACCAAGTACCAAGGCACACATGGACAAGCCAGCTGAGCAGCTGGCCCCGCAGCATGGAAAAAGGGGAAAAATCATTATTACCCTTCCCTTTATTTCGTTATGATAACACATGTTACTGGATCAATGGATGATATTGGCAGCATTCTACATTACAAAGCTTCATAGGAGAACCAGAGGGTTTGAAAGACTTGACTAATTATTTCAGTTGATTATGAATGAGAGATAAACCATTTTTAAATAAGCTGAGGATAGGATATGATTTTTACATAAAAAGTCACAATGGAAAAGAGAAATGAACTGCATAAATAGGGTGACAGAATTGGGTGAAAAATCTGGAAAGCACATAGAGAATGAAGACCTCATATGAATCAAAATCTACAATGTTATCAGAGAAAGAAATAAGAAATGAAGAAATGGAAAGACCTAAAAACGGGAATGCAAAAAATATAAAATGATGTATCTGTTAGACATACACAAATTGTAATAATTTAGGATTTATGCAAAAAATATTTGAAGAAATCTGATCAAAATATTCAGGACTTTATGGTACAAGTCACTGAAGGACTTGATTTAACTGGACTGGCTCAGAGATGGGGGGGTTGACTAGATGTCCCCTGTCAATCCGTCACAACCTCCATGATTCTGTGATCTAATGGAAACATTCATGAAATCATAGAATGTTAAGGGGTTGGAATGGACCTTAAAGATCATCTAATTCCAACCAACCCTGCCATGTGCAGGGACACCTCCCACTAGACCAGGTTGCTCAAGACCTTATCCAACTTGTCTTTCTTCCTGTGTTTGTTTTTTGGTTTTTTTATTTTTATTAATGACATGTTGTTGGTTTGTTTCTCTTATGAAAAGATTGATATTCAAAATGTGATTCCTAAAAAAAACTCCTGTCAATTCCAGTTACTTTCCCCTTCCTCATCAGTTTTCATGTGTTCAGGTATTAATCAAAGGAAAAGTGTTTCCATGTGCTAAATCTGTTTATTCTTATTGACAATTGCTTCATGCCCCTAATGGCATTTAATTCAGTTTTTTGGAATACTGGTTTCCTGGAAAAATTAATTTACAGTTATTTTGTTAAATTTCCCCCCAGATTTGGAATTAGAAGAGCCAGTCCTGAGCAAACATTGGCACATTTCAGAACACAAGTCAAAAATCACAGAAAAAGAATTCATAGTTTTCATATAGAGTTATTCCTTTGATATCATGCATGGTATTCTTGCCCCGTTCGTGCATTCTGGTTTCTGTCAGGTTCTCATGAAACAGCTGTATATGAATAACTCAAAATGTAAAAGTCAACTGAATACAAAATATGTCATGAAAAGTAATTCTGTTTTGAGATTTTTTTCCCCAATTTTTTGAGTGGTAAATCTACAAGACTTGACAAAAAACTAACAAACTAATGGTACTTTAGAAAAAAAGAATTTTGAATAGGAAAAAGAAAGGAAAAAAGGGCCAGCTGCGTCCTGGAGAGAATCAGGAACAGCATTGCCAGTTGGTCAAGAGAGGTGATTGTTCCACTCTGCACTGCACTGGTGCTGCCCAGCGTGCAGTATAGGTACCTCACAATAAGGACTTACTGTAAGCTGTTGGAGTGTGTCCAGAGGAGGATGACCAAGACAGTGAAAGGTCTCAAGGACAAGACTTAAAAGGCGTGGCTGAGGTCACTTGGTTTGTTCAACCTGGAGAAGAGAAGGGAAAAGGGATAACCTCAACACAATCTACAACTTCTTTAAGGGCGTCAGCAGAGGGACATGCACTTATCTCCTATCTCTGGCAACCAGCAACAGGACACTAGGAAATGGAATCAAGCTGTCAAGGGAAGTTCAGAACAGCCATTAAGAAAAGTTTCTTCACTGAGAGGGTAGTCAGTCACTGGAACAGGTTAGCCAATGAAGTGGTCATAGCATCAAGCCTGTAAGAGTTCAAGGAGCATTTAGACAATGTGCTTAGTCATATGCTTTAGTTTTAGGTAGCTTTGTTACCTAATTTTTGTATTTGATTCCATCTGAACTCAAGAATTTATAATTGCATCTTTTATGTATTTATGTATAATATAAATACCTATGTTAATAAGTGTTACTTACAAAATACTTTATTGAAAAAAGTAAAAAAAAAAAAAAAAGACCTTGATTTTAGCATAGTTGGATTTCTACCTTTCATTTCTTTGTTAAATCTATTTGAAGTATACTAGAAGTACACTACTTTCACATAAGAGTATTCAGGCATGAAATAGAGTCATGCATTTTTAAGTAAATTGCTTTCTAACAAATTTATTTCAGAATATGCACATAATTAGAATCACAGCTCTGCATAGTAGTCAGTCAGTATTATATCACTATTTGCCAACCAACACTGTGTAAACAAGATGTGCCATTTTAGGATGTGCGTTCCATTTCCAAATTTTACTGGTACTCACTCAGATATAAGAGGTATTTCAAAGTGAGATATTTTATTGGCTAACCTGACTTCACACTTTTGCCAAGGAATCATATTGACAATAGGATGTTTATTTCCATGTAGCCTGATTGAAATAATAAAATTTTAGAAACAATCGGAATTGTGTCATTGCATATGAGATAAGATGTTGTGTTTGTCCTGTTCTGGTAATGTGAACTTATCATGACTTCAGAGGTTTTTTTTCCTGAAGCTCTGTTACACAGCAGATGGGATGTCTGACATCCTTTTCTATTTGAAACATGCAAGCTCTAATCAACAAGAGGGTTTAGAATGTTAAACCAGCCAGCCATAAGAAATGTGTCACACAGTTTTCTGTCATCCTAATTAATTAGGTAGCATTAGTTGTTGTCCCCAATGAACTCTGATGAGCGCAATGACTGACAATAGCCTCATTCTTTTCAGGGATTTTCTTTTAATTTTATTAATTTTGATTTAAGAAAGAATGTTTATAAAGGGAAAAACAATCTACTAGTATGTAGGGTTTTTCAGACATACATACTTGTAACTTATTAATATGAGTGAACATTTGGCCTGCTACTTAGGTGATTTTAATTTTAAATCTTCCAGGGTAACATTTCTTGAAAAATCACTACTTCTGTAATTATCTTGCACTTTCATAATACATTTCTGGACATATTTTGTAATAGAATTTTTGCTCTTCAGACTGTAGAAAGACAATAAATACAGGACAAATAAAATCTAAGGGTTAACATAACACATAGGTCTTCAAATCAATGTTAAATAGAAAAGTTAATGGGCTATTATCAGACAGGAAAATATGATTATTTGTAGTTATTTGTAACTTGAATGTTTAGATTTTTACTAGAACAAATATTTCAATGAATGTAGAATTTAATGACGCAGTGTTGACATAACATAGAGGACTAGTCATACAATATTTACCTTTCCATTTGTGACTATGAAGACAACTGAAAGTTGGTCAATAGAAAAATCTATAGATAATGAAGGTAATAATAGGATTTTAATAAAGTAAATGTAGTTTTGTTAATTTATTTTTTTTTTTGGTGAAAATATTGCACTGAAGTAAAGGTATTAAATTCCTCAATAAAGGAGACACAAAGAATTAAATAGGCTGATCCTGGAAGAGTACATGTCCACAAATGAGGATGATTCCTTTGAAATACATGTTCTGGTTTTGAATTTCTAGGTGCTTAGACTTTGATATTAAGGTTATGTGCTATTTTTTTTCTGCATACCTGTCATAGCCCCGTTTTATCTGTTTTGCATTTATGGATTTTTTTTTTTTTTTTATTATGACTAGTTTTTAATATTTGTAAGTTTGCATGGCTTTTAACTAACTAATGTACATTCTGGTGTGCTTCTGATTGTCAACATGCAAATAGCCTTGTATAAACAATCAAAAAAGTGTTAACTAATTGATATCCTCTTTTACACTGATAGAAGTAAATGAGAAGAGAGTACCTTTCTGAGGGAGACAGCACTTAAACAGTTGCATTTCATAGTCTTTAATGAATCATTCCTCTGTACACATCATGCCGTAGCAACTTGTTTTATTAAGCATCCACAAAGAAATATTTTTTTTAAGTTTAACATGCTTGATGACTTCATTAGGTCTTCCTGGTAAGAGAAATGTCTGCTTCTCTGGGATTTATTGGCTGGTATTTCAGCTTTCTCATTTTTTTCAGACTGAAGAATCAGAGGAGTCTTTTTGCCTATTCTACAGGAGGTATTCCATTCTTCAGACAACCACTTATCCTTATATGTACACTTATTCATCTATGTATATTTATGGGATCAGGTAGCAAAAAGTTTTATAAAGAGTTCAGTCTGAAGTTATACATACCTTTAGCAAATTCATGTTCAAAATCTTTTATTTTTTACAATTATTTTTCTGTAAGCTCATTTTTATGTTATATTTAACAATTTGATTATCTCCTTCTTTTGCTTTTGTTGGTGTGTGCCAGAAATACATGTAATTCTGCATGGTGTACTTGTCTTCATCTTCTTTTTCCTTGTTCCAACTTACTTTTCTTACTGTGTTTAAGTAAGTTTGCCTCAGGTGCTACTTCCTTTTAAGTCCATAGCTGCTGGTTCAGAAAGTAAAATGCACCTGTGACTTTTATTAAAGAACTTTAGTGAATGAGTGGGCCATATTTAAAAGTTATAGAACAGGATTAAATGTATTTCACTTTATATAACTCTTCCTTTTTATTAGATATGAACATTGATGTTGATAATGCTTTCATTTCCCATATAATTATACAACTTTTCTGTTTTTTATGCATTACAAAAATGTTAGAATAAAGCAAATAGAACTTAAATATGGGGTGGGTTTTTTTCCCCTCAAATAATAGTTGTACAGTTAGGATACAGTTTAAAGTTTGGCTTAAGAGCTATGAGATATGTTTTGAATTAGCAGAAACTTCACAGATATTTTTGTGAAAAGCTTAAGTAAGCTTCAGTTTGATGGAAGAGTTGTCTTCAGGATAAATCTAAGTCCTGCAAATATTTTTTTCTTATAGCTCAGTGGGGAAGCTCTCGAAGAAAGAGTATATATAGTATGAGAAAATATATCCTGCATTTTTCATTAAAAATCACAGATAAAGGTCAACTGAAATCTTTTATAATTTCATGAGAATTTCTAGCTCATCCACTAGCAACAATAGCAAAGGAATGGCAGTGACGCACCACGTGGCACATTTCTCAACAGATGCTGGGGAAGTTGTCCATGCCAGAGCAGAGGCTTTGACCCAGACAAATCTTTAAATGATAGATACAGACTTGCAAGTTGCAGTCTTCAGGGAGCACCTAGGACTTCTCCCTGACGCTGTGAGAGATGGTCTGCAGCTATTCTGCTGTTTCTGAAGAGCCGTGTCAACAAGTGGAGGAGTCGGCAGGAGGAGGTCGGCAAGATGTGCAGCATCAACAAGAATGAAAGAAGGGCAGACAGCATCTTCCCAAAGGCCTTTGACACAGTCCCACATAACATCCTTATTTTTAAATTGAAGAGATACCTGTTTTGTGGACGGACTGTTAAATGGAAAGGCTAAGCAGCTACATCCAGCTTTGCAATCGACAGCTCAATGTCTGAATGGGGATCTGTAGCAAGTACTGTCTCTCAGAGGTGTCTGTTGGATTCAGTATTGTTCCATATTTTAATCAGTGACATAGACAGTGAAATTGAGCGTATCCTCAACAACTTGAATGGTGCAGTTGATGCACTGGAGAGAAGGGATGCCATCCAGAGTTACTTTGACAGGCTTGAGGAGTGGGACAATGTGAAACTCTATTTTTTATATTCCTTCATATAAAAAGTTTTCATATAAGATTAATTTCCATCTTTTATATTAATGGTTCCATGTTATGTAAAATATATAATGGCATGGATTAAATTGAACTGCAAAATTATATGTTTTGAAATTTTTATTATTTTCATACAACGGTGTGTTCACTTTTTTTTTACAATGAAAATAATTTAACTCCTATCATCAGCAGTCTCAAAATTACTTCATTAACACTAAAACATTTGCAGAACAACATGGACTTTTTTGATTTTTTTTTTCAATCATCTTCAGCATATTTCAAAATGATAAATATTTAAATAATTTAGAAAACTTTAATAAATGCCTGAGAAACTTTCTTGGAAACATAAAAAATAAAGTAAAAAATATTCCTTAGCATTATGTTTCACGATGATTGACTCTATTCTTAACTAGAACTGTGCTTGGATAAAAGGACCTTATTCATTTGAAAAGCATTATTCTACAAATGTATTGCTGTTAAAATGAAAGGAAAAACAACAGTGGTAAAGGAACTACAGAACACAGTGAGGCACTCAAGGGTCATAAAGCTATAAAGGATAAGTTACTTGAATTCAATGACAACTTTTGGAGGATCCAACACCTCACACATTCTCTATAGCAGACAAATCAAAAGACAGAAATCAGTTGGAATCAAGGAACTATAAGAGCAAAGAGATAAATTGGAAATCATTAATTTCACTACATCCAGAGATCATTCACCACATTTCAGGTGGGATCTCACAGAATTGTTAGTCAAGGAGGCAGTAATGTCACACAAACTATGGTAGAGGTTATGGCAATGGGTTACCAATTTAATTCCTATAGTCATAAATGGCTTTAGAGGGCTGGGAATAGTGTATTAATATGTCAGGGTTTAAAACAGAGTGAAATCACTGATGACAAAAGGAAAACAGTCTTAATGAAGATGTCAGCATGTCTTCTGAAAATCCTGTCTCCCTATCCTGTTAAAGGCTCTATTACAGTCGACAATCATGTTTATGAAAGGAATTGTGTGGACTTAATATGTTTTAAAAACTCCTTTGACCTAAGGTCCACATGACAGCCTACAGAAGCAGCAAAATTGCCACACACTCGGATGAAGGTTCTCCTACGGACTAAAACCTCTTTTAAAAATAGAAATACTGTTCTAAACAGTCATACCTTTTTTACTTTTGAAAATAGAAGACTGGATTAGATAAACCACTCGTTAGAATCTATAGGATATTTCTATTGTCAGAAATCGGAATGTTTGTTTACAGTTAAAACTTTGAGTTTCGTAACAAAAAAATGTAATGCAATTATCTTGTAATTTTGTGCAGTAACATATACACTTTTAAATCCATAGATGGATAGATGGATTTAAAAAGTAAAGAGTTAAATGAAAAAAACATTACTGTTAAAAACTAAATGTAAACACAGTCACAGTTGAGGAATGCACTCAGGGCAGGTATCTTGGGGTGCATCTGCACCGCGAGCTGTGGTGGGAGCCTGAGGAAAAAGGCTGTGAACTGCTGACCCTTTGAGAAAAAAAAGAGCACAGGGACCTGTGGCCCAGCCAGGTGAATGAACACTCAGAGACATGGCAGAAGCCAAGGACCCAGGAGGAAGAGCTCGGGCTTCTGTACACTTAGACTGTGAGGGTATAAAAGCTCAGGGATTTCTTTGTTGGGGGTCCCCCTGGGAAGCAGCACCTCAAGTTTTCTGTTATTGTGCCATAAATAAATTGCTTTATGGAACAAGACATCTGAGACTCCGCTATGGGAAACCTGGAGTCCAAATGGTAAGAAAATGTGGTCTGACTGCCTGAGAGTGGTATGTGTGTGGAGTCAAGCGTGGCACCCGTCACTCACTGGAGCTGCCCACTGTGGAGGGGTTTTGGGCCCAGTAGATAAAGGCTCCAGTGGTGGGAGTGTGATTGCCACAGAGGCTCCTCAATGGCCAGATAAGGAAATTTCCTTAGCACTCACTATAANCAGAGTGATATATATATATATATATATATATTTAATTGGCATAAGTTTTTATTTTTCAGCTTTTCTTCCTAAATGAAAGAGATGTTTCAAAAATACTGTGAATATTTTAGCTATTCTAAAAAGTCAACTAATGTATAGTCTAAGGTTTTTATTTTGCTTAAAACTTCTTTGTTTGAACATTTTTTTGAATTGTAAGCAAACTTTTGCTGTGAGATGTTACTGTTTTTCTTTCCAAATGAAATTATGTACCCATAGTCTACCTTGAAAATCTCTAGTGACATTCTCCTTTGAATGTTTCTGGATTGTTGCCTGGAATTTTGGATACAAGACTGAAGCTATTTATTCAGTTTCTTTGCATTGCTAATTTATCCAGATCTTAGGTGTGGACTAATGCTGAGACAGTAACCAGATGCTAGATAGTAGGCTACAACAAAAACAGGATCAAGGAGAAACACTTAAAATGATTCTTCCAGCAGTATCCTGGAGGAAGAGTTATGGTCAGCCTAGTGAGACCACTCCAATCTCAGCACAGCATATCTTTCAGTGCCAAGCCTACCTTTACACTAAACAGTGAAAAAAATATTGAAAAATATAAAATAACATAATATGGATGAATACATAAAATATAAAATATAAAATAACATAATATGGATGAATACATAAAAATACACATTTGTTCTGTATTCAATTTCTTAAGATAAAGATGGCTTTTTGGCCATGGCAATTACCTTAGCCTCCCATAGAATCAATTTTCATTTTATGAAAATAATTATGGCTAATGCTTGTTTTGGGATAGGATTTCATTCATGACCATAAATGATATTTTATATGTTATATGGCTTGGGTGTTTGTTTCCTTTTCAGTAGGTGAGAGGTGCTTACAGAATATACATCATCCCATGGAATGATGTGTTTATAATAATGCTGAACGCCTATTAATTTCAGAGAAATTTAACAACTTGGAAGATAAAACAAACTCTATATTCAGGGTATGGATATTATGATTGTTTAATTGTGCCCAAAGATCAACAAAAGTTCATACATCATCTTCACTCTTCTTTACTGGACTGAAGCTATTTTCCTTCTAGATGTCTTCCTTCCTTCTCGTCTCATTCATCTGGCTAAATATTAGCCAGCAGTGTGCCCAGGTGGCCAAGAAGGCCAATGGCATCCTGGCTTGTATCAGAAATAGTGTGGCCAGCAAGACTAAGGCTGTGATTGTCCTACCTCTGTATTTGGCACTGGTGAGGCTACACCTCAAATCCTGTGCTTGGTTTTGAGCACCTCACTACAGGAAAGTGTGGAAGGTTGTCCAAAGAAGGGAAATGAAGCCTGTGAAGGGTCTGGAGCACAAATCGTATGAGGAGATGAGGGAACTGGTGGTGTTTAGCCTGGAGAAAACCAGGCTGAGGGAAGACCCTATTGCTCTCCAACTACCTGAAAGAAGGTGGTAGGGAAATGGGGGTCAATCTCTTTTCCAAGTAACAAGTGATAGATCAAGAGGAAATGGTCTCAAGTTGTGCAGGGGAGGTTTAGATTGGATATTAGAAAAAATGTCTTCTCTGAAAGGGTTGTCAAGCACTGGAAGGACTGTACAGGGAAGTAGCCGAGTCACTGTTCTTGAAGGTATTTAAAAGACGAGTAGCTGTGGCACTTAGGGGCATGGACTTGGAAGTGCCAGGTTTATGATTGGACTTCATGATCTTGGAGGTCTTTTCCAACATAAATGATTCTATGATTCTATTAACCTTGAAATTTTGGTAGGAATTCAGTAAGGACAGTGTTTTCCACTTTGTCTGATTGGCAGCAGTGATGACAATATTAGCATTATTTTTAGAGCGTTCAGATTCTGAAGGAACTGGAACCCACTGCCACAGTAGAAGCCCTGTAAAACGTAGGAACAGTGAACCCTCCAAGTGGCAGTGACTGCTGTGTTATTGACTGTCTATAGATGGCATTTGCTAGACAGGCCATATGTATATGTATATATACACCAGTGAGAGGCATCTTTGGAACCTAGAGGAACAAGGCACCTAGTTTGTGACTTCCAAGTGGCTTCTGTTTGAGAAAAATGCTGAATCTAAATAGTAAAATTTCTGTAAATTAATAGATGCAGTGTCTGGTGTTCAGGATTAAGTCAAGATGGAGACAAATGTCAAGCTTGAATGTGTTCTACTTTTTTGGAAAATATAGATAAATGGGTTTAGTAATCAAAATTAAAAAATAAACAAACAAACCCAAAACAAAAAACAAACCCCAAACCCAACACAAAACATAACAGGAAAAAACAAAAACCCCAAAACCAGGAAAAAATGCAGCCAGCAATTAAAACCAAAAGAAAAACAGAACAAAAATCTCAGCTCAGATTTCTCTCTTTTATTATGTCTTTTACTTTATAACATATCTGTGTTTAGAGAATGCATCACTATCTCATACATTTCATGAAATTTTAAGGTACTCTCCAAGAGATTGGAATGCATTTTTCAGTGAAATTTGAAATCCAGCTTTATCATTGTCTTTATTATTTTGTCTTGGAAACACTAAGATGCACTCCTAAATCTCTTTCTAAATCCAGAAGGAAAAAAAAGGAAATAATTTTTCTGTTGTCATTGAAAATTTGGGTCAAAGCTTCCTGACACATAGATTTTCTTGAAGGATACACAGTTAAGATCAATATAGTGCCATTAAAAAATACATTTCTGCTGAGTCATCTGAAAGCAGCTTGGGAGTCTTTGTTTTTAGCAAGCACACTTAATTATAGAGTCCGGATATACTCAGTGATCTGTGAAGGTTAATATCTATCCATAAAAGTGATGTGCTAAGGTTCTTTTGTCTATTTGCCCACATGTTAACAGGAAATTTCAAACAGAATTGAATTCTTCACCTTATTATAAAACTAATACTGACTATAAACTTTTACTTGTGGTTCAATGGGTGGTTAACTAATGATTTTTAGAAGCTACTTCAGCTTTCTTTGGATGTCCTTATGACACAAATCTGCAGCTGAAACCCTTAAGGGCCATATTTTTAAAGGTGTTTCCTATTTTTAACAGCTACGGCAGCACTTTTGTAACTTGCTACCTACTAGCTGTCTGTCTGGATATTCAGGTAATAAATATTTTCTTAATTATAGCAAAAAAGAGCAATATATATATATATATAAAATACATGTGTATATATATATATACACACACCTTCACACACAGGTATATATATGTGTATTTGTGTAATAAAATAAATTTTATATATAATTAAATTAAGCAATAACATATGTGCAATTATTAATTTTTTCCTTATTAATTCCTCTCCTGATTTGTCCACATGCTTCTACCAGCACAACCTAGACACAAAACCCAGGAAAAACTCATACAAACCAACACTAACACACCTCTCTTCCTAACCTTCAAAAAAAAAATAAAAATCCCCAAGTCAAAGCAAAAACCCCT
>VWZG01003346.1:41916-63020 GCA_013396735.1 Grallaria varia | reverse complement strand
CACTATAGGAACAAATAATAATTATTTTAGATATCTTAAAAAAACATACAGCAAGAAAACTTTTTAGAACAAGCTGGTGCTCTTCCTCCTTCTCCATAAAGAATGTATTATGTGATAAAACATGTTTTTAATAATCTGAAACTATTGTTTTTAATAAAATTTAGTTGATGTAGGAAAAAATGCCAACTTTTACAGATTTCTGCCGTTGCTATTTAAGAATACGTAGTTTAGAACACGATCTGAACAATTTTTAAAGGAATTTATCTGTCTGTTTAAGGATATTAAGGTTAACCAAAACATGAGTGTTATCATAGAGACAAAGAGGCAAAACTAGACAAAACTGAAAAGTGATGTTTGAAAAATGCTTCTTCAGGTTACATGAAGTAATAGTGGCTTTGCTACTGCGAAAGAAAGGGAATGAAAAAAGAAATAAACTAATAAAAATTTCATAAACTTTGAGGAAAGAAAAAAAAAAGATTGAAAGGTCCTTGTTACATGAGACAAACTTGTAAAAAAGATAACAAGGACAAATACTATGTAAAATTATATTATGTTTTATATATGCTACTCAAATTTAAGTGTTTTGCAAATTTTGAGTACAACGTAACAGAATTAGCTTTGATTTTATACCACCTGTAGGGCCATTATCATTAATTAAAAGAAAAACAAATTTATTTTGTCATTAAATATATATAATGTAAATAAGAATTCTGAGAAGTCGTTATTTTAACATTGTCTGATAAATTAGGCTGTAGAGTGACTGTAATGACCCAAATGGCATTATTTCATGTGCTGTTCATTAATCTTTACCTATTGAGTAGAAACCATCATTAGCCATGGGTCAGTTTGGGATGTCTGGGTGAGAAAAAGTCTAGTAGGACATGAAAAACCTATCCCCAACACTAGAGATTTTTTTGTAGGAAGACAAATTTACTATTCCAGCAATCAGGAAAGATGACTGCTCTGAATGTGTGGGTACAGTGGGTAAGAGGAAATAGTCACCTAACAGACTAAATTGAAGGTGAAATCTTGGTTATTTTCAAATCAAGGAGACTTTTGCCATTGAATTTAGAAGTGCAGTCTTTTTCAAGTCTGGAGGAAAGGTACAATAGAAAGATACCATAGCATTAAAGAAAGAGAAGAAAAAACATTTAGGTTCTACATAAAATCTAACACAAACTCCAAGGAACAACTGAACTGAAAAATAGTCTCTCAGTAGAAAATGCAACATTCATGGTCTGGGTCTTTGAAAACTAAGCTTCATCAATTATATTTATTGTGCATGATAGCTACTCATATTGGCAAGGAGAGGGGCAGATGACTTATATAGGTCCTTTTCAGCTCTAATATCTATTAGAGCATGGATGCATTCCAGAAGTGAACTGACTGGGTTCAGGGAAGTTCAATAGCTCCCAACTCGGAAGCACCTGCTTGCCTTGTTACCTCAGGGACACGCAGTTCAAACTAATTTGCAAATCTGTTCTTCACAAAACTGCTGATTAAATGAGCTAAGTCATTCATATCAATGCTTTGTAGTTTTGGGGTTTTTTTGTTTTGTTGGTTTGGGTTTTTTTATCCCTGAAAGAGGAAGTCTGACAAAAACAATGTGAAAAAATAGATGCAGAGGCACATAATGAAATTAAAGTACTATGAGTACTGCAGCGCTAGCATGTTTTCCACCTGCTCCTCTTGTGCACATGCAGCTTTTTGCCAATACATTGACCAGAAAGGAGAGAGACTTTGTATATTAAAATAGAACCTTGTTTTGTCAAACAAATTGTTAATGAGATTTCCATCCAGGTTTTTCTATGGCTTGTATTTTTCCATGATTTGTTAAAAACAGAGCTAAAACAGGCATGCTCGTTAGTGGATATTTAGTATAATGGGCCAGGTTAAAATGAATGAACAAGTCTCTGTGACTGTTCCAGAGACTTTACCCTTAAAAAGCTAAGTAAACAGGCAAATCATACACAAAGTAAATGCTAGGTATGCAAATCTAGGTAAAGCTACCTAGATGGTTTATTTTTTATTATAGACTTGTTTTAAATAGTGGAAAAAGGGTTTACGGAAGTTTGTAAATGAAAGTAGTCTGAGCTGGATGGATAAACCCTGAAACTGTTTTTCCTTCCATAAGAAACTAAATAGTAAATGAACACTGTGGGTCCCCCTCTACTCTTCTTTTGTGAGACCCCACCTGGAATACTGCCTGTGGTCCTGATACCACAACATAAAAAGGACATACAACTTTTGAAGCAAGTCCAGAGGGTAACCACGAAGTTGACTAGAGCACCTCCCCTGTGAAGACAGGTTGAGAAAGTTGGGGCTGTTCAGCCTGGAGAAGAGAAGGTTGCATGGATACCCCATAGCGGCCTTCTAGTATCTGAAGAGAGCCTACAAGGAAGTTGGAGAGGGGCTTTAGTGATAGGACAAGGAGTAATGGGTTCAAACTGAAAGAATATAGTTTAGATATATTGGAGAATTTTTTCACTATGAAGGTGGTGAGATACTGGGAGAGGTTGACCAGAGAAGTTACGGATGCCCCATCCATGCCAGTGTTCAAGGTCAGGTTGGATGGGGCATTGAACAACCTGTAGTGGAAAGTGTCCCTGCCCATTTTAAGGGGGTTGGAACTAGATGATCTTCAGGTCCCTTCCAATCCAGACTATTGTATGATTCTGTGATTCTATATTGTAAGAAAGCATGTCAAAAAAAGATCCTCGTACAACATTCTGTAATTTAGACTTGTATTTTTTGTGAAGACCTGCCTTCCCACTTTGCTTTTTAATATTGAGAGCATCTTCAAACAGAATGACACCTATATTTTAAAAAAAATCATTTTTTAAACAAGAAAACCAATGTATTATTCCTTTGATGTTCCTCAGCGACTGAAAAAATTCAAGGATCTATTTAATGATCTTGTCCTTCTTTAAATTGTGTTCCTTATTAAAACAGACTGAAAAGTACTAATGATAGGAATAGCTGCAAAGAGTAGGATAATACTAGAATTAAAATTACAGTGACTGACAGATTTTAAATGGTGATCACCTGAATGCATAGGTAAATCACAAATTGTCAAAAAGAAGTTCACACCAGTTGATGATGCAGTGTGGAATTTCACAGAACATGGAAAACATCTGTGTTTTATAATCAGGAATATGGGTGATTTTCAGCTTTTTTAATGATAAACACTTGCATTCATAATTAAATCAGACACCATTGAGGGAAAATGTCAAAACATATGAAAATAATGTCCAGAGCACTCCTTATTATGGAGCACAGAATTTTGGATATAGTTTTGAATTTCTCAGCCACCATTCTACTATACCAGTAAAAATTCTAGAGTGTACACCTTCATCTTTCAATAACCCCCACTTTGCTTAATTGGTGTGGGTTCTAGTGTGTACTGCTCCAGAACTTCCAAAAAAATCATGTCACGTATTTTTGGTCACTTATTTTTACTTATGTATATATATAAGTATTACTAGATACTGTAATATCACTAATACATATATTTTATATATAATTGTCACAGAATGACAATTACCTGTTGTACCTATTGACATCACTTTTATTCTAGTCCAGCAAGTAGGAGTTTTACTGCTGACTGCAGTGAGCTCAAACTATTTGATTTAGTCAAAACCAGTTTGCTTTCAACAAGCTGTCAGACAAGAATCAAGCAGAACAACGTTACCTGATTACATTTGTGAGGTCTGCTCTATTTTACTTACAACAGGTGTGCTTAGTAACTTTCACATACAGCTAAGGAAGATCCCACCTTTCAGCAAATAAAAGATGTTTGTTAACACTCATTTGATCACACTGCAGGTGATATGGAGAAGAATAGAAAATCTGCTCCAGGATGACCACAGAAAACAAAAAATGTTCATTTCTGACACAAAATAATTTTACAGTGACAGTCAAGTATTGGCCTGACAGTGAAATAAAAATGAAAGATGAGTTTAGATCTTTGTGATGAGAGTGCTACCAAAAGTGAGAAATCTGAAGCTTCTAAATCTACTAGCAGGTTTATATGTGCCTGCATGTTATCAGCATGTATTGAGGTAAGGCTCCTTGAAGAGCTAAGAAAAAAGGTAGCTTTGACTCCCTCCAGTCCTGATAAATTCAGTGCTGAGGATTAGAACATCAGAGGGTCAGCCAAAAAGCCTAGTCTGGAACAATAAATAAGCAGGAATCAGACAGCAAGTCTTTGATTATTTTGTTTTTCTTTGATTATTCCTGTAATGGATAGCAGTTTTTGGTGTTACCATCTACTGTGAGTTATCTTGCTGATTTCTGTGACACAGGAAAGTGTTTTTGAGAAAGTAATTTTTTTAACAGAGGGAAACAAAACCCAGTTAACTCTGGCCTCTTCTCAGGAAAATGAGAACTCCAAAGATAGCATTAAGGTCAGTAACTTCTGGCAACAGGAACAGAGAACAACATAGCAAGGAATATTTTGGACAGTAAAATATCTTGCTTTTCATGACTCTTTACAAAGGAAAGTTGATAGATTTTGAAATCTCAGTCTGGGTTTTTCTGTTGGCATTGATATTGGTGAAATTAACAGCAGATTTTATGAAGGAGGTATTAAAGTACATGAAGTAAACAGAACCAAAATTGGGCAGAAACCAATTTCAGACATTCTTACAACTTCATATATTAGTAGTGCCTCTGCTGTTATCAGTTTCAAATGTGACATTCAAAATACGCATGAAAATATGACATGCCATTATACAAATATAAACCCATACTTTAATGTAAAAGATAAAGACCATAATCAATAACAACAATATAGTTGCTATCAATATAGAAAAAAAAAAAGCCAAAACAAAATGAAAACAAACAAACTCAAACCAAAAACCTCCCTAAAATCAGAAATATGGCAGAAATAATAAAATATACTTTACACAATTATTATCAGACACAGCTTTAGTGTACCTGTAGTTACTGGAGCTGAATTCATTTTATAGGGTTTTTTAAGTCATATTACAAAAGTTCTGCTCAGAACATACTGTCTTTGTTGCACTTTTCACCTCTAGATAACTTCTCCAGCCCGCTACTTTAGCAGTATCTTTCTTCAAAGATTCTTCACACTGCTTATGCCACTCTCAGAATTTTAATGCGAATTTCTGACAATATGGAGTGTTATGAAGCATTAACATTTAAACCCACTGCTAATCCCCACATGGCTTGCTTTATTCTTTTATATCTGTATATTGTATGAGCTACAGAGAACAATAAAACTGAATAAGCACCTTGGAGAGAGAGCAAGAGCTTGTGTGTGAAACATGCTATAGTAATTATAGTGGTGCTATTTGAAGAACTATAGACAAGGCTGTTTTAAATATAGAACATTTTCAATCAGATGACTAGTGGTAGTTAAAATGCAGTTTGCTGTTGAAGTTTGCCTTGAGGCCTTCTGTCACCCAGGGGTTAATTTGGGTACAAAGTGAATATCAAGTTTGCTTCAAGAAGCAAAAATATGTAGGTTTTCAACACGTTGACATGTAAGTTTGAATTAGCAACAAAGGCAAAAGAGTTTTCTAGCAAATCCTGTTTCCAAAACCTGTAACTCCAACCTGGCCTCATGTTTTCTGTATGCAGTGGAAAAAAATAATTTAAAAGATTTTCATTCATAATACACTCTGAAACTTAATATCGTTTTTCTAAAATGAAAAAATATGTATTTTAATATTTCAAATCTAATATGGGAAATAAAAGCACAGCCAGTTGAAGATATTTGCACAGAAATTGCATTTCTCTGGTTTTCTTGTTGTTCTCTTTTTATTCAGACATACACATCTTCAGGTTTTGTGAAACAACCAGAAAATGGAATAGTAGATTTTACATATTCCCTTTGTCTGAAAATCACCATTTTTTAAAGTTTGTGACTAGAGGTAATATCACTAATCAGAAATAAATAGCTGCATGACATAAAAATGCATTAGGAACAAAACAATACAGAATACTCCTGCTATTATTGTCCCATTCTGAGTCTACATTGTAATTCAGATAAATCTAAATCCAGTGCTGCAAGTGTAGTTGAAATGCTTTATTTGTATTAATACAACTTCTGGTACCAATATGTAAATTAACACACATTGTGCATATATATCTACACTCCTGGCATGTATTTCATAATGCACTATTAAGCTTTTCAACTCTGTTGAGTGGTGGGGGTTTTAGCTTGCTCAAATGAAGAAACAAAATAGATTTGTGTTTGTGCAAAACAAACACTCACCTAAATACATATAAAAAAACCTATACAAAGAAATAAGCATTACCTTCAATAAACAATGTATGTTAATTCTGTTTTATGATCTTAGTTTTAACTCGACCTTGAAAAGGAAGGAAATAATGTACATAAGTCTTGTAATTATTGGAAGAAAAATATCCCTAGTTTAATGATGTTAAGCAGAGTTGGGGAAAAAAAAAGTCAGCAAAGTGAAAGCAAAAAACAATTGGACAATTATAGAAAATGAGCACTTTCAAAATGTTAATCAAGGGAAATTTGAAAGAAACCACATAATCTAGGAAAACTTTCTTTATTGCAACATATTAGCTATTTTTCCTTCTACATTTCCTAGTGCTTAAGAAATATTTAAAGTAGTTTTGTTGTAGAGAAAAACAAATAGTTTTAAATATGTAAGTACACACAGAGAAGAAGTATAAGGACCAGTATAAATTGCAATAAAACTCCTAACAAAATAGATCTCAAAAAATAATGCAGAGAACAGATGAGATCAAGAAAAAACAAATTAATGTTGCTAGTTCTTTGTAGATCAGTACTGAGCATAGAAGCTCACAGTAAGCTCTCTCATTTGAGTACAAAGTGTTTCAGATAAATGAGGAAAAGCGCTCTAAGTAAATTATACGTGAATAATTTACACGAGCTTCTTTAACTGAGCTTTTGACAAGAAATAAAAACAAAGGAATATGAAGCTAACTTTCAGTAAGGTTATGGACTGCTAGAGAAGTTATCTAACATGAGATATTCTCCTGACACCAATCAGGGACATACTTAGTCCGTGGCTTATACTGAGGAAGAGTGAGGACTGCCCCTGAGTGCTCAGCTGTGCTCCGAGGTGTCCTTCTCCAGTGGGTGAAGCTCTTTAACTTTGTGTGCAACACAGTACTGCTGATTGCAGTGTAGTTTAAGTGGTTCAGTGTAGAATTACAAAAAAGCTTAGCTTCAAACTTCTCTGCTGCTGTGATATGCAATCCTCTTCCTACGGACTGGCATTTCCTACCAATTCACTGCCACATGTAATCATTAAAGCCCCTGATTGAACCTCAAATCTTTAATTGAGCTGAAGTGCAGGCAGCTCAAGCTTCAAGTGACTATTTCTTTTGTAATTTTGGCATATGTTGTAGAGATATCTGGCTGCATAGAATGTTAAAGGACATCCTGACAGGATCTATGTATAGTTCATCCATTCAATCACAGTTATCTGATCTTTTATAACTGTAATTACTTTTGTTCATTAAATGATTGTACAAGAACCAGATGAAAATTTGTAAGCTCGAGATGAGATTCAGCTTGTGAAATGGAATTTCACTCTATGTTCTCAATTTAAAAGTCATTAAGTATACAACAAAAAGTGATGCAATATGTAAAGCCTCACAAAAACTGAAGAGCTTTCCAGCTTGTTCCTACGTTTCAGAAGGATGAAGATCATTAAATATCTACTTGTGAAGGGACACATCCTTGATAACTCTGATATTTAATTACCTTTGCTTTTTAGTTGACTATAATCTTACAAATAGTGAATTTCCATAGAATGGTTAATAAATTAATTAGGGACATGGTTTCTGAAGTTATTAAATGCTTTGCCAGATCTGGATCTGAATTATCTTCCTTGCCTGAAGCACATTTATTCTAACGGATAGATGCATCTCTTAAAACCTGAAAGTTCTTTGTATTTTCCAGTCATGTTATCCAAGTGAATGCAGAGGTAATGACAGAAATTACAGCTGTAGAAGGAGGAAACAATTGCAAATCAGTCTGCATTCCTGTTAATTTACAAGTGTTTTCTGGAAAGTCTTTGTGAAAATATGTCCTGGAAATCATATTGTATAAGTCAAGAAAACTCCACTTATTCTTAAATCTGCTTCAAAGATGATGTGAAGCCCTGGTTATTGACCAGAATTTGTGAAATAACAGTTAGTGCCAGTCTTTCTAAAACAAGTGATTGTATCTACATTTTCTCCCTGATAGGATCCGGTAAACTTGGATGACTTTAGATGTCCACTTCTTAAACTGCTGTTTATAAGAATACTCCTGAACAACTGCCACATTCTGAATATCTCACAACATGTTTTGTTTGTTGATCTGAAACCTCACAGTACTGCAGCGCTTTGCAGATTGTTCTAGCTTACCCTAATCAACCAGACATCTAGCTCCCAAATTCCACAGGTATACAAAAGACAAACTGAGTAATCCTTAAACAAGTTTATCTAATACTTCTTAAAGGAACTGTCACATCACAAAATTAATTTATGACTGAGGGAGGTAATAGCAGCACTTACATTGTAAACTGGAAAAGGAAAAAAGTTCAGATTACAGCCAGTATTAGGTCTTAGTCTATGGTCTCTAATTAGACTTGACAATGCACACACATATAGTTTGAGGAGTGAAGATTTCCAGTTCTCAAATGCATACATTAGTTATTGTGTTTTAGTTTTATATAATTCCTGTCTGTCTTTCTGTTAAAATGGACAAAAACTCTCTTTCAAATTTTGTAAAAGCATTGAAAGAGGCACCAACATAAATAGGCTTGGTGTTCAGGAAATCTGTATGAAAGTTGAGGGTACTATGCGGGTTTTTTCTAGAAATTATATATTTTTTTCTTTTTGGCATGTGTGAGTGAATGCAGCATTAATAGTAATCAGTAAACTAACCTCAGTAAATCTTTCTAAGGCTGTGCACGGACTTATTTTTCTTCAAACCTAATTCCCTCTATTGTATATACAGCAAAACTCAGATCCATATGCTCAGAGTTTTCTGACCTGTTTTATGCAAATTTCATCATTTTATGTATTTTACAGATCAGCTTTCTAAGGTGCACTGTGAGCTGCTCCTGAAATGTAGATACTTATCTGGCATTTTTGAACTTCCTTGGTGACAAGGAACTTGGGATTTAGGTAAGTGTTGCACCTACTGCATCTTAAATTTGATTTAGCTTTTAATTTATTTTTGTTTTCACCAATTAGTTCACTTCTAATTTATGATTCTTTAATTTTTGCCTTTGTGCATCCCCAAGGCAACATAGAACTTAATAAAGCTATTTGTTGCTATAGGCAACAGAATTGTTTTTCAACATATTGTCAGACCGATGGTATCATTTGAATTTTGATGGTTTGCTGCAATACTATTTTTATGATTGTTGTCATGAAGGGAAATAAAAATATTTCTATTGGTTGGCACATTGTACGTATGAGCTAACACTGTTTCCTCTACTGCTTTTTAAGAAGAAAATGATAAGTAATGAATTGGTCCCACTTCAGATGATCTCAGGGGAGAGATAATCCTGCAGTTTGATGAAAAATGGTTCTGTTTGTAACAATTTCTTGGGGATTTAAAATATCAGTATATTAGCAGTCACATTGTATTTTATAAGATGAGTATGTGCGAACGCTAGCGTAGTTCACTGACTTAAGTACTGAGAATATAGGGTAAAAACCTAGGATTTATTTTTCAAGTTATTATTTGTAGGTATTCCCAGAAATATCACTTTAAGTATTATTAATACATATTTGGGTTACTTGCAAGAATAGGTATGTAAAAACACCATAAAATTAAAAGAGATATTACTGATGTGAATTTTTTGCTCCTTTTGGACCTCAGAAGCTTGTTTTCTCAAATTGTAGCATCAACAAGTATGATCACTGATAAAGCCTTAGTGATAACTTTTCAATGAAAAACTTTTTCGCCTTGAGTAGGGCTCACATATACCAGAACTTTTTCTCTGTTTGTTCTTCTATTGTAGGCATTTTACTTTTTTTTTTATTTTCCTCCTGAGATGTAAATTAAAGTTGCCTTATGGATGGCTGTTGCTAATTGTATTATAGAAAATATCATAATACAGAAAGTAAATTGAATATTAGATAAGAATCTCTCCTGTTGCATCAGCTCAGTGAATTGCAAGTCATCAATGCTTTCTGTAAAACCAGTTTCATGGAGAAGACTTGGATATGGAGAATCAGAGAATCATTAAGATTGGAAAAGACTTCTAAGACTGAGTCCAGCTGCTAACCTAGTACCCCCATGTTCACCACTCAGCTGTGTCCTCAGGTGCCACATCTACATACCTTTTGAACGTTTCCAGGAATGATAATTCTACCATTTCCCTGGACAGCCTGTTCCAATGCCTTCCCTTTCAGTGAAGACATCTTTCCTAATACCCAAATCTAAACCTTCCCTGGTGCAATGTGAGGCTATTTCCTCTTGTCCTGTCACTTGTTACCTTGGAAAAGAAATTGACCTCTGCCTGCTACAACCTCCTTTCAGGTAATTGTAGAGAGCAATAAGGTCTAATCTGGATCTCCTCCTCTGTGGGCTGAACAACTCCAGCTCCCTCAGCTGCTATAGAAGCTGGTGCTCCAGATGCTTCATCATCTTCTTTGCCCTTCTCTGGACACACTCCAGCGCCTCAATGTGTTCCTTGGAGTGAAGGGCCCAAAACTGAACACAGGATTTGAGGTGTGGCATCCAGAGTGTCCAGTACAGCAGGACAGTCATTGCCCTAGTCCTGCTGGCTACACTATTGCTGGCACAAGGATACCACTGGCATTCTTGGCCACCTGGGTACCCTGCTGGCTCATATTTAGCCATCTGTTGGCTGACACTGCCAGGTCCTTTCCCTCAAGGCAATTTTCCAGCCACTCTTCCCTATCCCTGCATGGGATTGTTGGGACTCAGGTGCAGGACCTGGAATTTCATACAATCAGCCTTGTACCATGCATCCAGCCTGTCCAGAGCCCTCTGCAAATCCTTCCCACTCTCCAGTACATCAACACTCCTGCCCAACCTATTTGACTTAATGAACTTCCACTGGAGGTTCCATTTCTTTCATCTGTAATTACAGCTACTAATGAAAAGGAGTATTCTTGTGTCCTTGTTCAAACAAATATAAATTGGTAATTACACTAAAATATTTCAAGCTGATTTTTACAATAACTAAATTTACTTTTTTTCCCCACAGTAAGCGGGAAAAGTATTTTTCAATTTAACTTACTAAATTTTCTATGGTCAGAAACTTAAAGTTCTAATAAATACAATTTAAGCAATCTATTTCCTAATCGTGTGATTTGAGCAATAATTCCTGTATGATTTTTTTTTTTATTCCAGTAGAGTTTGCATAGTAACTGAAGTATCTTGACTCTTCTGCTGAATAAAAAGTATAACTTCTGATTAATATTGTTTGCAATATAAATAATTTCAACCTTCTCTTGCATTGTTCATAAACAAAATAATTTGTTTAAGAAACTGCAGGATATGTCTGAAATTGCATCACTAGGTTTCTGAAGCAGGGCAAACTTAAAATTAACATATTGTGATAATTACAGGGCTTTGTGCAGTTTACAGCTTCTACGAACACTATGGCTCTGAGTCAGAAAGTAAAGAACAGTCTGAGCCTTAGCTGGGCTTTGCCTTCTTACTCTCATCTCAATTTAAAATAAAACACCAAAGCCAAATTGCAGAACAGTTTCTTGTCCTTTACTTTTTCTGTACAGAAAATGCTTTATTTCTCAGGTTAAAACTTTTGCACAATACAATAACTTCCCCAAGAAACCATGAGTTTGAACAGGAAAGATTACTTTGCCAGCTCTTAAAGAGGTGTGTCACAAAGTCACCCAATAGCCCAAGAAGCAGAAAGAGGCTTGATTCAGATATCTGTTCTTGAGTCATTTTCAGCAGTTCAGAATGGAAGAAGTCAATGCAGAATTTGGATGACATTTATGGCTCATCTTTCTTATAACTGGTGGGTCACTGGAAATTCTGGTATGATTTATGAAGTTTGTTCTTTTCTCCTTTGCTAAATGTAATGGTCTGTTTATAAATTCAATGTAGAATGTGTTCCATTAAGCTTATTATTTGCCTATTGAAGAATTAAATTGGACTGAGTCCAGAAACAGCTCTTGTCCACTGTGTGTGATTTCGGTATGTAAGTTACTTGTTTGAATGTGCTTGTAACTCCAAAATGGAAGGTGATGACCTGGATTCTATTTGGCTGTCAGAAGCCTGAAATATCAACTCACTCTTGTGCTAGGAATTTGGTCCTCAGCTAACAGGCATTTGTGGATCAGATTTTTGTCATAGGTATGTATTAAAACCAGAACAGTTTCTAGGTTTTTGATACATTATGCCAGAATGTGCAAAGAGGGTAAGAGAGAGAGCTCAGTTTAATAAACACATCCATCTTAAATATAATGACAAGATTAGTTGATTTTAACTCTTGTTTTAAAGCTTGTTAAATTCTTAATTGGTAAATGTGAATGATTTGCTGGCTATGATGAAACTGGGCCACTAAAAGCCTGAAGAAATCAAAGCCATCATTAAAATATGGACTAAAGAAAGTTATAACTCTTTTTTTTTTCCTTGCAGATATAAATGAGAATAATTAAAAAGCACTCATTATGGGAACCCTGTAAATTATAAATAAATCAATCAACTAAAATTGAAGCAAACAAAATGTTCCTTTTGTAAATTACGCTATGTTGGACTGCAAGGAAATAAAAAACGGTCCAAACTGTTTTTCTCTAGTGAGAACAAGGAAAGAAGGCAAGATTTAGGAATTCTTACTGGATTGTGAAGCTCAACAACCAGGCTGAAGCAGCATGGTGCTCAGCAGAAGTTACAATGGGGTAATGAAGAGGCTAGAACAAGAACTGTCAGTGCAGACTCTTAAAAATCAAGATATTAGTCTGTGATCTCCAAAAGACTGGGTTTGTAATGAGTTTTGCTGGAGATTCGCACACATGTCCTGGGTTACACAAAGACTCTGGTATCCACCTCTTCCCTTTTCCCCAAATATGCCTACTAATTTAGACTGTGGGAAGGGACTTAAGGTGATAATCTGTTTTCCTAGGAGAAGAACATATCCACAAATGTGAAAAGACTGCAATGCTGATGACTCAGGCAATCCAGGTGTTGAAGGTGCACACCTGCCACCTCAGGCTACCAGCTGGGTGTTGTTTCTTTGTCCTTGCACAAATGACTCAACTGTGATAACTGTGCTTGAGGAGGCACCAGGACAATTCCTCCACATGGCCTGAAGATACTCATCTCTGCTGATGGCCATAATGGATCCACCTGTGCTGACAGAACACCTTAGAAGGTGTCAAAGACTCTTGAAATGTCCTGTGATCCAGTGTTAATCATCCAGTGAAGAGTTCCCCACCCTAGGGGAGGTACCAGAGGCATTCCCATCTACCCTGAGCCCAATAAAAGATCACTGGGCAGACTGGGGGTTTCCTACCACCACTTTGGTGAATCAGGATTGTGACAACCTTTGGATTTGCAGTGACCAAACCTCATTGCTGGATCTGGTGGGTGTCTTGTGGGTCCTTCCAGTCACCTTTGGGTCCACAGCCCTGCTCCTGCTGCCTGTGCTGGCACTGCAGCCTCGCTCTAGCACCGACCCTCCAAACCATTCCTTCCAGGTTTTAATGGGCGGGGAGGTGGCTGCCATCTCATTTTGGCCCAGTGGGTGGGAGCTCAGGAATTTTCTGGTTGGCTTAACCCAGTTTTACCAGTATTGTTGTTTTGCATTCTTCTTGGTAAAGAGTTACTCCTTTCTACTTACATCGGGGTGTATTTGATCTCTCATTATTGGAGAGAACCAGGGATACTGAGCTGGAGGAATAAGACTTCTGTCTGAGGTCTCTGCCCCTCCAAATTGTTTCAAACTGATGCAAAATATCAGATGGAAATTAGCATTGCATACTATTTCTTCAGTTTGGGATGAGAGGATAGCTCTAGTTTCTAAGGAAATCAACAAAATATGAGGTTTTCCCTGAACCTCTGCTATGGTATTGAAAAAGCTTAAGGAAATTCAAAAGTGCATCAGTTATTCAAAGCTGAGAGTGAATATATATACATATATGCTTATATTGAAAACAAATATTTTCAAAGATTATATAATTGGCTAAAGAGGAAAAAGTAAATAAAAATGTGAAATCCAAAAATATAAAATGTAGTGCAACAGCCTTGCCACATGGAGATCGTACATCCATAAGGAAGAGGACATATATCCAGGTACTTCTCTTTGCTGGTTGCTTGAGATAGTAACAAGTTCAACCTGTAAATTCAAAATGGGATTTACTGCTCTTATTCTCAATAATAATTCATCACCCACACATTCAAAATGAAATAAAAAAAATCAATATTGACTAGAAAAGCATGGTGAGAAAAATTGATAAAAAAGGCATGAAAAGTGATAATGTCTGGAATTATTAAAAGATAAAAATAGACCTTAGTAGCAACAAATTATGAGTCCTACATTCATTTGCTGAGAGATTAGATACTTTTCTCAGACCTTACTTTTGTCTTTTGCCTTTGTAATTTCCCACTTATTTTATGTTTTCTTAAGTGTACTTGTGGCACTAGATGTTCCTGATATAGTTTCTACTATTGATCTCCAATCAAATATGAGCAAATTGAAGTAACAATTCTCACAAAATTTTCAAGAATAATTTTGAATTCTGAGGTCTCAAAAATACCAGAGAATTATAAATTATTCTGAATAATAAGCTTTACCTCTATGCGTGGCCAGCATAACAAGGCAATGGAACTATCTTTTTTCACCTCTTTGTGTCATCTGTGGAAAGTCACCAAGAGTAGATAATGCTCAACTGGAAGAATAGTAATTGTGTTTGTACACAAAATAAGAATAGTCTCTATGTATTCTCCTTGAGCATCTGTTCAAGAAAGGCCAGAAGCAAGTCTTTCATTAATCACTGAATGTCATGTGCAATAAATCTGCCTAAACTCAGCATGATATAGTTTTTCCAAGTACTTGGTTCATTTGTAAATGTTATGGGTATGTCAGTCCAACTTGGCCTAGCTCTTTCCTTCATCCTGCTGCTTAAGATTTTATTCAGCTCTGCCGGAGTCACCAGAATACTACCAACACATTGTTAACAGGCTAATTAATAGTGAGTGTGCTATGCTTACATAGCAGCAACTATTTGGTAGACATATCCTATGTCAAATGTTATATCTGACATCCACGATTTGGCATCTGTAAGAAAATAATGTGGTTTGACTTTTCTTCTCTTTTTTTATTTTTTAATTTATTTCTTCCTCTCTAGGTAAAATTAGTAAGAATATCTTGTATTGTGAGCAGAAAAACTGCAGAAAGAACAAAAGAATTGTCATGTTTTCCAGAATGGTAGGTATAATAGATGAGTAACTGAAATGAGTAAGATAACATAGGAGTACAAGAATTTCTCTTTCCTCCCTGATTTTCAATCTTCCTGTGCTTTCAGTGAATAATTAATAAGTGTTGAACTTCATGGTACCAGATAATAACAAAAAGCAATTATTAAAACAGTCTGGGAGTTACTATATGTTTTAAATGATAGAACTTCAGTTACAGACTTCTTCAGATTCTGAATGTAGGCCTTTCTTAACCCAGTCATAGCAGACAGAAAACAGTTTGATCAAGTTGTAGGGTATCATATAGCTGCCACACAATATTCAAACATAGGAAAAAGCTTTGATCTCAGTAGAGTTAAAACCCTATTCTTCTCCCCAGCTAAAGAGGGAGGCCTTGTACTACTATATCACTAAGGACTGTAAATTTGAACATGAGTTTTATCTGACCATAATCTCAAGATTCTGTAAGGATCCTCAAGGCATCTTTGCACCCTGCAAAATCTGCACTGTAATACAGCTGAGGCCAGGAAGTTACCCCTAATTATCACATTAGATTTAGAAAGTTTATGATAACACAATAAATAGAAATTAATAATTCTGAATAGAAGTGGTCTTTTTACAGCACAGATTTTTATTTTTTTTTCCTTATTGACAAAAAAAAAATAAGATAAAGAAAATTTTTGAATTCTCTTAGGGCTTTTCTCAGATGTGTAATAATGGGAATAAATGAAGTACAGAATCCTCACCAAAGAGGAAATAACAGAACTGAGGCTGACTATTCCTAGTTTCAGTGGGTTCCCTATAATGATAGTCTGTGAGGTGTACTGAGAAATTTCCATATCTTTAATGACTTATTTGTTTTTAGGGGAGCAGTCAATTTTATTAGCCTGGGTGGCAGGGAATTAGTTTGATGAGGACCTCTACTTTTTCTCTTGGTCACTCCAACCTCATTCTGAGGTTTCCCTCTCATGAGAAAATCTAAAGAAATTTTTGTAGACATTTCATGGCCTGAAAATATTCTATGTAAGTAAGAGGACACAGGCAGAAAAGAAATCCGAGGTAAAAAAAATCTCCCACAAAAATCTTGCCAGAAAAAATTCTAGGAGTGTTTGCCAAGTGTAAGGAATCAGCACATATTCATCAAATTTTGTCTACATTGGATATGATAGGTGTTGGCTGAAAACTTTGTGGCAGTAACTTCTAAAGTATGCTAACTTCTTTGCCATTAGAATTTCCATCTATCTGATACAAGAGTCCTTGTTTTATAGATGTCAAGTGTCTTGCATTAATCCCTAGGAAAAATAAATAAAATATATTTAGCAACTGGTAAACTGAAGAGTTAATATTTTCATAATAATTTACAATTTTAATTGTGTATTGAAATACTGAAGTATTGTGTAAAATGCTATCTCATGTTTGCTTATCATTACAGAATAAAAATGAGATCTTCTGTCTACATCTGATTTGAAACTTAAAAGCATATTCTAGATTTTTCCATTACTATGAAATAAAGTTGTCAAAATAGATTTTTAAAAAAGTATGGAGTAATGAAAGAAACAGGATAACACTTAATAAAATTATATAGATATAATAAAATCTTGAACTATTACAGCTGTGAGTAATGTGATGTTCCAGTATCATACCTCTATTTTATTTGTAAGAGTTCTTGATGGTCAAGAAAATATAATGACAAAATTTATCTGTATTTGGGCTAGGTTTAACTTGAATAATTCTTCCCTGGACTGAAAATTCATTTATAATTTTTATTTTTTTTAATTCACAAGCTATTAGAAAGTTAAGTAGACTATCATATGAAAAAACATTACAGGAATGAGTAAAATAAATAATTAATTGAAACATTTTTCATAGTTTTTTGATGTTTGATTTTTTTTTTAAAAAATTTCCTACCTAATTTACTCTTTGGTTACTCATTGGGAAAAGAAAGGTACTTGAATTTCAAAAGGTATTTTTATTTTTCTATAGAGTTTTGTGATCTCCTGAATTATTAGAATTCTCCCACTTGCCTAGAGTTATAGAGATTTTTACTGTCCTTATCCCTTTTAATTTTGGTCGGTGTTAGGTAGAGTCAAACAAAAATTATATTCTGTTCTGTGCTCAATAAAATCTTATAGGAAACCTCTCTAATTGTAAAAATGAGCTTTTTCTTAGTTATTCTCTAATTATCATATTGAACATTTTTATATTTCTTATATTGTGATAAATGTTAATTATTTATGTGGATTATTTTTTTCATTAAGCTGTTAAAACTTATATACTGCATGTTGTATTGCAATGTAACTATAAATAAGTCACAAAAATATTTGCTGAGAAAAGTGCTCGATGTGTTAAGACAGTTTGGCACAAGTCTGTCATACACACATCTGGATTTTTGAAGTAGTCAATCTAATGCCTGAAACCTTGGCAGTAAGTTAAATCTATATTAAAAAAAAAATGGTTGATTTACAAAGAAAATAAGGAGTGCATCTGCTTTCTACCCATAATAAATTACACAAGGGGAAGATATCTTTAGTAAACTAAGAGTCTCACTAAGCATATTAATACCTATTTCCACTGGACTTGTACTGTTCATGCTTGCAATACTTTATTCTTCGCATCCCCTGCTAATACTATAATGTTAACAGAGTTACACAGGTACTGCAATTTACCATATTTGTTATATGACTCAAAAAATAAATCTTATTACATAAATCACCCCAGAGACTCCTCCACTCTAAACAACCCCAGCTCCCTCAGCCTCTCCCCACAGGACTTGTGTTCCCATCCCTTCGCCAGCCTTGTTGCTCTTCTCTGGACCCGCTCCAGCACCTCAATATCTTTCCTGAACTGAGGGGCCCAGAACTGAACACGATACTCAAGGTGTGGCCTCACCAATGCAGAGTACAGGGGAAGGATCACTGCCCTGGTCCTGCTGGCCACGCTATTCCTGACACAGGCCAGGATGCCACTGGCCTTCTTGGCCACCTGGGCACACCGCTGGCTCATGTGTGCTTTATGTTGTACTGAAATGTGTTTAAACAAGCCCATGATTTATTATATTAGATCATAACTGGAGGCAAGTTTCCACTATATTTCCTATTCCAAACTTGGGAAAAAAAATATTTATATGAAGACAAAATACCTTGGGTGTGCCTCAGAAGTATCACTCAGATTTCCACTAGAGATTCAGAGCATAAAAGTAGGAAGCTGTTAGGAAACATAGTGAATGCAATGGTATACTGGAAAATTAAGTTGTGGAGTTTGCATCCTTCTCAAACAGGGTAGGAAAAAATTAAAAATTATATTAATGTTTAATTTTTTTTTTCTTCACATTTTAAGAGGGTTCCCAAGACCTTTAAGCTTCCATCAGCCTTTTGTAGACACTATTTTATGCCAAACTAGTGGCTTGTTTCTCAAGACAGCGTACAGTCTGAATATTTGTGAAAGCAAATGTCTTTATACCGATCTTCCTGGTTTGGAAATTATTCTCAGACACACAGTTTCTTGCTTGCTTGACTCAAAATCCTTCCTGATGCCCACAGGTAACTCCAGATTCTCCTGTTTCAGAAAGTCCTATCTGGTATCCTGCCTGAATTTTGTGTTTCTGTTTCAAACTATTAAGCACACATAAGAACTATAAAATAGATGGATAGATAGTAGCTGTGTTAAAAAGTCATGATTCGTTCCATAGAGACATTAAAAAAAGGAAAAAGGACAAAATTGCAACACTTTTTATCCTTTTTTTTTTTGTTTTTTAAACCTTGAGGTGATCCACACGCTGACATATGAGGTAACTGTTGTTGATTTTCTGTAACTGTAAACCACACAGTACATTTTGTACAAGATTTATCTACATAGTGCTATATTACCACAATGTCTACAACATTCTATGCAATATGCTATTACTTTGAATCATTGTTTGATATAATGTGAGTTAAATAGTGTGAAAACTTTTATGTCTGAATGTATCCCACGTTATCTGTTAGCAAACATGTTCTTATTGGTTAAAGTGTGCAAATGGTTCTTACTAATACCTTATGTTTTCTTGGGATTACGTTGCCATTGTCATTTAAACCAACACTTATAATATGCCTTTTATGGCTTGTACCTTAATAAAATTATTTAATAGGTTTCATTTTACCAGATTCAATTACTATGAACTCACAAGAGGTTTAATACCACTATTTTTTTAATTAGCTCAGGACAATTGCATAGAAAGCAAAAGCTGATAAATACAACAACAAAAATCTTCAGTTAGAATCACCCAATTTTCTTTTCTATTGCTTGTTGCTTCCATTATTTTAATTATTAATTAACCTTTATACTCGCCATAAAAATAATGTCACACAAAAGGCAACTAATTTCTCTGTATGTTCATTACTATATGGTCTGGTATTTTTCTTCAGTTTAAATTTTATAGATTAACTCAAAATTTCTCTGAATGGCTACTAAAGAACAAACATTGATAATAAAAAGTATTTGCACCCTCATTTTTTAATATGATTTATACCAGCATTGTTTGGATTTCAGGAGTGAATTTTATTGCAAACAAGAGTATATGTTTGATTTGAGTTCATTTTGGTAGAGTGAAAATGCAGTTACAGAGTGCACCTATTAAAATGAAGAGAGACCTTAAACTTTACATCAAAAAAGTACGTAATGGGTGACATCTTTCTGAGTAGAAAACCTGCAGATCAAGATATTATCTGCAAAATGGCTTCAGTCTCTCTATTTAGTATTAACTTGAATGTTATTATCTCCCTCACAGTACTGGATTTTTCCTTCAGGCAATAGCTACAGGAATTCACAGTTGCATTTTCAGTACAGGAATACTATAAGTATCATGAAAAGTTGTTTAAATATCTGTATTTGTTTTAAAACATAAAAAGTTGTCCTTGAAATCAGACCTGTAATGTGAGTTTCTTCTTATTATTACTTATTATTACTTACTCTCCAGAGAAACGGTCCTATATTCCTTAGATAGCCCAAATCCTGAATTTTGAGTGCAATTATATGCACTGAATAGCTGAAAAACATGTATGAGAGGAAGAGAAGTATGAGTTCAAACAAATCACTGATCCAGACAGGTCTGCATGTAAAATACTTAGAAAGAAAGTGTAGATGCCTAACAGGGCATACCATATCAGTGTTTGAGCATACTGTCTTTCAAATCAAGATACAAGTAATTATCAACATCAACAAATTAATTAAGAAGATTGAGATTAAAAAAAAAATATTGTGACTGAAAAATCACACAATTTGCTCTTTGTTTTTTTTCCCCTATCACCTCCTGTGAAAAGGTTCTGAGGTGTAACTTTTCCAAAATTCGTGTGTCAGGGCATTACCAAGTCTGACTGTCCCTTCCCAGCCTCCCCATGGCCCCCCACAGCCCTGCCCTTGGCTGAGGGTCTATTGCAGCTTAGCACAAGTCCATCAATCCCTATTCCAGTGATGCCATGGAATGCCAGACTCCATTCCTGTTCCTGAACTGTTTTATTTCCTGCCTGGGCTCAAAGCTGACTTGTTATCCTGCTTTTACTTGACAGTCTCTGGACTTTTGACAGGAGCTGATTCTCTGCTCACCAGCTCTGTGCTGCCCTGGTTTGTGCACTGCGTCCTCCTCCCAGCTCCCGTGGGGGGTAGTCCCGAGCACTCTGGTTTCTTACTCAGAAAATTAGTGACCTACCCAGTGATTACTGTGACTGGCAGTCAAGTATGCATCTTA
>VWZG01003346.1:26036-41895 GCA_013396735.1 Grallaria varia | reverse complement strand
AAAAAAAAAAAAAAAAACAGATAAGAAGAAAAAAAAATCCCCAATCATACTGCTCCAAACTGGAATGCTGAATACAGAGTTAATAGCAGATAGCTTGGTTTCTCCTACACATAACCCACAGCATATCATAACTAGCTCCATAAGAAGCAGGGCAGTTCTAACAGTATGGGTATATGCAGATTACACTTAAAATGATACATAAATCTCATGCCTGCCTTAAAAATATACACAATTAGTCAGCATGGCCGAATACACTTAATTCTCTATATTGTCCTTGTTCACAGCTATTTCTAAGTTTTGGAGGCACAGTATTGCAGCTGAAGAATGCGGAGCACAAGTGACTTGCACAATAAGTTCTGCCTTCTCCTCATAGTCTACCCCCTGCTCTGGATCATGAGATGTTCAGTCGGTGTATTTCCAGACCCACTTCAGTTCTTTCGTGCTGGTTTAATTGTTGTCACATACTGTGTAAGCAAACAAGCATATTTCAGACTAATGGTGCAGAGTCCTAGAGCTTGCATGCTCAAAAAACTGAGTAGGAGATAAGCACCATTGCACTTCCTAATTACTTTACCATAACTTCCTTATTGTTCCTGGCTACGTGGAAAATCCCTATAGACTCCTTTTTGTGCATGGGTCTTTTATCTTCCTCTAAACTTTATTTTCAATCTTGTGGTTGATTTGGAAAGAAAAAAAAAAAGTAAATAATATGACAAAACCAGGCATTGACAACGATTTTTTTCAGCTTATATTCACATTTCCTCATATCTCTGTGACTCTGCTGAGAAATGACAAGGTGCATTCTAAAGCTGAAAACCAGAAGAAAGATAAAACAGGACATACAGAAGGGCACGAGAACTAGCTGAGATAGCACATACTGTTATATTTGAACTTTACGTTTGGCTCCAGTTTATTTTTCTCTGAACTACAATGTTCAGCTGAAATGTCCTTTGGCACCAAGGCAGTCTTTTTTTTTCCATTGTTTGTGTGATGCCTAGCATGGTGGGGTGTTGGCTTGTGACACTGGCTGTTAACAGGCAGCCCACCACACAATAAAAACGATAAAGCTGATTTATCATTGCTTCTAACTCAGTGTGTAGACAGAAAAGGCACATTCTTTGCATTTAATTATGAATATTGGGAGGCAAGCATCTTTGCTTCTTTAAAATAAAATCTGTTGTTTTCAATATTTTTAGTATAAGATCCGGAGGAGGGACTCAAACTGTAAGGACAAACAAGAACTGTCATTTCCCCCTCCTCTCTCTCTACTTTTGTTCAGGGCTGCCAAAGCAGAAGTATTTTCTATTTTCTGTCAAGATCTGTGATGTTAACACAAGCAGAGGAGAACAGCAGGTAGAATTAGATTGGCCTCTATCACTGGTCCTGAGTCCAAACACCTAAACCATCACCACTGGGAATTTTAGGATGCTCCAACTTGGAGAATATGGTTGATCATTCCTTCCTATATTTAAGAAAGAGTCTAGTAGAATCCTTTTTGGACTAGTCTAGACACACACACACCTTTTTTTTTTTTTTTTTAATTTCTTTGTTTTTTTCTTATGAATATAGTATTGTTCTGATGCTTTTATAGAGAAGCATTAGTGCCACAAAAATGCAGAATTATTTAATAGTTCTGTATTATGCCTTTGTAATGACAAGGCTGTAGCTTTTGAATAGCTAGGCAGGATGATGATGCAAACAGCAGAAGCACATCACCTAAGGAGAGCTCCAGCACTCAATTTTAATCATTCCTAATGCCTCTGGTCTGCTGTGGGGGTTGCACACTGTAATTAGTTGCAAAGCACTTTACTGTAGGAACATAGTGTGGGAGCCAAGGATTAACATCACTACAGAAGCATTTGGCTCCATTTTTCTATTGACTATTTGGAAGTATTGCTTCTAACAACTAGCTCATCAGAGGAAAAAGCTTTTCTGATTAAGCAATTGCAGCTCTAGATTTAAACAGTTTTCAGAGCTAATGTATTTTCATCTCACAGAAAGGAAAACACAAAGGGTCAAATTAATCTGTTCTCATTCACCTCTTAAATGTGCAATGGCAGAGACTGTAGATCAGAATTTGTCCCTAACAAAGCACAAAGTGTGCCATAAGGATGAAGGTAATTGTCTCCAAAAAACCATCCTTTGACCTCATTGTTGCAGATAGTATTATTTATATCTTCTGCTCTGTCTGTATTTTCAGTATCACAGTAGTGTCCAATGTGTGTTCAAGAGTGTTCTACAAATAGTGTTCTACAAACACTTCCTAATCTGATGAATTACTTTTAGCTTCATGTTCATATTGCCTTGTCCAATCCAATTTTTTTTTCTATCATTCAGTTCTCTGACCTAGCATAAGCTGCTTCATGACCTTGGCTCATTTATCTTTTCTACTACCCTTCTAAGTTCATTTTTTCCCTTTTTGCTGGAATGACACACAGTCTAACGTTCTGCAAATGATATATGAATATCATCAAAATTCTACAGTGTCTGGACTTACTAATGTCTGGAAGACTAGATACTAAGAACCGGTTCCCTTTATTTAATAGAGAATTTTGCAATATGTTTCCCTGCGTGTGATTTTAGAGTCCTTGGGTGTGGGGTGAAAAAAGCAGAAATAAAAAGTCCTGCTACTTATTGTTCCCTCTGCAGTAGGCTTTTGACACCTTCTTAAAGGGATAAGGTCAGAACCTAATGGTGTGGAGTGCTTCTTACATTCTCTCACAATTTAAAAGGGATTTCAAGTCTTAGTCTTTCGGGAGGTAGTGGCACTTTTCAAGATTGGTTTCAAGACTGGTTTCAATGCTACTTGTTTTAAACTGAAATAGTCTATCCTCAAATTTTAGCTCTTTCCACTTGTTCTTCATGGTTCAACACGGCAAGTCTTTACTCGTGTATGTCTTACACAATTCCAAGGTGTTCATTCAGTGTGACTAGATATCTAAGAAAGTTCCCAGGTATTTTAAGGTTCTTTAAAACAACACTGCAAGCCATGGAATAGTCCTACTCCTTCCCTGCTCTGTCCCTTGTGTCTTTGCAAGTTTTCATTAAGTCCTGAGGAACAGCTGCAAATTAACCTACCACAAATAAAATTAAAAACAAACAAACAAACAAACAAAACCCCCAAAAAAACCAAAAAAACCCCAACATATTTCTTGTCAGTTTCCCACTCTCATGCAAACAAAATGAGTGGGGTATGATGGAGCACAGGGAGCAAAGAACTGCATCTCTCAGAGAGAGGGCTGTCTTACAGTGTTTCTAGAATTATAAGTTCATTTTGAAAGATCAGTTTTGTAGAGTAAGATAAACAGAAAAAAGAGCAAAACAAATTTTACACTACCATGGACTTATGATATTCCGCAGACCAGTTTTTCTTCCTGTGTTAACCTCTAACATGTAAAACTCTATTTTCATTTTAAAGTATATTAGAATATCAGTAATGTGCAACTGAAAACTGTGTGAACATTGTTTATGCCTCAGTAAATAAACAACATTGGTTTATATCTGTATAACTAAAACAAGGAAAGTCTCTGCAATTATCTATTTCATCTGCTAAATACTTCTGCAATTTGAATTTGGAAAAGGGCCTTTAGAAAAATAAGAACTCTTTCCTATGTTATCAAATTAATACACAGGAATACCCTTTTGAAAATATTATACAGAAACAAACTTTTAGACATAGAAAGGCCATTTTAGTTTTCTCAAGGAATTTAAAAATTGAGAAACAGTCTTGTTTCAGCGTATAGTGGTAAAAAATTACATAAGGCACAGACTTCCTAGGAAAACTGGGTGAAGGAATGTTTCTGATGGAGTATTGTATCATGTGCTACTGAGAACATACATACTGAGAAATAAAATCAGTGCTGCAATGAAAGGAATAGTGACTTGAAGGAATGAGAGACTCCCTTTCTTCCTTTATCAAACACACCTGTAGCCAATAAAAGAATGCTGCTACTATTATCCACCCATCAATCTCTTCTCTTCATCATCATCTTAAGTAGACAGTACTGGGATAACACTATGACAACAACTCCTACTTTATCTTCAGTCAGCTGATGCCATTGGATTAATTTACTTCAGCATCCTGTCTTATTTCTGAAATTTTACTAACATCTGTAACTTATTTGGTTTCAATAGGCAACGTTTCTTGGAGAAAGGTAACTTTGTTGCTGGTTCTATAAAATATTAAATGAACTTGTTTCCTGGATGAAGCCTTTTATGAGTCCCCCTGCCATATTACTTATATTGAAATACATGCTTTCTGGTGTGATATAATTTAGAAAAATGTCATAACTCATCACAGCATTTGGTCTATTCTGCTGTCATTTTGATGTATATAGGGCTAGCCATTTTTTCTTTGGGCGTGTGGTTGCTTTTCCCTGTAATGAGTGGACTGTCTTTTGTTTCTTTACTTCTTCTACTTCCCACATAAAAGCCATGGAGATTCATACAGAGGAACTTTTAGATGGCATGAAATGAGACTTCACATCAAATCCAAGGATTATTTACACCAAAACAGCAAGATGTATTATGTTTTATAGTGGTTTAGGGCTGGGAATCACAATGTTGAAGCTATTGTGAAACCGCTGGTCATCATTGCACTACTAGAGTTCCAGTCTTCATTGTATTAGGTGTATAGAAAAATCCACCTGCACTGGCTGAATATTTCCTTTAAACATTTGTGTGATGTTCAGTAGACCATTTACAGGTTCATTTTATTTGAGTAAATGTACCGTCATTTATCTCATCCTGTGCAAGACTTGCATGTCCTGTGACAGTTTTCATTTAAATGCTTATTATTCACTTCTTTTTTGACTTCCCCCACTTTTGCCGTCCAGTGATGGAATTTCACCATTTAGACATACTTTTCCCTTTTGTAGAGATTCCATTCCTCTGCATGGCTGAATTCATTCTGGTTATATACAAACTAATCTTGGCAGGCTAACTCCTTGATTACTTACATCTGTAGACACCCTAAGCCTTCAAGCTTTTGCTTGTTATCTATTTCCAAACCTTTTATTGGGTATGTGAAAAGGGCAATACTGCCATTTTTAGTCTGAACAGGTATAGCTCACAGTCACAGAACATTAAAACAGATAACCCTCCTTGTCACTTTTGGAAATGAAATGATTATTTGTTTGACAGGAGCTTGCCTGTTTTTTTGTGGGTTTTTTTTGAGTTGCAGTGCTAACTCCTTTATATGTGGGTGGTGTAACTAGAACAGTTCTTGTTTTTCATATGTAGCTAAAAGTAATGTAATTAAAACATACACCTCTGAAATATGAGACATTATAGTCTTTTACATTTGATTCGAACTTTAAGCTTTAATTTGTGGTTTTGTTTTGTTTGTTTGCTTTAAGTTCCTGCCTTAGTTTTGTTTATGTAACCTGAGGTAGGCTGGCTCTTTTTCAATTGCTCTTGTAAAACCCCAGCAAGCCTTTCCTTTCTCCGTGAATCTTCTTGATGTTGTGTTAGTAGCACTTTCAAAATGCTGTTGATATTATTTTTCTTGCGTGAATTCATCCATCTGGTAGGTGGTCAGAACAGGCTCTCTGTAAGGTTTGAACCACTTATTTGACCTGCAAGGTAAACTGTGAGCAAGTTGGTAAACAGGGGAAAGTGACTCAGCTTTGGGTGTTATAGATATATGAAGGTGTGGAATGGGCTTCACTCCATGCTTTGCCTTTTGCTATTTCACAAAATTTATTTTTCATCACCCAACACTATCCCTGCAAAATAACAAGTTAATTGAACTCTTACGAATAACTCTTAACTTTCATGTTAATCAAACCTTGTGGTCTACTTACCAAAGGTTTTTATTCTCTTAGTACTTGCATAACTGTCTGCTGCTTCTCCCTTTGCTGAGGATGCTTGGCCTGGTTGCCAGATGTCAGGATCTAAATCTTCCCTTTGTTTTGCTATATTTCCCATTTCTGCTTTCTCACATTTCTGGGATGTAGCAAAGCATGAAGTTCTTTACTGAAAATTCACTTTTATTCTCCTGATTACTTGTATTCCATTCCTTACTTCTCTCATCTGACATACAAATTTCTTAGCTCTTGCACATTTAGCACTTCTAAATCTGTTCCCAAATGTCCAGATGTTATTAATTAGATCTTGGAAATATGATGCAAAACCCTCTCTCTGAATATTAGCTGGAATATAAATATGAATGAGGATCCCTACTTGACCTTACTGAGGGAAAGAGTGTTCTAGAATTCTGCTGGGCCATCTTACAACTGTATTTAAGGACTCTTCTGATAACTGAATTTGTACTAATTTTTTTAAATGAAAACTTTCTAATTGCATACAAAATTTTTAAAATTAAAAAAATACTTTGTTTTCAATGAAGAATTAAGGCATCATAATATTTTTGTTGAAAAAGTCAGGTAAAAGTGAATTTGGAAAATCTATCACAAAGCTTTCTGAAAGGTATAATTTGTCAGTTTGGGCCTAATTGCTACAAACTTTTAAAAAGTGAAAATCTTAGATAAAGGACATAACTTTCAGGTTTGGGGTTTTTTTTTTCATTGTTTTGCCTTTTTTTAGACAGGTAGGAACTATTTTTTATAAAGTTGTATGGAAAATTTCAATCCATGTTGCTTTGGAGAAGTGCTGTTGTTCCAGTGCTAGGTAGGGAATTGAGAGACTGTATGGTGTACAATAACGTTTGTAATGAGAAAAGAAGATGTCACAAATATCTCCAATCTCCAGGGCTGACTGTCTCTAATCTACGCTCCCTTCTTCACCATCAGTTTTTACCCCACCCAAATCCCCTGTTTGTTACCAACTGAGCTAGCCAGCAAGTAAATAACACAGCTTGTAAAGGAACTCTGTATTCAGAGAAGCTTTGAAAGTTCTGGATATGGAAGAAGTACAAATGTTTAATACTTAGTTTAGTCTGAAGTGTTCTCTAGTACCTGTCATATATCTTAAAGAGGGGAGACACCTTTTTCTGCTGTTAACAGACACAGATAAACTGGGATTTGTGAAATCATTACTTCCAAGGCTTTGGAGTCACTCAACTTATATGAGCAGGGTACTGATAACCTTATTTATGGTAAGGAGAAGTTCTCTTTAGGTACAAGTATCCAGACTGTTAGTCTTTGTTTTCTCTTCTTCCAAGGACATTCTGTTGGGAATAATCTCGTTACAGGCTGAAGTGTGCAAGAGTACAAAGTGCATGGCCTGCAGATGAACTTTGAAGTTTAATTGCTGTGGAAGGGTGTTGGAAAGCATGGAATAATTCAGGTTAGGCTCCTTTTTATGATGCTTAAGGTTTTGCTAAAAATATTTCAGTATAAGATACAAAGTGACTTTTAATACAAAATTCAATATATGCATATCAAATTAAAAATATAATATGTACATTAGGGTACATGTCTACTGAGTGAGTCATTGAGAGAAATCTTGTTATTTCCTAATGTATACTAGGTGCAGAAGCTACTCTGGTGAATCACATCTCCCTGGTGCCAAAAGCAGGAAGCGAGCTTTCCCTGACCTTGTTAAAACCTGCAAAAGCCACTAGGTCCCCAAAATTTCTGTAGTTCAGTTTGTAGCATGTCAGTTTGTAGCATGTCAGATGACTTTGCAAACCTTATTGTATACATGAGATGTATGTGTATTTGAGATTTTTTCTCCCCCCATGCCTCAGACTATTTCAGTGATAGACTCATCATGATACCTTTTATTATCTTCATTTTCTGTGAGTCCTGTGAGTATTCAAATGCTCATGACTAACAAAATGTAAAATTGTTATTAATAGTTCTGTTACTTATTAAGTGCTTTAGTACCGGGACACATTTCTTGTTAAGTGATACCTTCTGGGTGTCATCTCTGATAATTCAGGCAGTGATGCTAGAGTAAGCAACTTTTCTGGTGCATAGTTGTTTTCAGGGTTTTCGTGATCTAAGCTACTAGCAATGCAACACAAACATTACTAATTGGAGGATTTGATTCATTTGATTAATGTGAAAATATATTATTTTTAGGCTCAGAAATATGTTAATCTAGAAGTGATTAGGGAAATTGTCTCTAAACATTGAGAACAGTTGAAATTGGTATTTTTTCTCATTTCATTCCATGATACTTTATAATTTTGAACTTATTACAAGTCAGTTTAATTCTTCACCATAATGTTAGTCTCCTGCTTAAAAGCTTCTGTTATCTGTGTTTCAAGACTGCACGTTTTTAATATCCTTTTTTCCTCTATCAGTGTTGGAATCTTGCACTGCTCTTTTCTTAATACTCTCCAATTGTCCTTTTTGCATGTATGTAGAGTAAGTCTTAATCACATAGCGTTGAAGATTGCTGTGGCTATATATAGACTTTCATACTTAAAAGATCACCAGTGGACATTTATGTACATAAGGATTGAGATTTCTCTTTTTAATTATGCATTTCTGTCTGTAAAAGAATTAAAAAGTACATAACTGTACATATGCCTCATGATGATTCTTTCCTTTCTTACCAGGTTTACAAGTCATAACTCAGCATTTAAACTGCATTATGAACGTCACTTCCGCCATGAGGAAGGGTAAATAGCTATATCATACTGTAAGTATAATTATAATAGTAAGTATAATTATATTATACAATATAATTTTAATTCTGTCCTTAGAGTTGTACTTTTTATGTCTTTAGATCAGATTGTCCTTATTTCGACATAGACAAATGAAAAATAATGTACACAGGATCATACAACCATTATTTAAGTTGGAATGGACCTGCAGAGGCCTTCTAATCCAAACCCATATTCAGAGAAGTTCTTATTAGTTTGTTTGCTCAGTGCTTTGTCCAAAGACGGAAATGGCAGAACTTCTTTAAGAATTTAATCACCCTTCTGATTAAAAAAATCCCCAAAAATAAAAACCACCAAACCACCTTACTACCCAATCAGTGTTTCCCAGGAATGAATTATCGCAGGAGAAGGGAATTGTGCACTTTTGACAGGAGTATACCACCATTTTCTTTGTATTCTTGATCAGGCAGCTGTAGAAATCCATACCACTTCTCCTGAGCCTTTTCTTCTTGAAGCTAAACAGACCCAGTTCTCTCAGCCTGTCCTTATAAACCCTGTGCTCCAGCACTTGAACATCTGGGTGGCCTTTGATGGACTTGCTCGAGTTTGCCAGTATCCTTCTAGCAATGGGGAGCCCAAAACTGGACATAACATTCCAGACGCAGTCTCAGAAGTGCTGAAGGGAGGGGGAAAATCACTTTCCTGATTCTACTGACTACACTCTCAATAAAACAACCTGGGATGTGTTTGGCCTCTCTCACTGCAAGGGCACATTGCTGGCTCATTTTCAACCGATTTTCCACCTGCATCCCGGATTTCTCTCTTCAGAACTGCCTCCTAGACCACTCACTCCCAGCCTATACTGTTTGCCTGGGGTTATTCCAGCCTGGATGAAGAATGTTGCATTTGTTTTTATTTAGCTTCAAGCGGTTCCTGTCAGATCATGGCTCCAGCCTGACCAGGACCCTCTGAAGAGCAGCCCTGCCCCAAGCAAATTGCTTGTCCTTCTCAATCTAACATTGTACACCAAAGTGCTGGGAGTACACTTCGTTCCACACACCAATCACTGAATCACAGAGTAGGTGATTGAAGGATGTAAGACAAGTTTGTTCCTCAGCATAGGTTGAGTTCTATGTTCCAAAAGCAGAATTTCACCTGCTGTTTAGAAATTATATAAATTCAGCAAAGAAATTTCTCCCATCCATCTTTAAAAACCACCAATATATTATCAGATATAAATTGGTGTAAGTTTGGCTTTTCATTGGTTTTGTTGAAGAGAAATATTTTAAGTTCAGATTTTGTTGCAATTAGAAAATATTTTTACGTTGTTCCTCTACAGCATAAAAAGTCCCTTAAGAATTTGTTCTCACTAAACAGTTCCCCTGATCCAAAGGTTATTACTTGAATTCATTAGTTGATCAAGTATGTTTTAGTGTATCAAATAAGCATAAATGAAATATTATAGGGTATGGATTTTTCTTGTGAGAGTCTGTTGTTTTGTTATAGCCAGTAGATTGTTGTGGGTTTTTTTTAAAATATTAAACCCAAACTTTTAGACTTCTCTTGTTTTACCCCTATTGGCTCCCAGAGTCAGGAGGGCACAAATAGGCCTTAATGGCTCCAATCAGGTGCACCCCATCCCATGCACCCAGGGTGCCCAGCTGGGTTCAGTCCCAGGCAGCCAGTTCTCAGTGAGCTATGCCCAAGGTGTGCCTGTCCCCAGTCCTGTCTGCTTGCTGTATGACTTCATGCCCAGCCTGCAGGCACCTTGTTCCCTGGATGCCCCTCTCTGAGGCATGCTGTGTCTTGTTTCCACGTTTATCTTTGAGCCTGTCTCTTGCTCATCCTGCCTGGACCCGTTGAACTGGAATCCATGAATTGGACTTTGGATCCATTTTTTATATCTTCTAGTCTGGAAACATTGCTGGACCATGTTGCCAGCAGCTGGCTGTGGTCAGAACCTGTGGGGCATGACCTGTTCTGGGGTCTCCCTGCTCATGGCTAACCTTCCCTTATGGAGCAGCTTCACTTCCCTGATCTCTGATACAAGCATGCTAAAACTCTATACCAAATTAATCCTGAACAGATGTTCTTGTCATCTTTTTGGCCAAATTTTAATTCCATTTGGTCTCTTGCACTTTTATTTTCCAAATAATTTTCCACTTTACATAATTGATATTTCTCCTTTTGCTGTAGGGGTACTGGCAGATCACAAGCAGAACATTTAACTAACACAGTAAAACATAAATTACTGAGGCTAATTTTTCTGAAGAAAACCATCTCTATTTTTCCATAAGTCCCTATAACCCATGTTTTAAAGACCACAAAAATGAAAATAAATGATCGTTAAGAAAATATTTTTTTAACAACTGCACATAGAAGAGAGGAAGGTACCTTGTTGTGGTCAGTTGAGCGAAAACAGAATGAATGTACAGTACGTAAAAAGAGCCATGTCTGATTTTGTTGAATTTTATATCCACTTAACATACATTTTGCACAGGCAGAGAAGACATAAACAGAAAACTGAGACTGAATTTGAGAGTAGTATATGAAAACAACTTTAGCTGAAGCTTAGACAAAACTTCATCTATGGTTCTTGGAGTATTTTAAAAAACTTTAAATCCCTATTCCCCAATCTTTCATGCACTTCACTTGAAAAACAGATTGTTTTGTATTATGAAGACTATGTGAAAGCAATATTGCAATTTTTCTTCTTTCTTATCTGAAATAAGAAAATTCTAAGGGTTTTTTCCCCCCATGTGCATTAAAAAGAACACAGCATAACAAGAAGTGAATCTGTTTCCACATCCTATGGTATCTGTTACTATTTTACTTTGCACTGAGGGTTATGCAAGAGTTAGGGAACAGACCTATTTTTGAGAAGTAAACTCTAACTAGGTCAACAGGAGAGACTGATTTGTTCTCTGAAGCAGCCACTCCTCTTTGGTTTACCTCGTGTTAATCTCAAAGGACTCGTTATCTTCTCACAAACTAACAGAAGGCAACAATGGAATTTGTAAAGAGTATTTCAAATCCATTCCATTACAAATATTTACTGATGTTTCTAGATATTACTTTATTAAATGTTGCAGCAGTATTTATGTTAACTTTCTTATTTTTGAGTATTTGAAATAATATGTTAAATCTATAACATATTTTTATTTATCCTTTTAAATGTTTTGATAACAGGATCAGAGGGTTAGGAATTAATTTTCTCTACTTTCTGTTAGACTTCTTTTTATCTCTAACACCTTGTTATCTGATACCTATTTTAATGGTTATCCTCTTGTTATCTAGTACAGCTGTTCTACTGTTTATTCAGGAGGCATTCAAGCTTTGCATTATTGTAAGGTTGATTAATGTGAAACATTAAAGTGTTAATAATAGACAATAGATAAATAGAAATACAAGTCCTTTGGAAGTTTTTTTCTTTTTGTCTTTTTCTATTTTAAAAAGCTGACCAGAAGAATTGCTCTACTTTTAGGACATATTTTTTTCAAGTTGTTCTCAATGTGACTGTAGCAGTAGTTTTAAATCATGTCTCTCCACTCCAGCAGTTAGGCTATGACAGAGAAGATATGGTTATGATGTCTCTCTGCTAATCAATGTTACTTAGAACCACTGTTTTCCTACATACATATATTTTGGAATGAGGCTGATAGAAGGATACTGTCATACTTCTGATTGTCTGTTGCAAATGACCAAAATATGTTTGGGATGAAGAATTTCTTTTTCCTGTAATGAGACTTACCTCCCTGTAAATGAGTGCAGAGGAAGGTAAGTTTGTTGTGCTTCACCAGTTAGAGGATCTGAATTATTATTTCAAAGCAGGAAAAAATGCTATAGTTTATAGCAAGGCATTGTTATTGTTGTTTTTCTTTTACTTGGCATGCTTGGCAAACTACACAAATTTCCTGGCAACTGGATTGTGTTTTCAGTTGTAAAAGGGCGTTACAAAAAAATACCTCATCACATTGTTGTTAAATACTATATACTTGCTTTAAAAATATAACATCTCCTTCTACCATCAGTTTGAATAATTGCCTGTCGTTCCACATTGCATGTTACTTTGTGTTAATAACAGCTGGGATCTTGCTGCAGATGATAATTGATCAATTATCTGGAGGGGCATTGATAGTCATTAAAAAAAAAAAGAAAAAAAACCACACTGTGCTTATGAGATGAATGAATGCCACTGATTACTGAAAAGCAGGTTGTCCTTGTTCTTTGAAAGGTGGTGAGACTTGCCTCTTGCAAGTCCTTTCTGACTATGTCTTCTTGATGTGCTTCTTTGCAGTATTCACAAATATTGAGGGAGTCCAGGAGTGTAGCACCCTGAGTGCTGGCACCAACACTAACACAATTCCTCTGCTACCTGACTAAGCTTGTATCATACCTGTAGTAAATACCTATTATTCAAAAGAGAAATTAAACAATGCAACTGCATTTTATTACCTGAATTCTGCTGTCCCCCTGTTTCATCTATCCAAACTCCATTTGCCTTGGTATCTAAAGTTTCCAGACTCCACAACCATTACAAGCCCAGAACAGAAGTCCTTTCCACCCTACTCTGCAGTACTGTCAGCCCCGGCCTTGCAGGCTTTTTATATCCCAGCTTTTCAAGATGTGACAGTCTGAGATTTTTTGCCTTTTTCTTATTACCGACATACAGGCCTTGGCAGCTAAATTTCCTGCACACTGAGATCACAGCCACAGAAATAAGTTTCAACTCACACAGTATGCAAACAGAAAAGTGAAAAGATTTATTGAAAGTGAAATACAGAGGGATAAAAAAAGAAACCAAACCATGAATAGAGGAGGGGGTCCAGAGCTGCTGTGATGGATTAAGTCCCAATAGAAGTTGATAAACGGCTTCTACATCTTCCCGTGAGTATTCCTCCCTGTCTAGCCACCAGAGTGGTGGGGGTTGGAAGGCCTGGTTCCCAGATGTCACCCAGAAATATCAAATAGGAACCTGCTAGTGTGAAGCAGGCAAAGAAATAATTGAAGGGTGTCTGTCCCCCTGTAACTCGGTTCAGGAAATCTTAGGTGAAGAGCAACAATCCTGAACTTTCCAGGAGGCAAAGACTGTGTGATTTGCAGCAGGATTGAGGGGGAACACTAGGAGCTGTGCAAGCCAGTGGAAGGATAGGGCTCTGCTGGTGATGCTTTTTTCTCCTCCCAAGCACCTATACCCCAGGTGAGACAAAATAAAACAAGAATATATAGTTATAGTCCCTAAATGAATTCTAATAATTTCACATGTGCACCAAGAATGAACAAAGGAGGGACTATTGAGTCCATTTTTAACAGACATACATAAATATAATCCTCTATTAAGAAATGGATTTTTATTTTATAAGGTCCGCTATCAAAATGTCAGCTTTAGAAAATTATGAAAATTGAATACATGAGTTTGTGTGCCAACAGTGAGCAAGGGTCCATGAGTTGGATCAAGTAAGAACAGAGTCACAAAGACAGATCTGTTGTGTGTGTATGCTTTAGACCCTTCCCCTCCCCAGCCCCCTAAATGATATTTTTGTGCTAGCTGTAACTCACACTAAGAAGAAAAAGACACAACTGAAGTACAGCCTCTGTTTACTAAAGCACATCAGCCATTATGACACAGAAATCTATCCCTTAATGCTGTTTCACCAGCTGAATTTGATGACAGTGCTGAAACTTAAGGTGACATTACAAATGAAGGTGGTGGTGTGGAACTATGTAGGCTCAGCACTTTGGCATCATTAGTATCAACACAATTTATATAGTTTTGTTCTTCAGAGTCAACATGTGAATTCTAAAATCTCTGTGAACTGTTGCTGGGTTTAGAACAGTTTAAATAAAAGGAGCAGCTAGCGTATCAGTTTGCTTGAATATTTTTGTAGGACTAACATTCTGATTATCAACAATCAGAACACTATTGAAAAAAGAATTAATTCTAGTATAGAAATACTTCTGGTACTTCTTATTTTTATTCATATTAAATTTGAAAACCACACCACACATCCATTTAGTGCAATTTATGTGACTTTTTATGTATTTACAAGTCAAGGGTACCACTAAAAGTAACCTAAATAATATAGTAGTTGCATGTGTAAATGATAGTTTTTGCATGAGTGGAAACTACATGAACTATTTGAAAAATGCACTGTTAATGACATGATAAGGAATATATCCAAACTGTAATAAGAACTAAGTTGCTGTATTTTTTGTCCTTTCTTATGAGGCTTGTTCTTTTTTTTCCCATTATGGTTAGACACCTAACACCAAAAGAGCAAAAATTATCCAATGATGTTTGTATCTATAAGTTAGAACAAGAAGGGACTTCCAGTTGTTCATACTTTAATGATTAAAAAAAGTAATTAAGCCCAATTATTGATACTTTATGGAAATTTGACTAAAAACAGAGAGCAAACTGTCTTTTTATCTCTACAGCTTTCTAAGCTAATCAAAATTCTATGCAGATTGAAAACCACAGATGTTTTCCTGAAACATTTGGCTAGAGACAAAGTGAGGTAGCTCGGAACACTACCAGCCTGATTATTTTATCTGAATTAATTTCACCATTTTTCTTATTTTATATTTGTTATTGTTTTTTATATGTTTATATTTTTTATTGTTATACAACATGAAAACGCACAAAGTCATTTAACAACTTGAAACAAAATAATTTCTTTTCCTGTGTGGGAAGTGGTTGGTAGGCCCTCTAAGTCACCATTTAATCAATCTTACATTTCAGATTTCATTTTTCTTTGTTTAGGACTGACTTTGATGGATACCATATATTTTCACAATCCTTTCCACAGACCAAGTGATTGTTCATCAGGACACCTTTTAGAAAATTCTAAAGCAGTCCAAATACCTCAAATAGCACATATGATTTGGCTATCAAAAATAAATGAGGATCAATTTTACTGAAGAAAAAAAATTCCATTTCTGTAAGGTAAATCTGGTTTGATGGGGATTTTTTTTGTTGTTGTTATTTTATTTTATAGAAGCCTGAAATTGAGCAAAGTAGGAAAGTCTCAAATTTTTTAACAAGTGGAAATTTATTCTCCTGTAGATTTCTAGCATTTTTTTAGCAAGGAACTTTATCTTGTATTTTCTGCTTCTTTTTTTTTTTTCTTTTTCTTTTTCTTTGTATGAAAGCCATGTAATAATTTGAAACAAGTTTCCTGCCTTCAAAACTAGATTTTTAAATTTAGTACAGTTCACTTTGGATATGAAATGTCACTTAGATCTTAAAAGTAAAACAAAAAAACCCACAAAACACTGTCCTTCCAGGTGTCATTTAGCCTTGGAAGATACATGCTGCCTAGATAATGTCCAGCTTTAGTT
>VWZG01003346.1:12035-22701 GCA_013396735.1 Grallaria varia | reverse complement strand
TTTTTTCCACCACAAAGCCCCAGCAGACCCATGTTAGTTTTTATTCATATGTTCTAACAAAGCCAAGTTTTGAGCTTACACAGCTCTTTTAAAGGACTTACTCCACATTCAAGTGCAAGATTTTAGAGCCTACAAAGCCCAGATCAATATCTTGTTCTAATCTCTCAAAGGTCCTTAATTTTTCTTGCCTTACTGCAAGAATGAAAAATGTCAGTTGTAGATGACACCGAAGCTGCAACACTCTTTACTTGTTCCATCTTCCTACTCACAGATAGTTATTTAAGGTTCAAATTGGTGTATTTTTTCACCATTCTTTCCCCTTTAGTTATTCTGAGAAAGGCTGTCAAATAACTGATAGAGTGATATCTATTCTGGATAGAAGAAATAGTGCAGAATATGGTAGAATATACAAAATTCTCAGTAATTTAGACTGAAAACATAGAATAGTGTTGGATTAAAAGGTAAATTATCTTGAATTGTTTTACATAAAAAGGAAGTAGGTATAGTACTCATTCTTTTTTTTTTTTTTTCCTAACTAGAATTCATCTTGAAAAAACACAAATATTTTCCTATAAGATGTAGAGGAAAATCTGTAAATTTTCTAGCTCTAACATCACCAATCAGATTTGTGTAAAACTGCATTTCTAGTCAATTTATTTTTTATTTCTGTGTATCTTTACACTATAGTCCTTTATTGATCTTTGTTTATTACTCTTTTCCAGAGAAAAGGAAAACATGTAGACATTGTTTGCTACTAGATGAGGTTCAAAATATGCAAAAATTCATTTTGGTGAAGTTTGAATGCACGTTTGAACTTTCCATGCCTACGCTGAATATAGTTACTGAAGAATATTCTAACCTGCAGTTATGCTATGTATCATATATATTAAATTCCAATTTCCTAATGAAAAATATGTGAAGATACACAGTCTGACCTGTACCATATGAAATAGCAGAAAAGAATAAAAACATTGAAGATCAATGGTCATGACAAATGGGAAATAAGGTAACATTAACATGGGATATTATTTGGAATTCGGACAGAATATTCAAATGCCAGGACAGAAAAGATTAGTTTTGAAATAAGACGTCAAGAGAATAGTGAGTGTCATGATGCACAAAGAGATGAAAAACATATATAAACAAGTAGAAGAATCATGAGAAAGTAGGGCAAAGTGGTGATGTTCTTCCATTTGCCTGTATTTCATACTATAAGTGTTCCCGACCAGTGTAGTAGATATTCACAAAAATGTGCAGTGTGTTTGAGTAGTGGTAAAATTCCCAGTCCCTCCAACTTCAGAGATTAAACGTCTGTCTGGATTATTTCAACACCTCAAGAGAGTTTAAGCTATGTATCTTACTCTAGCAGCTCCTGTTCCTTGTAATGTAATAGCTCAATTCAAGCACTTAAAGAACAGTGGTAATTCTGAGAATTTATTAAAGTTTAGAGCCAAATGAGGGTTAAGCACCTTCACAAATGAGCTTTTCAAAATAATTTTCTTTTGTACATAGGCAACTGACCTTCAAGCTACAGATCCCAGAACAACTGTCTATTACATATATGCTGATGCATCCTTAAAGATTTGACCAAAAATATATACCAAGTAGTATTGATGTACAATAAGAGATCTGCCTACAGTAGAAACTTCTGGAGAATTCAACTGAGATGTGCTTTTGATTTAGGAATAGGCTTCTATATGTTAAAGTATATTCCTTTTAATTGTTGGTGTAACATAATGGAGGTATATCATTACAGCCAAAAAAAAAAAAAAAATTGGTCTATAAAGCATTACTTTTAACATGATTTTCTTCTCTTGTAGTATTTTTGTATTTTATAAAGTAACTAATAAAAGCCCAACAAACTTAGCATAAATTGTTCATTTTGTTGACTTTTTTGTTTGGGTTTTTTCCTTTCCTTTTTTGTCCCTCACTCAAGAAATTTTTAGTTTTCCTGAGCAAAAGCATGTATCATTCCAGTGGTTTCATTGTTAGTTTTCTAAAAGGTGAATGTTGTACAGCTTCAGGAAAGAAATCTTGGAACTGTTTAGTTAATGGAGAGAAAGGAAAGAGTGAAAGGAAGGGAGAGAGAGAATGATAGATATAGAAATAGAGAGATTCTGAAAGTCTTAATAGAAATTACTGTGCCAGAGAGAAGTTGTTTCTTATCCTGAGAATGTAATCACAAAATCTTGAAGAAAATCAATGAAGAAAACGATAAAAGAAATTGTCAGGAGAGGGTTCTTATGTGTGAGAAACAGAAAATGCTGGCTGAGAGTGACTGCCTGGGCAAGTGGAAGCACCATCATTACTCCCTTTTTCTCCTCAGAAGAGAGAAAACTGCTGCATACCAGCAAGCTGAGCTGGATTCCTAATGAGCAAGTTTTCAACTAGGTTTTCAGCATCTTTTTTTCCTGGCTTGTCTGGCTTCAACTCCAGTTTAAACAATCCAGTTTTTCCCTCTTTACACTATAGAACAGAAGGTTTCAAATCCTCCTTTTCATCTTGAATCCAGCAATTGAATGGTAATCAGCATGCACTCTATGCTGAAACAATCTATGGAGAAATTTATTTACCTTAAGGTTTGCTCCCTAATAAACTGCTGATATTGCTCCAGTTTTTAAATTATGTGTGGTAATTTTGTTTGCTGACTGATAAAAGGCTTCTCTTGCATTCTTGAGCACAGTTAGAAGAACACGAAACTGCAAAACCTAATAAAGATTCTGTATTAACCAGTTTTACATTTAAAAATTCTGAATTAATGAATAAATTGGGCTGTACATTGATGAGATGCTAAATTTTGTTACAGGTGTAAATGCAATTAAACAACTTCCTACCCTTTATTTCTAAAGGGTAGAAATAACTAAGAAAACAATTTACAGTAACTTTAAAAAATCTGCTTTGAAAACGAAAAACCACAAATGTAACAAGCAAAATTTACATCTTCTTGAAACTGTAAAATGAATAAGATTGGTTAATGAGATGGTGCAACTGTTGATAATTCTTTTATTAAACCTGAAAATAAAAGTGTTTTGTTTTGTTTTTTTTTTCCACAGAATAAGCCATGGTGGTAAAGTTACAGTGTGACAATGACACTTCAGATGTATGTCTATAAATATTAAAACAAATAGAAACTATTTTTGTTTGTGCTCACTACTTTTGTGAACAACCACAGTAATGTTGCTCTACTTACTGTAGTGAATTGTGTAATAAATTTAGAATTTCATAGTCAACATAATGGATTTTTATTGTTACTATTTTTAGAAATCCATTATAACAGGTTTTATTAAGATCTTTGCTCAGACCTAATGCCTAAAATCTGTGTAACAAAAATTACTGTTAGTTGTTATTTAATAAAATGTCTCCTATATGAGCTGATTATTGTCATTTGCTGACCTTGAATATAATCCATGCAAATGAGATACTGCTGGTTTCTCAAGTTAATTATATATATACAAGGAGACAACAATAATTAATTCACCTGCTGACATTTTTGGTATTGACAGACCTTACTAACCTCAAATACATTCAAAATTCCAGCAGACTGAATCAATAATAGCATATATGGATTCATGTGGGAATACTTGAAAGAAATAGAACTCTATTATTTACTATTCTGTTATCAAAGATTTACACTTAAGACAAGATCTTTTATTTGTTTTGGTGATGAAATGTAATTCACTTTATGCCTCTCAAGATCTTTTGCATGAGAAAAACAGCCAAAACCATATTCTTGGTATCTTGCAGCAAAGCCTTATTGCATGCCCAGCAAGTGGCCAAGGAAGAAGTTAGTGCTCAGTCCTTCTATATACTTTGTGGTATCTTGTATTCTAGCTTCTTACACGTGGAGAGGGATAAATGTTTGTAAGATAAGCGGTTTCACTTAAATATATTTCAAACCAACTGCATTATTGGAGTGCAAAACATTAATATCTTTGTCCCATGTAAATACTAAAAAGCTAATTAATCTCATCAGCATGCAAATTTCACTAATTTTCACTAAGACAGCATTCTCTAAAGGGGTGATTAGGACCCATTTTATCACTGAAGAAAAAACCATTATGCTTTGGGATACAGCTTGACCTTCTAATGGAGTTAGTCATCACCTGTCATGTCACACACAACACTGTGACCATGGGGGTAGCAGAAAGTGGAAACATAGGGAAGTAAATGCAGTAAAAACAAGTCTGCGTTTTTTTGTTACGGTTAACTTAACTTCATCTTGGATAGCATAAATCTGTGAAATAGGAATGAAAAAATGAATAGCAACAAAGTTGTTGATTCCTGAAACTTAGCTGGATACAATCTAAGAATGAGGAAGGATAACACTTCTTTTCTAAAATGTTGTTCATTACTTCCAGTGCGCTCACACAGCCTCATTATATGAGCAGTAACACTGCCTGAACTTTTTCATATGATATTATTTTATGCTGTAGTTTGGAAGGGAAAAAAAAAAAAAAGGTGTATAAACAATGTCTGCTTTAGTTCATTCTTTACATCCTTTAGTGGTAAGATACGGACACACTCAGAGTGAATGTTGTAAATTCAGATATTCTGCCTTCTCACAGAGTAACAAACAACAGTCTTACCAAAGAACAGGGCACCACTTGCAAAAATACTAGTTGATTTTAATATGATGTTACTGCTGGAATGATGATGGTGTGGAAAACTTTTATGTTTATAAGATATTTATGTTACAGAACAGTCCTGACTTTAAAGGGAAGAGGCTCTATTCATGCTACTTTAAACAGAATATCCTACATAAGAGATTTTATCAGAAATGATAAAGCAGAACTGTCAAAGCAGATTTATGTCTCCAAAAATTAAGTATCTCTTCAAATCAGTATTAAAAAAGAATTAATAAAATTAATTTATGTTACTTTCATCAGAACTTTAAGGCTTTCAGCTATTAAATGAAAGATTAACATCTAAAGAATGTTTTATGGAAAATACTGGTTATTTCAGCATGACGCAGGTTTCCTTGATAATTTCCTAAATTGAGATGCATGGAAATCTTCTCATTAAATAAATTTCAGTGTACAGAACTAGCTTGTTGAGCACAAAATATTCCATTCCAAATGCTTTAACTTTGGCATTTGCTGAGTGTAAGATAGAGTTGACTCACAACATTAATGTTTCCACTTTCAAATATATTTGTCACAGAAGTCAAGGACAGTTGTGTGGGGCTTCAAGCAAACAAGTTTAGTGGAAGACATCTCTGCTCATGACAGAGAATTGGAACTAGGTGTTCTTTTTGGTCCCTTCCAATCCAAGCCACTGGGTCCTGATAGGTTGATTTGAGAGTGGTGACAATGAGGTCAGAGAATCCTCATAATAACCCTAATTGCATGCTCACAGAGATTTGGAAGCCTGCTAAATTCACACTGATATTTAGTCCTGAGTGAAATTTGATTCTATTCAGTATGAGAATTCATTACAACCAGTATATGAACTCAACTATCATGAAAAAGTCATGAAAGTCATAAAAGAAAGAATTCACATTTTTAAATATCTAGGTAACTTCTAGATGCATTAGTACAGAAAAATACAGAATGCTACTCTTTACTTGCTGTTCATGAACTGAAACTGTTAAAGGCAACTAATGATAATATTGAACTATTGAAAAAGTAACAGCAGCATTTAAAATGTAGGCAAGCCTTCATTTAAAGGTGTTCAATGAAGTTGGGGGAAAGAAGAAAACTTTTTGAAATGTAAATGTCACTTACTTTGTCAACCTCACAGCACTCCTCAGCTTCTTAGTTTGGTTCAGTTTGCTTCTCTACGGGTCTTACTCAGTTTTGCCAAGGCTTTATCAACAGTGTCTTGAACTGCATCTCATTACTTGTCACTCCTACCTAGTCTAAGCACTTCTGTTTCTTACAGCTGTCCCTCCTGCACCCTTTTACCTGAGACTGCCCTTCAGCTTCTTCTTCTGGCTGTTGAGTTTGGACTTGCTCTTCCCTTCTCCATCATGCAGTGCTGGCTACTCCGCATCTGCCAGTAATGAATGGACGGTGGTACCTTATATAAGCTTATGAAAGTACCAGTGATAAACACTATGCAATTAACTGTTGTATTTGCATATGAAAGATAAAGAAAACTCTCACTTTTTCTCTGTATGTATGAATAAAATATTTTAGGCCTCACTATGTTTAGAGCAAATCTCAAAGACATGATGTTTCTCAAAAGCTCTCTACAGAGGAATATAAAGAAAGGATTGTAATTGAAGGAGTAATTGTTAAATGCGTTCTGAAACATTGCCTTTGATTTTTTTTCCCTTGCATTATTAATCAAATCATCACNGGTGGGTAGGGAGGATGTTGCCTTTAAAATAGGCATCCTGAGGCATGGAGAATAAATCTTCTGTGAGGAGGCAGAATTTTTAGGAAGTTTTAGGAAGAAAGAAGTTCTCTCCAAAGCCAGTTCAAGTTTTCTATTGCAAGAGTACCCCAGATTTTTGCTGATACCACCAGCACCTGTCATATACAAATGCTTTCTCTTGCTTGTGCCTTCAGTCCCAGTATTGAGAAAGACTTTGAATACTGTCCACACTTATGAGAGAGAGAAGATGAGAAGTTTTAATGTGAATGGTCTGACCACAGTCTCTTGATCACAAAAATCCATGTGTTTTTCTATCATTATTTAATCAGTATCAATATGCAGTTATCTTCTAGCCTTACTGCAAATTCCTCACATTTCTAAGCCATTCTTTGGAATGCCTGTAGATGTCAGAATTTGAATTAACTGAACAGACTATAAATATGATAATAAAATTATTATGCAGTGGAACTCAGGTAAGGTAACGTCAAGTACGCACCATTGCAGATTTTCTCCTTTACTGTTCCTTTGTTTCATGGCAAAGCTGTGTTTTTAAACTAGAAAAAGGGATCAAGAAATTCAGTTCAAGTTTTAGAGTAAACAGATTTATAAGATACTGACTCAATGGTTCTTGAATTTTTCTGAACCATTTCTAATTGCAGCACATTAGTTTGGTGTGTCACTTCAGATTTTGTGTTGCTGCATTACAGCTCTTACTTTAAAGGAAAGAAGCTTCACATTTCTTCAGATTCCTGGAATATCAAAATGATTGCTGCTTGGTTGTGCAGGTGTTTTTTTGGTTTTAATCTGAGAAGCTCTTCTTACAGATTCTCTTAAGTTATAAGAAAGAACAAACATGAAGCCAATGGCATGTAAAAAATATCGTATACGGGTGCAAGTCAAGTCAGATATTTATAACTGGCACACCTCAAGTTCATTGCTGAAGTCATCTCCAGCTAGAATCTAGGTCTCTATATATATTTAATGAACATTTTGCCTAGTCTTGAATGTAATAAATAATTTATTCTCTTTGAACTTCCTATAGAAATGGTGTTAAGAGGTAGCATTTGCCTACAAAATGGCACTGCTTTACCATTAAGAGAGCTGCTCAAAACAATGTTATTTATGGGAGAAAAACAAGTTCCAGACATTTAAAGGTCTTTGATGTTTTAGAGAATATTTAAAAGTGGAGAAAGAAGCAGATGGTTATACTACTAAATACGGTGTGTAACAGTATGATCTGATGACAGGAAAAAAATAATAGACATGCCACCCCACTCCATCTTCATCCCCCACTTTCAGTTTCAAGCTCCTTTCTCCACAAAAAAAGATCTTAATATAATTAAAAATGGTCTAGGAAGTCAAGAAGTACAATAACTATTCATTATTTCTTTTTAGCTATGGAGAAAAAACAATATGAAAAGACATGACGGTGTGGAATCAAATCTTACAAGAATGTTGAAGCAATGTCAGAAAGAATGAGGACAGATATGTGCTCAGAGGAAGTTATGTAGTGTAAGTGCACTGATCAAAGTTATTTCAACATCTGCTGTAGCACACTTCATGTTCCTGAGCAATCCACACTGTGGATGATAGGATGAGAGAGATTAAAGATTAATGTGACATCATGGAAAATGTAAAGAAAATTTTATTAAGTGTAAAATATAAGTTAATAGATACAGCAGGAGACACAAAAACAGCTCAGAAAATATGCTAAAGAATTTCTAGAAGGGAATTTGCATAATAGAGAGTTAAGAGCAAAGTGTCAAAAATTATTAAAAAAACTTAACTGTGTTTTATGACATATGTGTTATGAATATACCTCAGTGGTATATTCTTTCCTAGTACTTTCTGAAATATATTCTGCTCCGTAAATTCTTCACTTTTCAGTTGCGTGGCGCTGCTCCTGACTCAGCAGCAGGAAAAGTGTCTTTTCCCTCCACTACTTACACAGAGTAATGCAAGTTTCTGTGGCATGCTGTAGTTTACCTCTTATATGGGCACTATGGCCAAGAAGATTCATATCATGTTCTTGTAGCTGTTGGTTACGAACCTGAAAAGAGTCAGATGCAAACTGATACATTTTTTTTCCCACATTTTACAAATAGAATTAACTTTGTGGGACCATTCAAAGTTATACCTTTCAAAGGCTTAGAAAAACAGATGGCAAACACATTTTGATGAAAAAAAAAAAAATCAGATGAATGGATCACATAGAAAAAAGAAGGAAAAAAACATATTAAATGAAGAAAAAAGTACTGCATACTGACCAGAAAAATTGTTTGGGAGCTGTTGTAGAAAAGTCACTAAGCTTCATGCCTAGGGATCATCAGGCCTCATGCCTGCTGTTCAGACATAATAAAAGAAATAGATATGATCCTGGGTCAGAAGAGACTATAAATAAAACATAATATCATTACTAGGTAACACTGGGTAGGCATTACATGCAGCACTGGGCCACAGACAAGGATTATCCTTTCAGATCTTGACTTGCTTAGCTGAGCCTAAATGCTGAAGGATCCTCCAAACACTGAGGTTGTCACCTCCTGTCTTGTGTGTGTCCTGTCTCCTGCTTATGCAAGACATAATCTCACAGCTTGTTTCTTTATAGAATTCATGTTCTGGTTCTTGATCTTACAAGGAAATGTTATCCTGTCTGGTGTGAACTTGCAGCTCACTTCATATCAACATTGTAATGATCGTGCCTTATTCATCTAAAGTGTGGGGTCTCGTCATGCTGCATTACTATAATGTTAGGAGGGACAGGAGAGACATGCAGCCCCTAGAACAGGTAGAAAGTGGCATTTTCATTCTGTGCAGTCTTGCAGAAGGCAAGTGTAATTTTGAATGAGTATTGAAAACTTACCCATTAAGTGTTCACAAAAAGAGAAAATTATGCTGGTAGAAAGGAATGATGAACAGAATCAGGTGGCAGAAAAAGGAGGGTCATACTAAATATAGTCTTTAGAAATAAGAAAAAATAGAGAGAGAGGCAAAGAAGAGAAAGCTGAAAGAAAATGTTACTGTTTATTCTGCAATGGGAAGGATCCCCATTACAATTATATTAGATCCCAAATAAAAAATAATTGTTTTATTACAAACCATTTTGGAGGCATTGTATAAACTTTTTCATTCTTTCATCACCCCTTGTCCTGTCATGACCTGTCCTTATAAAAAGTCCCTCTCCTGCCTTCTTGTAGGCCTCCTTTTGATAATGGAAGGCTGCCTCCTCAGAACCTCCTCTTCTCCAGACTGAAAAACTGCAACTCTCTCAGCCTGTCTTCATAGGAGAGGTGCTCCAGCTCTTCTTCATGACATCCCTCTGTGCTCGCTCCAACAAGCTGATGTACTTCCTGGGCTGAGAACCCCAGAACTGGATGCAGTACTCCAGCTGAGGTCTCATTCAACCTGATGGGCACAGTTCTTTCAATGCAGCCCATGATAATTTCTGGGCTGCAAGCACACACCAACAGCTCATGCCCAGCCTCTCATCCATCAGAACCTAAGTATTTTCCATCAGGTCTGCTGATCAGTCTGTTTGTCCCCCAGCCTGTATTGATACGGAGGGTTGCCCTGACCCAGGTGTAGCATCTTGCACTTGGCTTGGCTGAACTTCATGAAGTTCCCGCAGGTCCACTTCCTGTGCTTGTCCAGGTTCCTCCTTCAGCTATGTTACCTATCCTGACAGTCAGTAAAAAAAGCATACTGAAATGCTGTGTAAAATGTCATACACCAGAAGCAACTTCTCTTTTAGCAGAGTAGGACAAAACTGTACAATCACATAGCAAGTACAGTGGGAAGGGAAAAAGTGTTGCAGAAACAGCATGGTGCTCTACTAACCTGAGAGGAAGGAAGCAACAAAATGGAAAAGATGAGTGGGCAAGTGACAAACATGCAGAGGGTGACAGACAGTGCAGCTTTGGACACAAACTGTGAATAGAAACTGACAGCAGAATCTAGACATGGCTTACAAGGCACACTGGATGTAAGTTCTGGGTGCTCTCAGCTAGCTATTTAAACTATACTACTGAAAGTAATGGAGATGTTAGAAAACCTATCTTGAGTAGTACACTTGAGATACCAAAGTTTAGCATGAAATTGATTAGCTTTCTTGGAATACTATGAGATGTTTATTTATACAAACATTGTACAGCTGAAAGAGTGTCCTTTCAGAAGCAATGAAAAATTGCTGCCTGGTAGCAGGAGGAAAACTCAAAGGGAAAAAAAACCCAAACCAAACATCAAACCATGAAAGACCCCAAACCCTTACAAATGAGAGGGATAGTAAAATACCTATCTTTAGCAAGAGTTCATAAATATTAAAAAGGTGTCAATGTTAATTCAAATTTCA